>JAOWBW010000082.1:1334942-1917531 GCA_026119855.1 Campanula takesimana | reverse complement strand
AAAAATAATCGCAGCCAACTCTAAATCATGAGTAGGATAATTCTTTTCATAAGGAGATAATTTTCGAGAAGCATAAGCTATTACCTTGCCATCTTGCATCAGAACACAACCCAATCCTTCTTTAGACGCATCAGTATAAACCATGAAATGCTCGGAACCATTAGGCAAAGCCAAGACTGGAGCTGTAGTCAAACGCCTTTTTAACTCCTGAAAACTTGCTTCACATTTGTCATTCCACTCAAAAGAAATAGCTTTTCGAGTCATATTAGTCAATGGAGTAGCAATCTTGGAGAATCCCTCAATGAACCTCCGATAATAACTAGCTAAGCCCAAGAAACTACGGATCTCAGTCACTGTAGTTGGCCTTTCCAGTTTACAACTGCTTCAACTTTGGAAGGATCTACTGCAATACCAGTAGCAGACACAACATGCCCCAAGAATGAAACTCTTCTAACCAGAAAGCACATTTGCTGAATTTTGCAAATAATTGTTTTCTCACGAAGAACTTGTAATACTACTCTGAGATGTTGTTCATGCTCAGCCCGTGACTTAGAATACACAAGAATATCATCAATGAATACCACCACAAAGCAATCAAGATATGGCTTGAATATACGGTTCATCAAATCCATAAATACAGCTGGAGCATTTGTCAAACCGAATGGCATAACATAAACTCATAATGCCCATACCTGGTACGGAAAGCTGTCTTTGGTATATCCTCAGGTCTGATTTTCAACTGATGATAACCACTTCTCAAGTCAAGCTTCGAATACACTACTGAACCCTGAAGCTGATCAAACAAGTCATCAATATGAGGTAACGGATATTTATTCTTGATAGTTACCTGATTAAGATCTCTGTAATCAATACACAATCGCAGAGTCCCATCTTTCTTTCTGACAAATAACACTGGTGCACCCCACGGTGATACACTAGGCCTGATAAAGCCCCTTTCAAGCAATTCCTCAAGCTGTGTTTTCAACTCTCTTAACTCAGCTGGAGCCATTCTATAAGGTGCTTTAGAGATTGGTGCTGTACCTGGTAATAAATCAATACAGAACTCAAGCTCTCGATCAGGTGGCATGCTATACTCAGAAGAGAACACATCTGAAAATTCAGACACAACAGGAATATCCTCCATCTTGGGAACAGATAAACTCTGATCAAGTACACATGCGAGATTCCCGGCACAACCACGAGATAAAAGTTTTCTAGCTTTTAAAGCAGAAATAACATGTATAGCACATAAAGGCCTATCACCTTCAAAGGTAAAATCAAGCAAACCAGGAATAGAAAAAGTTACTACTTTTCTATAACAATCAACAGATGCATGATGCACATATAGCCAATCCATGCCAAGAATCACGTCAAAGTCCCTTATAGGTAACACGACTAGGTCAGCAAGAAGGGCATGATCACCCACAAGGACCTCACATTTCTTGTAAACCTCAGAAGTAAACATGTAATCTCCCATAGGGGAAGATACTTCTAGCACATAAGGCATAGAATCAGGAAGAACATGCAAATGCGACACAAAATGAGATGCCACATAAGAATGAGATGAGCCTGGATCTATCAAGACTCGCGCTCTCGTACTAGAAAGTAATATAATACCTCCTATGACCGCAGAAGACTCAGCTACACCCTGCTGATCTAAGCAAACACTCGACCCTGAACTTTTGGTCGACCACCACTATCTCTCTTGGAACCTGAGACTGGTTGACTTGTACCCCCAACTTGATTTACTTTACTTTTAGGACAATTTCTAGCAAAGTGCCCCGCTTCACCACACACTATACACTTTCCTTGCTTTAGCCAACACTTGTCTTCAGAATGGCCTTCTTTTGAACAATAGCCACATACTCTCCTGGGACCTTGGACTGTTGTCCTCGAACCAGTTGATACACTACCTTTGCTTTCAGTTGGCTGTCGGAATCGACGATCTTGGCGGCCAGATTTACCACCTTTAGAACCAGATCCCTGAGTTTTCTCCGATACACGACCAGTCATGGTTGTTCCCAACTTCACCTTGTGTTCTTCAATATCATTTTCAATAGTATAAGCCTTCTCTACTGCTTGCTGATAGCTAGTGAGCTGTAGAGAAAGAAGTTGCTTTCATATACTCAGTCCTTAACCCTTTAACAAATCTCTGTGCCTTCTTGGCTTCGTTTGGAACTAAGTGATCACAATACCTTGCCAATTCTGTGAACTTGGTTGAGTATTGCCCCACGGTCAGACTTCCCTGCTCCAGATTAAGAAATTCCATCTCTTTTCTGTCTTGGACCACTGTTGGAATAAACTGTGACTTAAAAGCTTTAAGAAAATTCTCCCATGTCTGAGGTAAACCTTCCAGTTCCCAACTTTTACTCAACACTTGCCACCAATGTTCAGCGGCTTTCTCAAGTTTAAAGGTTGCAAAAGTTACCTTATCACCACCCGCACATCTCAAGGCTGTAAAGATCTTCTCAATACTTTCAATCCACTCTTCTGCCTTCTTAGAATCAAATTCCCCATCAAAACTACGAGGTTTCAGCTTCAAGAACCTTGTAAGGCGATTAGGATAATCCCAGTCAACATTATCAACCATTTCTTCTTGAGGAGTTATAGATCTCAGCTGATTACTACCACTTGTACCTTCAGAACTCATTGTACCTGTAGGTAAACACTCAGCGTTATTAATAACCCCCAAGACTCACCCATACCTAGGCCATAGACCCTATCCAGACTTAGAGCAAACCAAGGTAGCTAAACAGGGTAGCTAAACCAGGGTAACTCTGATACCAACCTGACACGCCCCCAGGTCCCGGGATCCCCTAATAGAACCTCGAACCTGGATGGGAGTGCCTAACGGGAAACAAGAAACTTAACAAGAAACTTAATGACATTTGTTTAACAAACGGACATGATATATATATACTCTAGAGTAAGGAGCTATACTAGCTCACAACATGAGTTCTAGACAAGAAAATTTAAAACCAAACTTAATACATACACAGCGGAAACATGCCTAGCACATAAGCTGGCATTAGGAGTACTATACAAGATGTCTAGTGACAACAAGAACTGAACAAGACTGTCTATCCCAAAATAAGGAGTTATACAACCCAATACATCGTCCTCACCAAGTGTAAAAGGACACAAGCCCCAAAATAATCACGACCTGCGAAGCAAGCTCCCAACTATGTCGAGCCTCACTGCGTACTATCCTTCTTTACCTGGGGGGGGAGCAAATAAAGGGTGAGATAAATCTCAGTAAGCTATTAGATGCAACTACATGACATGTTATCATGCAATTCAAATAGATACTCAAATAATCATATCTCAAGTACCATCAAGTAACAAGTATATGAGAGGATAATCCACTCATCAAATGGCACATAAGGCTAAACAAGCAAGTTATAAGGATATTGCTTCCTTCCTTATTCCTCCCAAGAATACCATTGTTGTCGAAGCTTGTATTACTTTGACATCACGATCAATAACAGGAACTGATTATTCAGTATATATCAGAAGACCCGGTAACCAGTGTCATTCTCAATCTCAGTACTCATGATTATTCATGAGGTGTTCGGGATGGGAAATTAGCATTCACTTAAGTCAGGCTTATTGCTCCAACTAAGGAAGCTATGCCCTTACTATGGCCGGTAGTAAGGGGTCGGGCGGAAATACATAGGGACCCGATTGTCACTTAAACCCAGCTCTCGCGACAAGCGTGAACCTATACATTTTCGAACAAGCAAGGAGAACCAGCTGGACTCACACAAGAAAGTACAAGTAGATATTTACTTGAACAACGGGAGAAGAACTAATCCAAATGTAGTGGACTAGCTCAACAAGGAACAGGCTTCAAGTAATCAAGAAGTCACCTTGTTATCAAACAACTATATGCAATGTTTGCACATACACAACAAGAACATGTCTCATACACGTTAGTGCTTGTTCATAGCACTTTCCAGTTCACTACCATACATATGTATTGGTGTCAAGCCATGTACAAGATTTTATTATCTTATACTTCAAGTCTTAATCCATTTCTATGGATGTTCAAATCATGTACAAGCTTTTAATGTCTTATACTTCAAGTTATAACTTCCAATATTTGGACATTCAAACAAGTATAAGAGTTATACATTTACTCTTACAAAATTCCAATCCTATTCTTAGGATGTTCAAGTCTAAGACCTTATGCTAATGCCTCTAAGGTGCACAATCATTGGATTCACAACAAGTATAACACATTAGTGCTTGTTCATAGCACTTTCCAGACATAAAGAAGAGATACTACTCTTATACTTATGTTCTCATTTTAATTCAATGAGTATACATACTTAAGACCAAGTCTGATGCCCCTAAAGTATCACAACACTTGCTAGGACATCTTATATTAAGGTTATATACCTTAACTAGGGTTACTTCCAACTTTATACAAACTTTAAACAAATCTTTGTTTTTCAGACAACTGTGCGGTCGCCCACAATGGACTGTGCGGCCGCACACAAGCATGTCAATTTCTTTAAAAATCCTTCAGAAAGATGTGCGGTCGCACACTCATTTTTGTGCGGTCGCACAGTGTACTAAAATGCGAAATTCTCATTTCTTTCCCAGTTTAAGAATTGTCCGTCCCAAAACGTAGGAGTAACATTTACTAACAATTTCAACGTACCCAGAAACATAAACAATGCTTAAAACCAATTCTTTCATTTCCTTTCATTAGTTTACACAGGGGAAATTTACTCCTTTTGTCCCAAATTTACAAGTACCACCAAAGTCACCCCAAACACAAAATTAACAATCACAAGTATCGAGAATAACATTTATGCATGTTATTACAAGCAAGGGGAGCTAATAACTTACCTAGTCAAAATTCAAGTTGACCAAAACTTATTTCTGTTCGGACTGGAACGCTCTATTCAACGCCACGAATATTAATCCGGGATCGGAATCAAGAACGGAGGGATAATTAAACTCGAGGAGTCGGGAATAGGATAAACTTTCAACCCTAGGTTTAGAACAGAGAGAGAGCAACGTAAAATGATTTGGGAAATTTGCCTCAGAGAAGAAGCAACAACATTTATCCTTTCAACTTTCAAAAATGACACTTAGGCCCCTCAAGTTTCACTTTTAACAAAAAGATCCCTAAAGTCAAATTTTCACAAATGACCCAAAAGTCAAAACTAGACATTTAACCACCTTAACTATTTAAAGCAGTTAATAAATTTAACCCCCATAAAACTAGCACATAATATGCAAGTTCAAGTATTTAACAAGTATGTCAAATATTTAACAGGAAATTCGATGGGTGTTACAAATAATAAGCTAAATGGATTTGTCCCTCCACGGAGAGATGTCAAGCTTGGGCCCCTCGAAGAAATGATGTTGATGAAATGTTCGGCCAGACTCAAATGGATTGATTGGATCAATAGCATTTGAATTATCAACATATTCGGAATCGAGAAAGTATTGAACATGACAAGTTGACTGTTTGACCATGACTTGTGTTCAAAGACATCCTGGACAAAGGGATTGTGACATATTCTAAAGGAATGCGAACTTGTATCTAGTTATACTATTTGGGTAGGTATGACGGTTTGCTAGAACCTAATCATATCTTATGGAATCATGTTTGAGCCCATTGCCAACTTAGTATAATCCTAGAGGGTCACACACAATAGAACGAATCTTAAATAAAAGGACTGTATTGGAATTTAGGGTCGAAGGACCTCAAGGGAATTTCTGGAATTATTCTGGGCTTCCTGGTCAACCAAGCGGGCGCTTGAGTTGAACCAGGCGGGCGCCTGAATGAGTTCTAAAAGGCCCGGACCTTCTGGTCAAATGAGCGGGCGCTCGGGGGGTACCAGGCGAGCGCCCGGTATGCCGACTGGAAATTTCCTAATTCGATTAGGAAAGGTTTTTTGGCACAATATTCCTATTTGGAATAGGTCTTAATTGTGTATAAAAACCCCAATTCGGCCAGACCATATTTACTAGTGCTTTTGTGAGTCTCAAAGAGTTGAGAGAGATTTTATTTTGTTCTAAGATATCATTGATTGAGGAACAAAATAATTCACAAATAAATTCCATATAGTTCTTTATTATATTGTGAAAGTGTGTTTCATAATATTGGTCTAGCAACCAAGATCAAAGAAGCTCCTTTGATATTCGTTCGAAGTGTGGATACCGCTAGAGGGTGAAAATCATCATCTTCAAAGTTCGTGTTCAAGCTTTGTGATCGTGATCAAGTCTTCAAGTTTCTCCACCAAGACCAAAGAGATAAGTACATAGCCATCAAGGGTTAGTTATTCCTCTATTCATCTTGTTGTATTTAATTTAATCATATGAGCGGATCCATGGCTTTGGGTTTCTTAAAATTTTAATTGCTATATTCCGCTGCGCATGTTACTTGGAAACCCAACAACAGGAGTCTGTATTTGGTGTTCTTTTGGTGTTTCCATTGTCGCAGGCTCGGAGTTGTGACCGGAAAGAGAAGCCGCCAGAAAAGAAAAAGATAGTAGCCCAGTAAGTGTGGCGTTCTTGAAAAATGAAGAACGAGCTAGGGTTTTGGCCCTTTCCTCTTTCTTTTCTATGATAATAATTTAAAAACCATATTAGTTGCTTTCAAAAATATTAGTCCTATTGAAATATAAATTATTAAGCAAAAATAATTGTTGTACTATTTATGAAAAGATATAATATTCTCCCTCCGCCCTTCATAATAAGCCCCTTTTGATCTAATTTTAGGATATTATTTTCCTTATTTTAGTTTTTTAACATTCGTTAAGACTTAGAAGGTATAGTGGGATAATTTAAACAGTAGGGGTGATCATTGCAATTTTAAAAAATGTTGTTACATTTTTCATCCATTTTCGTTAGTTTTTTAACGGGTCATCCAAAATTACACCTGATTGCAACAAAAAGACATATTAAATAACAAAATTGTAACGAACACAAATTAGATAACCAATTGAAACATCGTTGCAAACTCAGGTAACTAAATTGCAATTTGCCCCTTAAACTTAATACAATTCTGCAAGCAATGTACTGCGTATAAACTTACTAAAACACGTGCAACAAAATAATTATTTTATTTTATTTTGAAACAAAGAAGAACTTAAATTAATTGCGTGAACAAGAGTTATGAGAAGATTCTCCACAATATTCAGAGACTCATCCCAAGACTTAAATATACAATCCAAATAAAAATATCTCGAGGACGAGTACATATGTGATTGTGAATGAGTTTGATATGCATTGCAAATATGATCCTAAAGAGAACCATTCTTTCAACCCATACATTTTGTGACAAAATAAATATTTGTGTACAGAAAGTATTACTCCAGTTATAATGTTATGGACTGATTGGGTTGCGAAACTTTGTACTCCATCCGTCACAAAATGAATGTTTATATATAAAAAAACTACTATATAACAAATGAAACAAAACAATAATACTCACTCAGTTTTTTTGTCTCAAAATCGATGTCCAAAATAATTTTAAAGTTTGCTCCTAATTAACAGTAAAATTGTTTTTTATTTAAAACATCTATTTTGAAATTTTCTGTCTCAAAAGTAATGTTCAAAATAATTTTAAAATTTGCTCTGATTAACATTAAAATTATTTTTTATTTAAACATCTAATTTTGAATGTTTTGAAACGGAGGTAGTTAGTGTTATATAAAGCGCTTTTTTTTTTTTTTTTTTTTTTTTTTTCAAATGCTGAATTAAAAATACCACATCCGATGATCCAAATCTCTTACTTTTATTACACATTACAATGATACCCAGTACAAGCCACAACAAGATTCATGAACATGAACCCAATCTAAATAAAATTAAAAAATAAATAAAAATATCTCCATTCTCATCCAGTTTTCTTGACAACATAATTTTCCACACATTTTACAACATATGAAAAATAAACCTTAAAAATAATAATTAATCAACTGAAACTGGTTTCATGTTTTCAGCTTCTGTCCTCAGCTCTTGAAACAGTACCGATGACAAATACCTCTCCCCAAAACTAGCGTGAACCGTCTGAAAAAAAATCAAACAATTAACAAATTAATCTCATTTTCATTTACGATCATTTCCGAAAAAAAAAAAAAAAAAACAGTTTATTTAGGCATTGTTGGTGAGTTGAAGAAGCTTTTGACGTACCACAATAAGTTTGCCTTTGTTTTCCGGCCTTCTGGCAAGTCTAAGTGCTGCAACTGTATTAGCCCCCGATGATATTCCAACCTACGTACACGACCCAAGAATTTGTAGCATACCCAAATTATAAAAAACCCGATTCAAATATTCATTTATTGGCTATATTATGCATTTTGGATTACAAAAGGGAAGTTGTTTTATATATTGAAGTATTTTTTACCATCAATCCTTCCTTTAGTGCTAATTCCCTCGCCATTTTCACTGCATCTTCGCTAGAAACCTGTGATATAATAAGTAATCGATTGATAAAAAGAAACCTGTTTTTTTTGTTTGTAATAGGACCATAAATTTTCATCTTAGACTAGTTTCTAGTCGAGATCATGAGCTCAAACATGTCAATACTTACCATAAGGACCTCCTCCATTACGTCCATGTCCAATATATCGGGCTTGAATCCAACCCCATTACCAGTTATGTGATGCGGACCTTCAATGAAATGTTACAGAACATGAATTTTCTAAGACGAAAGAAGGAGAATAAAAGCACAAAGATCAATGCTAATTACCTGGTTTACCACCATTTAGGATGTTGCTTTCCTCAGGCTCGAGTCCATAAATCTAAAATATTAAAAAAAAATAAAAAATTTAAAAGGATTAGATACAACTCTCACTATCTTTCTGCAGAGTCAAGAACAAGAATAACAAATATTTCAAGAAATTTCACCTTAACATTAGGATTTTTCGATTTAAGATATTGTCCAACACCCGAAACTGTGCCTCCACTTCCAATTCCCATTATAAAGATGTCGACTTGTCCGTTAGTGTCTTCCCATATCTCAGGACCAGTTGTCTCAAAATGTACCTATTCATTTCCAAACAATGAGTAATTACCCCATAAAAACACACATTCACACAAACAAAGAAGAAACAGAAGTACACACACACACACACACACACACATATTAGTATATGAATATTACTTGAGTATTGGCGGGATTCTTGAATTGTTCAAGCATGAATGCATCAGGGGTGTTTTCTAAAAGCTCGTAAGCTTTCTTGACAGTTCCGCCCATTCCTTTGGTTGGATCAGTGAGGATTAAGTCCGCTCCGAACGCTCTCATTGTCACCCTCCTCTCTAAGCTTGTGTACGAGGGCATCGTCAGAACCATTTTGTAGCCTTTCATTGCCGCCATAAACGCCATACTTATCCCCATATTTCCCGATGTTGGCTCAATCAACACAGTCTATATAGACACAAGCATTTCAATTTCTTAGAGTGTGAACACTTAGAATTCATCATATAAATGTATCCATTATATATATAAACAAAAACAAATGTTCATGATCACTTACTTTCCCGGGCGTGATCAAGTTTTTCTTTTCGGCGTCATTGATCATGGCAAGTGCTGGTCTGGTAACGTAAAAAACAAGTTAACATTGGTTTAACTCTACTGATTGGGAAGCCAATTGTACTCGTGCAAAAAGACTGAGGCGATATGTATGTGCAGTGGCGGACCCAGGAAAAAAGGCAAGTAGGTGCACAAATTATAGTGCAACTTCAAATTAAGAAATACAGTAAAATTATGCTTAGTGAGAGTTGAAAATGGACCAATTCCTTGATAAAATGAGGAATTGGGGGTAAAGAAAACTTTTTTTACACCAAATATCGGGAAATAATTGGGTGCACGTGCACCCCATTTAATATGCGTACGTCTGCTTTTATGTATGTGTCTATATATACATATGTATACCTGTCTTTGATGCTAGAAGTAGGTTGGAACATCTCTTGTTTAACGGCGACATAAGCACCACAACCTTCGGTGACTTTGTTGAGGTACACGAGCGGTGTTTTCCCGATGAGCTGAAATTTTAACAATTTGAATTGAATTATTCAACCAATCAAGTTATGCAATAGGTCCGTCCATCAAATTGAATTTCTTGTTTATATACAACAAACGCGCATGATTTTTTTTTTGGTACCCAGATTACTATTTTTAATGTTACATCACAAGGTAGTAATATTAAGTTCTACTGAAGTAATTTGAATTCTAAACTCTCATCTTCAAGAAGAAAACGACATATTATCATGTGGTACTAATTTCTAAATTGTTTGTTAACCACATGAAAGAGTGTGACAAAATGGATAACCCATTCAAAGAAAATTCAATGGGATGTTATAAATATAAATGGTTGGTTTTGAATTTATGTCAAAACAACACCTCACACAAGTCCAAAATTAGTCGGGCCCACAACACCATGTCATCAAGTCAAGTTCAAGTTCAAGTTCCATACGACCCATTCACATAAAATGGATATAGATAACTGCCACAGACCAACCGTTGAGATGCAGTCACACATACACACAGGTGAGACGGGTACGTTGCGAGAGGAAATGGGTTATGGGCTTACCCCGCTCCAACTATAGGAACAAACCATTTACTCTTTGAACGAGACCCGTGAAACCGTTTCACTTATGTGAAACGGTTTCACTTAAGTTTGTTTGTTTGGGATAAATAAAAAAGAAAAGTAAGTGTATCTAACTTATAATAATACTACATCCGTCCCAGAAAGATACTCCACCTTTTTTCGTTGTTACTACGAGGGAACTTTAAGCAGTTATAAATGCTAATTATAATTATGTTAATGTGAATCTAAAAATTGATATTAATAGTATTTATAATGGTGTATCAAGAACAATTTCAAAAATTTCATTAGAATAATTAAAAATAGCCTTAATTATTACTCAAAGTTCCTTCGTAAAACCCATAAAAATAGGAGACTATCATTCTGGGACTGGGACAGAGGGAGTAGTACAGTAATAAAGAATTTTTAACAAGGTACGTAGTATATCTATTTAAATTATAAGTATGGTCCATAATAATTTTGGCTTGTCTTTTTTGGGATTGGGATTAGGGAGCAGAAAAGTAACATGCATACTAAGAAACCCAAATGAAAAAAAAAAAAAACAGAAAAAAAATGCAATTAAAGAAAATCAGAACCGCTGTAATCAAATTCAACACTTGTAATCAAAGCTGAGCTAGTATATATATATATATATATATATATATATAGAGAGAGAGAGAGAGAGAGAGAGAGAGGGTACTTGAGAGACTTCTTTCTTGATGTTGGTACCAGGGAGATCTTTGGGGAGATCTCTAATTCTCTGAGCAAAAGATGATTCAGGCAATGGTTGAGAAGTAAAGAATTTGGTTTTGATTAATTCATGGCAAAAAGGAGAAATTGAATTTGATTTTCTCTTTATCAGGTTTGTCAAGGCCGCCATTAATGGCTACTTCAAGAACAAATTAAGTGCTCTGTTTTTTTTAGAGAGAGAGAGAGAGAGATGAGGAGAGAGAGAGAGAGGTTTTGTGTAGCTCAGTAGAAGACTGAAAGACAAGCTATCATTTTAATATAGAGGTAGTGCGATAGGGTTGCAATTACATGTGGAGCATCCCTTTCTACTTATTGTGGACTCTCTTTCTTTTTTTTTTTTCCACTCCCCAAATTCCTATAATAATATAATAGATAATGATATGCATGATGAAAGGGAAATAATAAAGTTACAAAAAATGGTTATAAAATGTGGCTTATAAAATGAGGTGTCATAATTGTATTGATGTTTTTAATTAGAGTGTGCCGGGTCCACTATCGACATAGTTATAAATACCGTCCCGGACAGCGCACCGGTTTTGCCATTGGGACTGGACGTACCGGTACAGGAACGTACCGGTGTACCATACCGGATTTACCGCACTTTTTAGTAATTTTTAAGATAATTATATATATAACATATGTTCAACAAAAAATGACAGAAGCTTGTATTTTATCATCAAACTATACCAATACTAGCATAAGTTTAGTCTAGATTGCTTACAAATTACTGATCTGCAGCTTCAATTTCTTTGACTACACAGGCTGCTTTGTTCCTATTTAGCGACTTAATGACCTTGAAAGTTCTATTACGGTGAATGGATGTTGATTAATCGTGAAGTATAAATCTAGGGCATAGTTTATTTTTATATAAAAAAAAAAACTCAAGTTTGAATATATTTTTATTATGTCCGACAATTAAAAATTGGTTTAAAAGTCTTTCTTTTCGCGTACCGACCGGGACAACCATCTCGGCCGGTTCGGTCTGGTACGGACCGGTTTGGACGGTACGTGGCAATTCAGGACGGTACAAAAACTGGGACGGAATTATACATGTACCGCACCGGTTTTCGACTGGGACGGGACGTACCGGTACGGGACGGGATTTATAACTATGACTGTCGATGTAGCCAATAAAATATCGCCACCACATCTTGTATCCTTCATTTTGTAACCTTCTTTTGTAAGTCTACATTGCTATCAGTTGGATTGTAATAAATTTTTATGAGCCCCACTATTAAAAGCTCATATAATATAACGGATTACTTCGCTATGAATTTTCACTATGAGTTTTTACTATATGTATCATTGTCTTTCTACAATAATTCACCCGTGTCCATCCATCTTAAATTGAATATTTAACTTTATTTTAATTAAGAAAAGTTAAAATTTATTTTAAGATAAAAGAATTCATTATCTGTCTCATCTATAGTGGTAATATATATTTTAAATAGTAATTTGATGTTATAAAATTAATAATATAAACAACTAAATATAATTTTTTATTAATGTCATTAAAAATAAAAAATAATTTATTATTTATTTTATTTTTTTACTTAATTGTGCAATTTTAAAAATTAATCATTCATAAATAAACATCAAATTACGACATTTAAAGGATTACACATATGAAAAAAATTAAAATACTAAAAAGAAAGTGAAAGTTTTGGTATTTTAACATAAGCAACATCGTTTGGCGCAAGAAAAAAGTTAAATATATAAAATATTAAAATTGTGTCAAATATATACATTTTTAAAAAAAATTAATTTTAAATAATAAATATTAAACTTATGTCAAATATTATAAAATTAGACTCTATTTACAGAGAAAAATAAATTACAAACAATTTTAATAGTTTTATGTAAATAATATAATTTTAAAAAAGTAAAAGTTACAAAATACACATGTAGCTCGAACCAATTTTCGTTTACGAATTCGTTCATAAAATGAACGAAAATTTTCGCTCATGGCCATGAACGAATATTGGTTCACCATTAATTTCCATGAACCAAATTTGGTTCACAAAATTGCACTTGGTGAACAAAAATTGGTTCACCATTATACATGGTCTAATAATGAGGAGATTGTGTGAGCTGATAACAAACACTTATCTATAAGTGGTGATATTAATTATCATTACCATATTAAGATGTTATTAGTGTGATATGTCCATAATTAATAGTAGTACTATGAGTAGTATTTGTTAGCCTAATTAATTAGGAGTTTAATTAAAAGCACTTTAGTGAATTAATAGTAAACTTGCTTGATAAGGAAACATTTGATCAGATAATAAATTAAAAACTCCATGAAATAAATTTAAAATTTGGAGATATAACTATCCCTTCGAGTGTGATTAATCGAGATTTTATGCGGCGAATTCAAAAGGGTGAAGTGGAAATGACGATGAAAAAGATGGGATTAAAGAAAGCAGTAGGGTCGGATGGAATACCAATTGAGGTGTGGAGATGTTTTGGGGAGAGGGGAATAGATTGGTTAACAACACTATTCAACAAGATATGGAGAAGTAACACAGTGCCATTGGAGTGGAGAAAAAGTACCCTAATCCCTTTGTATAAGAACAAAGGTGATGTCCAAGATTGTGCCAACTATCGAGGGATCAAACTAATGAGCCATACTATGAAATTTTGGGAAAGCGTGATTGCACAACGGCTAAGAAAAATTGTGTATATTTCGGATAACCAATTTGGATTTATGCCCGGCAGATCGACTATGGACGCAATCTATCTTATGAGACAAATCATTGAGAAATATCGAGATAAAAAGAAAGATTTGCACATGGTTTTCATTGATTTGGAGAAGGCGTATGATAAAGTGCCAAGAGAGGTACTTTGGTGGGCTTTAGTAAAGAAAGGCGTTTCAAAGAAATATATTGATATTATCAAGGACATGTATAATGGAGTTAGTACTAGTGTACGGACAAGCGTTGGGAAGACAGAAGAGTTCCCTATCACGATTGGAGTGCATCAAGGCTCTGCACTTAGTCCCTTTCTCTTTTCCCTGACAATGGACGAAGTGACGAGGTCAATCCAAGATGATATTCCATGGTGTATGTTGTTCGCAGACGATATTGTGCTGATTGATGAGACAAAAGAAAGTGTTGAAAGTAAATTGGAGTTGTGGAGACACACTTTAGAATCTCGAGGTTTTAGGTTAAGCAGAAGCAAAACTGAATATATGGAGTGTAAATTTAGCAAAGTTGGAAGCAGAGAGGCAGGAGTGATCACATTCGATGGAAAGATTGTCCAAGCTTCCGAGTTCTTTCACTATCTTGGATCTATTATCAAAAAAAGATGGAGAATTTGATGGAGATGTGGCTCATAAGATTAAAGCAGGTTGGTTGAAGTGGAAGAGTGCCACAGGGTTTCTTTGTGATCGTGGCATGCCAAATAGATTAAAGGGAAAATTCTATCGTACGGCAATTAGGCCTGCACTGCTTTATGGTACTGAATGTTGGGCCGTGAAATAGTGTCATATTCATAAGATGAATGTAGCGGAAATGCGTATGCTACGATGGATGTGTGGGCATACAAGAAAAGATCGATTGAGAAATGAGGTGATCAGGGGTAAAGTAGGAGTTGCGTCCATTGAGGATAAAATGAGGGAGCATCGTCTAAGGTGGTTTGGTCATGTGAGACGGAGACCGAGTGATGCACCGGTTAGGAGGCCTGAAGAGTGGAGAAGTGATAAAATGGCGAGGGGTAGGGGAAGACCCAAGCAAACTTGGATTAAGGTGATTGAAAATGATATGAGTTTACTCCGAGTGGATGAAGATGTGGCGTTGAAGAGGCCGGAGTGGAGGGCGAAAATTCATGTGAATGATGGGGGTTGATCGTACTTTTTTTATTTATTTATTATTATTATTATTATTTTTTATTTATTTTATTTTATTTTATTTTCTCCATCCTTTTCCCCTCTTTCTCTCTCTCTTTCTCTCTCTCTTTCTCTTTCTCTTTCTCTCTCTCTCTCTCTTTTCCTTTTATCACGATGACATATGAGGATTCATGTTAGCCGACCCCAAATTATTTTGGGACTAAGGCTTTGTTGTTGTTGTTGAAGGCAAAAATTATGACTTACTCCTTCCTTCATGTCACTTGAGACCAAAAATTTTGGCACACAAAGTAAGGAAAAATAGGAGAGAGAAATAGTGGGAGGTGGTGTTTGTGAGCATGAAAAATTAAATAGGAGAGAGAATGAGTGGGAGGAATAGTAAGTTGATTGGTGTTATGAGTGTAAAAGTAAAGTAAGAGAGATAATGAATGTGAGGAATAGTAAAGATTCTTTACCATTTTGAGCAGTCTCAAGTCACGTGGAACAGACGGAAAAGGAAATAAGTCTGAAGTAACATGAAACGGATGGAGTATCTCTTAATACTCCCTCCGTCCCAAATTAATGTTCTTAGGTTGACTTTACACGGAGATTAAGAAAAAATAAATGTGAGTATGAAAAGTAAAGTAGGAAAGAGAAAGTGGGTAAGGAGGTTTTGTTGTGAGAATGACAAGTGGGTCCCATTTTTTATTTTAGGCAATAAAGTAAAGTAAGAACATTAAATTGTGACAGACTAAAAAGGAAGGTAAGAACCTTAAGCGGGCCAGAGGGAGTATCTCTTAACATGGTAAGATGCAAGAGTTTTATATTTTTTCCAAATATGATGAAATTGCCCATAACTCTTCCAATCAACAACACTTAATTAATGTGTTAATGAGTGCTTAATGAAAGAAATAAAGCATACATTTTAAACTCTAATATTGGGTTAGTTAGTTGTGAACTCGATTGAACTACTAAAGATATGGATAGCCGTTTCCAAGAAATTTGGTAGAGGAAAGCTAATGGCATTATGTTATATTTAAATAAGACAAAAGCAAAAGTTTGAATACCCGTTTTCTTTTCTTTTTTCCTGTTTTGATCTCGACGCAGTTTACATTTAAAGAGTTACTATTTAAGGCTATTTTGACATTTGGCTCGGTTAGTGAATTTCGTCTAATGATTCAGCTCGCTCCGCATCTCAACCGTCTATTTCGCCCGGCTTTCTTGCAGTAAAACTGCACTAGACCCAAATATGAACCTTTTCAAGTATGATATCCAATAAGATTATACGTAAAGTTCACCTACCAAATAACTCTCGAAAAAGTGTTTCATTCGATAAATCAACATTCTATTTTCTTTGTACAACATGGTAAGGGGTATCGAACCTTAAACCTTCCTGATTGAAGGCAAGAGTCTATACACTATAAAGTAAAGTTTATTGACAAACATCAATATTTCATAATACATGCCTTTTTATTTCTATTTATTTTAAATTAAAATGTATTTCATTACTATTAATAGAGATAAAACAAGTATTTTGAAACAAAATAAATTAAAAAAATTGAGGCAATTTGGACACATGGAGTAATGTCTAATTCTTATTCTAAACAAATTAAAATACTTTTAAAGAGGGATGTATTTAGACTGATTTTTATCACAAACAAACTTAGTCAAATTGATTTCTCTTGTCATTTTTTTTCTTTTCTTTTTCCCTTTTTTTGATCCTTTCTCAAATCTTTATGTAACTAAACATTTCTTTTGTTTGATAATTAGTGGGAATAATTAATAATTTCTGGTACGTATCCAAACCCAACTGAAGGTGCATTGTATTTTGTTGTTCAAATTCATTGAGTTTGGGGACCCAATTTATGTGAAGGAAAATGGTCAAAAAGTCCGAATCATTGAGTTTGGGGACCCAATTCATTGAGTTTGGGGACCCAATCTACGTATACTTACAATTTATGTGAAGGAAAATGCATGCACCCATTGGCTGCTAGAAATGGTCAAAAAGTCCGAATCGCACCTCTTTTGCAAACAAGGAGCCACTTAAGTTGATCCGCCTCTTTACCGAAAATTGTAATCACTCACTCGAAATAAATATCTCAATTTTTATTTTGCAATTTTATTTTGGTACGTATTAAAATAAATATCGTGTTATTAAATATGAAAATAAACTTATTACAAATTTATTATTGTGCAAGTAATATACAAACAAGTAGAGTACATTTAAAAAAAAAAAACGTTAACAAGTCAAATGAGACATATATTTGAGACTGATAGAATTCGGTTGTCGGTTCCATTTAATTTAAATAACCAATTAAAATTAATTATTTTATGACGGCACTGCGAATGATCTTCAGTCATCGTCTCCAGCAATGCTCCGCCCAGCAGTTCACTTTACCAAGCAGATATGGCCGCTACTAATCTGCAAATTCACATATGTTGCATTATCTTCACTGATCTGCATTAGATCCAACCATTTTCCAAAAACCTAATGCGATTCAACAGTTAGCCAAATATTAGTAGGAAACGAATTTAGGTCTTATAGTTGAACTATCAAATTAAAATGATTTTGATAGTAAAAAATATTAAAGTTTCCTTAGATTTTTTAAAAATGCGAAAATATTGATTCTTATAGCTTAACTATAAGAGGAAAACTTGTCTGATACTTCAACTATATGAGCGAAACTCATATTTGACCAAATTTGAAAGTCAATATTAAGAAAATATAAAAAAATTGATTTTTTTCCCAAAAATGTGAAAAAATAATTCTTATAGTTCAATTATTAGAGGCATAGTAGTCTTATATATCAACTATAAGAGTTGACTAATATTTGACCAAATATGAGAGCTAACATTAATAAAATATTGATACAAAAAGTTTTTTTTTTGCTAGAAAATGTTTCAAAAAAAAAAAAAAAGAACTCTTAGACTTCAACTATAAGAGGCGAAGTAATCTTATATGTCAGTTGTAAAAGCGGACTTGTGTTTGACCAAATATGAAAGTCAACAATAATAAAATATTGAAAAACAACTCTTATACTTCATGTATAAGAGGCTTTAGGTTCCCAAGCCTTGATGATAGTTAAGACTTTTTATCAACAAGAGTTGTCTGTGGGGTTACTTGGGGCACAAAAAAGTCACAAAATTTTGCTCACCAAATCCTATGTGTAATGATTTTATTGGTGTTTTTAATTAGAGTGTGGCGGGTCCACTATAGATTCAACCAAATAAAATATCGTGAACTCATTGTGTGAGCAAGATTTGGTGACTTTGTTTTGTGCCCCTAGCATTGCTCTTTCAAAATATCGCGTCCTACGTTAAAATTACCTTAAGCTTGAAGGGCTTTAGGGTCCCAAGCCCAAAATTATCGAACGACTTTATTGTCAAAATTGTCGATTAAACTTTGTTTTTTGAGCCTGTAAATAAAGAAGGGGGAAAATGAAGGAGAATATAGTGTTGGATATTATGCCCTAGGCCCTTGAGAAAGGCCTATACGTTACATCATAGCTTTATTGTTATAGAGATAACAAACCCAATTATTATATCTTTTGCATGTTTATTATAATAATCATTGTCCCTAGCACTTATGAAGAGCTAGCATGAGTTTAATGGATAATCATATTGTTAGGTTTTGAGGCAACATGCGCAGCGGAAGACGACAATATAAAATCAACAAAACCCTAAGCCCCAAGATCCATTCATGATGATTAAATTAATAGCAAAATGAATTTAGAATACTAACCATGTTGTGCGTTTAAAATTTTCTGGATCTTCAAATCTTCAAGTCTTCAAGCTTTAGATTTGATCACCTCATTCTTCGCGTTCTTCGGATCAGGATCACAGGAACACGAACTTGAGATGCTAAAGCAAACATCCTCTATGTGTATCCACACGCGAACGAATATCTAGAACCATTCCAGATCTGGATTGCTAGACCCATTAGAAAACACGCTTTTCTAATCTTTAAAGGCTATATGAATTTATTGGTGTTCTTAAGCTTTTGATTCTCAATCTAGGCTAAAGAACATGTTTCTCAAACATATGTATTGCATTAGTTTAATGGCTGGTGAAGGAGGGTTATTTATTCAAAAAAATCCTTAACCCTTAAGGACTCTTGAGACCTAATCCCGTCACCAAATTAAACTTACCAAAATCTGGCTCCAGGAACTCTGGCACGGTCGTGCTCACCAAATGGCACAGCCGTGCCACTTGGTCCAAGCCTGATCTACCGAGGTTGAATTCTGGCACGGTCGTGCTTGTTAATCAGCACAGTCGTGCTTTATAACTGGCACGACCGTGCCCGCCAGAAACTCAGTTTTTGCCTTTCCTTGATTCCTTCTTTTGTGTGTGACCCCATAGGATTATATTAAGTTGGCAATGAGTCCAACCAAGGTCAAACCCATAAGTCATGAGCGGACTCTAGCAAGCCATCATAACCACCCAATTAATATAACTTAACGAAGTTCGTTATCATCATAGAACATATCACAATCCTTTTGTCACACGATATCATATTGAACATAAGTTATGGTCCATGTCAACTTATATTGTTCAATGTTTTCTCGATCTTGATTAGATTGATTATGAGCAAATGATATTGATCACATCAATTCATTTGAGCGTGGCCACGCATTTCATCAATCTCACTCTACGAGTGGCCTAAGCGGATATCTCTCTTGAGGAGGGACAAATTCCATATTGACTTATCATTCTTCCCTACAAGAATCCGATTATGCCAATCGTAGCCTTTATAACTACCCGGTTAGGGGTAGCGTTTGAGTACGTCAAACATAATGTTCATCATGTGGAAGACCATGATAATCTCAGGTCTAAGGATATCAAATGATATGACTATTATGAGATTTAATTATGATATTTGACCATGACATAAATCTCATAACGGGTCTATCCAGTACTTATTCTCCAACATGTACCCACAAGTTTAATCCGCATCTTATACGCTATAATCATCATATGATTATCCATTAAACTCATGCTAGCTCTTCATAAGTTCTAGGGACTGTGATTATTATAATAAACATGTAAAACATACAATAATCCAGGGTTGTTATCTCCATAACAAATGAGAACATGATGTAACCGAAGGCCTTTCTCAAGGGCCTAGGGCATAATCTCCAACACATATGATGATTATGGTGGATAGGATGCGGATTAAACTTGTGGGTACTTGTTGGAGAACAAGGTACTGGATAGACCCGTTATGAGATTTATGTCATGGTCAAATGTCATAATTAAATCTCATAATAGTCATACCATTTGAATCCTTAGACCTGAGATTATCATGGTCTTCCACATGATGAACATTATATTTGACGTAATCAAACGCTACCCTTAACCGGGTGGTTATAAAGGCTACGATTGGCATAATCAGATTCTTGTAAGGAATAATGATAAGTCAAGATGAGATTTATCCCTCTCTCAAGAAAGATATCTGCTTGGCCACTCGATGAGTGAGGTTGATGATAGTGCATGGCCATGCCCAAGTGAATTGATGTATTCAATGTCATTTGCTCATATCAATCTTATGATATCCCACATCGGTGGGATATCAAAATCTTTAGTGGTACTTAAGGTACAACGAATTACCAATGAATAGCAATACGTCTAAAGATTTTTGGGTGGGCCTGTGGTAAGCCAAGTGGACCCAAGATATTTGTATTCATTGGGCCAGTGTGTGGTACTTGTTGGTGTTGGTGCCCTAGGCACGTTTAATAAATGTTGTAATTGTTATCACTTATTTCATATTAATAAAGAGATGTTTTGATTATTATTGTTGTTCATGTTTACTTATAATAATCCCCGTCCCTATTACTTGTTTGGTATTAGTATAAAGGCTAAATGATCATGGGATGATCGTGTTAGATTTATGGGTACTTGTTTAGTACTGGATATGACCAGCTCTATGAGATTTATGTCATGGTCAATGTCATACATATATCTCATATTAGTAATGTCATTTGAATCCTTAGACATGAAGTTATTATGGTCTTCCACTTGATGAACATTATGTTTGACATATTCAAACGCTACCTTTAACCGGGTAGTTATAAAGGGTATGATTGGCATAATCGGATTCATGTAGGGAAGAATAATAAGCTAAATGGATTTGTCCCTCTACGGAGAGATGTCAAGCTTAGGCCTCTCGTAGGAATGATGTTGATGAAAATGTTCGGCCGGACTCAAATGAATTGATTGGATCAATGTCGTTTGGATTATCAACATATTCGGAATCGAGAAAGTATTGAACAAAGACAAGTTGACTCATTGACCATGACTTGTGTTCAATGACATCGTGGACAAAATGATTGTGACATATTCTAAAGGAATGCGAACTTGTATCTAGTTATACTATTTGGGTAGGTATGACGGTTTGCTAGAACCTAATCATATCTTATGGTTTCATGTTTGAACCCATTGCCAACTTAGTATAATCCTAGAGGGTCACACACAATAGAACGAATCCAAAAGGGACTATATTGGAATATTGGATCAAAGGACCATTGAGGGATTTAAAGAATTAAAAGAAGAAAACTGGAAACAGAGGAGGTCCGGGCGGACCAGTGGAAGGACCCGGGCAGACCTGGCATGGTCCGGTCGGACCACTTGCCATACCCGGCCGGACCAGTCGGTTTCGGGAGGAAACTTCCTTAATCCGTTTTCTTGCGGGTTTAGACATAAGTTACCTATTTAGAATAGGTCTAACTTGTATATAAACAGCCCTAATTCCTCCCTAATCAGAATATGTGTTTTTGCAAACCTCCAAAAGAGTTTTTGAGAGAATTATTTTGTTCTAAGAGATGATTGATTGAAGAACAAAATTATACACAAATTATATTCCATATAGTTCATATTAATTGTGAAAACGTGTTTCACAATTTTGGTCTAGCAACCAAGATCAAGAATCTCCTTGATATTCGTTCGTGGTGTGGATACCGCTAGAGGGTGAAACTCATCATCTTCAAAGTTCATGTTCAAGCTTTGTGTTCGTGATCAAGTTTCTAAATATCCACCAAGATCAAAGGCTAGAAATCAAAGTCATCAAGGGTTAGTATTCTAGTATTCATATTGTATGTATTTGATATAATCATATGAACGGATCTATGGCTTTGGGTTTCTATTAAAATTTTAAATGCTATTTTCCGCTGCGCATGTTACTCCGAAACCCAACAGTGGTATGAGAGCCCCGTTCATGTTGATTACTTCAATACTAAGATCATGTTGTGTGTATATAAATTGCTTGCTTATGTGCCTAGCATGATATGAATATTGGATTAGGATGTTTATGTGTTATTTGATTTTATGTGGTTTATTGTTTTATAAACTTTAATCACACTATTCAATTGCATTAAAATTATGTTGGATTTAAAATTGTTTGGATTATCAATTTCTGATTGGATCAAAGTTTTGATAATCGGGGAAAAACAATTTTGAGACAAATTTCGAACTTTAAAATTTTTGATTTTCTGGCGAAGGTCCGACCGGACCAAAGGAAGGACCCGGCCGGACCATCCGGTCTGGGTCGGGGTTCTGGCTTTTGATTTTGGTCAGATTCAGAATCTGAATTTTTCAAAGGGGTCCGACCGGACCAGTGACAAGACCCGGCCAGACCTGCTGGTCTGGAGCGAGTTTTGGGCAGTTGGTTTGGGTGCGGATCTTGGGGTTTGATTTTCCTATTTTTTTTGATCTTGTGATTCTAAGATTGGTTCAAGGTTTGGATGGCTAATCTACGTTCATCGAGATTGTGTTTCCCAAACTTGATCGTAATCAAGGTTTCAAAGATAAAACGAAGTTAAAATTATGAAGAGTTCATAATTGCTAAAATTGAGAAACAAAGTTCTTGATTCAATGATTGGAGATCCATGTGGAATTGTGGATGCAATTGGCCTATGTTCATCGAGACCATCTATTGCTTAATTTCGGCCACATGGACTACTTTCTTGGTTTCTTGAATTAGTGCGGAATTGTGGATGCCTTATGGCTTAGTTTCGGCCGCACTTCTTGTTGTCTTGATTTGGAGATGATAACCAAAGTTCAAATAATCTCATCCTCATAATTATAGAGAAAATAATGACACATAAATATTATGCTTAAATTAATGGAGATTAATTTAGTGGCTAAACTTGATGCGTGACATGTTTATATTATGTGCTCATAAATGTGTTGTATGCTATATGTGATGAACCTTCAAAGAAAGTTTTAAGTCCTTTTTGCCATGCCATGATTAAAACACTTGTTTATACATGAGTAATTTTGTGTGGGCTCGCCAAAGCGAGGTGCATTGATTTTATTCATGTATAAGCAAAATGAGTGAATAAGAGTTTCCTATGCGTTTAAAATGATTGGATTTAATTAAGCGTCAAAACAGTTTTGGGCTTAAGGCAAATATGAGATTTAACATGCTTTTTGAAATTGGATTTCTTAAAGAATCTCATGAAAGGAACTAAGAGTCATATGAGATATGAATGACAAGAGTTATCTACCTAATTAATTTGATTTTGAGCGGTGCGCCAAATCGTACTTAAAATTAAATTAAAGTTGGATCTGAACCCATTTAAATTATATTATACATTGGATGTATAAGAAGGTTATATTATTTAGTGGGAGTATTTTTTTTTTTTGAAAAATACATTGTTTATCTCTTTAATGAAATCGGTACTTATTAAATTTTGGAAATTTTTCATAATTGTAGATAATGACTAACAACACTCAATCAATTTCGTTGCGATCGATCCTTGAGAAGGATAAGCTCCAAGAGAATGGTACGAACTTTATGGATTGGATCCGTAGCCTAAAAATTGTTCTTAGGCAAGAAGATAAGTTGTACATTTTCGATGTGCCTCTTCCTGCTGAACCAGAACCTACTGCCCCTAGGGCAGAAAGAGACAGTTATAAGAAACATCGTAATGATTCTAGAGATGTAAGTTGTCTCATGCTTGCTACTATGTGCTCAAAACTCCAACAAAGTTTGGAACATTTGAAAGCCTATGAGATAGGCGTGGAGTTGAGAGCCATGTTTCAAGAGCAAGCTAGGCAAGAGAGGTACAAGACCATTGTTGCATTCACTTCTTGCAAAATGAATGAAGGGCAACAAGTGAGTCCTCACATGCTTAAAATGAAAGGTTATGTAGAGCATCTTGAGAAACTTGGCTATCCAATCCCATTGGAGCTAGCCACGGATCTCATTCTTAATTCATTGCCTAAAAGTTATAATCAGTTTGTGATGAATTATAACATGCATGGAATGGATAAGAATCTCTCCGAGTTGCATGGGATGCTTAAAACTGCGGAGATGAAGATTGTGGAGAAAGGTTCTCCTGTGCTCTTGGTTCATGATGGGAAGAAGGCTAATGCCAAAGGAAAGGGTAAGACAAAAGTTGTCAAACCCAAGATAAGCAAGGCAAAGGTTGCCAAGACTTCTGAGGCAAAATCCGATACACAAAAGGATGCAATTTGTTTCCATTGTCAAGAAATTGGTCATTGGAAACGTAATTGCAAGGCTTTCTTGGAAGAGCAAAAGAAGAAGAAGGGCAGCAAGGCTGTGTCGACTTCAGGTATCTATATGATAGATATTCTCCTTTCTACCACTGATTCTTGGGTATTGGATACCGGATGTGGTTCTCACATTTGTTTAAATATGCAGGGACTAAAGAATAGGAGATTGCTTAAAGAGGGTGAAGTAGACATACGCGTGGGGAATGGAGCAAGAGTTGCTGCATTATCCGTAGGGACTTATGAAGTCACTTTACCTTCCGGTTTAATACTTGTTTTGAACAATTGCTATTATGTACCGAATTTAAGTAGAAATATTATTTCAATTTCTTGTTTGGATAATGAATGTTTTAAGTTTCTTATTGAGAATACGAAATTTTCTATTTATTTAAATGATGTGCTTTATGGTATTGCAAATTCATTTAATGGCCTTTATATCTTGGATGTCAAGAATGAAAATAATGAAAATGTCTATCATATAAATAAGAAATCTAAACCTAATGATGTAAATCATTCTTATTTGTGGCATTGCCGTCTTGGTCATATTAATGAGAAGCGTATCTCAAAACTCCATGGAGATGGTCTCTTAGGTTCATGTGACCTTAGGTCATATGATACTTGTGAGTCGTGTCTTCTTGGAAAAACAACTAAGACACCTTTTATCAAGCTAGGTGAAAGGGCAAGCGACTTATTGGGGTTGATACATTACGATGTATTCGGATCATTAAGTAGCAATGCTAGGGGAGGATTTCAATACTTCATAACCTTCACTGATGATAATAGTGATTTGGGTATGTTTACCTAATAAAACATAAAAGTGAAGTATTTGAGATATTTAGAATATATCAAAATAAAGTAGAAAAACAACTTGGCAAAAGTATTAAGGCCCTTCGATCAGATCGAGGTAGAGAATACTTGAGTCATGAATTTGATGATCATCTAAAGAATTGTGGAATAGTATCACAATTGACTCCACCCGGAACACCACAATAGAATGGTGTGTTCGGGAGGAGAAATCGGACTGTATTAGACATGGTTCGATCAATGATGAGTCAAGTTGATCTTCTAATATCCTTTTGGGGTTACGCTCTAGAAACCGCTGCTTTCACACTAAATCGTGTTCCAACTAAATCGGTTCAAAAGACTCCATATGAAATTTGGAGCGGAAAGAAGCCTTGTCTGTCTTTCATGAAGATTTGGGGTTGTGAAGCTTTTGTCAAAAGACATGTCTCAGACAAACTTGCACACAAATCTGATAAATGTATTTTCGTGGGATATCCTAAGGAAACTAAAGGATACTACTTTTACAACCAAACGGACAACAAAGTTTTTGTTGCTCGAAATGGTGTCTTTCTAGAGAAAGAGTTTTTCTCCAAAGAAATCAGTGGGAGTAAAATAAATCTTGAAGAAATTCGAGACCCAGAAAATGACATTGAACCGATATTGGAACAAGAACAAGAACCACAAGGAGCTGTGGAACCTGTTCAAACTACACAAGTAACTTACAGATCTAGTAGGTTACGATCCGAGCCCGAGAGATATGGATTTCTCGTAACGGATAGTAATGAGGTGGAAATCATTGAGAATGATGAACCGACCACCTACCAAGAGGCAATGTCTTCTCCTGATTCGGATAAATGGCTTGGAGCTATGAAATCCGAATTACAATCCATGCAAGATAATCAAGTTTGGAATTTGATTGATGCGCCCGAAGGTGTAAAAACCATAGGATGCAAATGGGTCTTCAAGAAGAAGACTGACATGGATGGGAAGGTGCATACTTACAAAGCTAGACTTGTAGCGAAAGGTTATAGGCAAGTTCATGGTATTGACTATGATGAAACCTTTTCACCCGTAGCAATGATCAAGTCTATAATAATTTTGCTTGCCATTGCCGCATATCATGACTATGAAATATGGAAAATGGATGTCAAAACCACTTTCCTAAATGGAAAGCTACAAGAGGGTGTGTATATGACACAACCAGAAGGTTTTGAACAAGATTCTAAGGTATGCAAATTGCAAAGATCCATCTATGGATTGAAGCAAGCTTCTAGGAGTTGGAATCTCCGTTTTGACGAATCGGTCAAAGAGTTTGGATTCATCAAGAACGAAGATGAACCTTGTGTATACAAGAAGTTTAGTGGGAGCATAGTGCTATTCCTTATTTTATATGTGGATGACATATTACTCATTGGAAATGACATTCCTACACTTCAGTCGGTAAAGACTTGGTTGGGAAAGTGCTTCGCAATGAAAGATATGGGTGAAGCCGCATATATACTTGGCATTAAGATCTACAGAGATAGATCAAGGAAGCTAATTGGTTTAAGCCAAAGTACATACATTGACAAGGTCATTAGAAGATTCCGCATGGAAAATTCTAAGAGAGGAACCTTGCCAGTATTACATGGAGTTTCTCTAAGCAAGACTCAATGTCCTAAGACAAAAGATGAGCGTGAGAAAATGAATGATGTTCCATATGCTTCGGCAATTGGGTCCATCATGTATGCCATGATATGTACTAGGCCAGATGTATCTTATGCTTTGAGCATGACAAGTAGATATCAATCCAACCCCGGTGAAAATCACTGGATGGCTGTAAAAGAGATTCTTAAGTACTTGAGAAGGACTAAAGATTCATTTTTGGTCTATGGAGGAATGGAAGATGATCTCGTTGTAAATGCTTACACGGATGCAAGCTTCCAAACCGACAAAGACGACAGTCGATCGCAATCGGGTTTTGTGTTTATGTTAAATGGTGGAGCTGTAAGCTGGAAGAGTTCCAAGCAAAGTACAACCGCTGATTCTACAACGGAAGCTGAGTATATTGCTGCAAAGGAAGCTGTTTGGATTAAGAAGTTCATAACTGAACTTGAAGTGGTTCCTAGTATTGCTAATCCAATAGACCTTTATTGCGATAATAATGGTGCTATTGCTCAAGCAAAGGAACCAAGAGCACATCAGAAATCCAAACACATACTTAGACGTTTTCATATCATTCGAGAGATCGTTGATAAGGGAGACGTGAATATATGCAGAGTACCTACTGATGACAATGTCGCGGACCCGCTAACAAAGGGACTTCCACAAGCTAAACATGATGGTCATGTTAGGTCCATGGGTATTAGATACATGGGAGATTGGGCCTAGGGCAAGTGGGAGATTGTTGGTGTTGGTGCCCTAGGCACATTTAATAAACGTTGTAATTGTTATCACTTATTTCATATTAATAAAGAGATGTTTTGATTATTATTGTTGTTCATGTTTACTTATAATAATCCCCATCCCTATTACTTGTTTGGTATTAGTATAAAGGCTAAATGATCATGGGATGATCGTGTTAGATTTATGGGTACTTGTTTAGTACTGGACATGACCCGCTCTATGAGATTTTTGTCATGGTCAATGTCATACATATATCTCATATTAGTAATGTCATTTGAATCCTTAGACATGAAGTTATTATGGTCTTCCACTTGATGAACATTATGTTTGACATATTCAAACGCTACCTTTAACCGGTAGTTATAAAGGGTATGATTGGCATAATCGGATTCATGTAGGGAAGAATAATAAGCTAAATAGATTTGTCCCTCTACGGAGAGATGTCAAGCTTAGGCCTCTCGTAGGAATGATGTTGATGAAAATGTTCGGCCGGACTCAAATGAATTGATTGGATCAATGTCGTTTGGATTATCAACATATTCGGAATCGAGAAAGTATTGAACAAAGACAAGTTGACTCGTTGACCATGACCTGTGTTCAATGACATCGTGGAGAAAAGGATTGTGACATATTCTAAAGGAATGCAAACTTGTATCTAGTTATACTATTTGGGTAGGTATGACGGTTTGCTAGAACCTAATCATATCTTATGGTTTCATGTTTGAACCCATTGCCAACTTAGTATAATCCTAGAGGGTCACACACAATAGAACGAATCCAAAAGGGACTATATTGGAATATTGGATCGAAGGACCATTGAGGGATTTAAAGAATTAGAAGAAGAAAACTGGAAACAAAGGAGGTCCGGGAGGACCAGTGAAGCACCCGGGCACCTGGCATGGTCCGGTCGGACCACTTGCCATACCCGGCCGGACCAGTCGGTTTCAGGAGGAAACTTCCTTAATCCGTTTTCTTGCGGGTTTAGACATAAGTTACCTATTTGGAATAGTCTAACTTGTATATAAACAGCCCTAATTCGTCCCTAATCAGAATATGTGTTTTGCAAGCCTCTAAAAGAGTTTTTGAGAGAATTATTTTGTTCTAAGAGATCATTGATTGAAGAACAAAATTATACACACATTATATTCCATATAGTTCATATTAATTGTGAAAACGTGTTTCATAATTTTGGTCTAGCAACCAAGATCAAGAAGCTCCTTGATATTCGTTCGTGGTGTGGATACCGCTAGATGGTGAAACTCATCATCTTCAAAGTTCGTGTTCAAGATTTGTGTTCGTGATAAAGTTTCTAAATCTCCACCAAGATCAAAGGCTAGAAATCAAAGTCATCAAGGGTTAGTATTCTAGTATTCATATTGTATGTATTTGATATAATCATATGAACGGATCTATGGCTTTGGGTTTCTATTAAAATTTTAAATGCTATTTTCCGCTGCGCATGTTACTCCGAAACCCAACAGTACTTGTGTAACGGGTCGGGATTGCGGGCTCGGGTCATTACAAATGGTATCAGAGCGGGTCCCGGCTGGAAGTGTGGAGTAAAGTGCTGTGCGGAACAAAGTGCACACCGCCGAGTCAGTGGGAGTCACCTCTTGAATACGTACGAGCCCCTCTTGAATCTACACTGCCCGGGGTTCCGATCCAGGTGGGTCTTTCCGGGGACGGCAAGGATTCAAGGTGGGGAGATTGTGATATCTCACATTGTTGGGATATCAAAATCTTTAGTGGTACTTAAGGTACAACGAAGTACCAATGGATACCAATACGTCCAAGGATTTTTGGGTGGGCCCGTGGTAAGCCAAGTTGACCCAAGATATTTGTATTCATTGGGCCAGTGCGTGGTACTTGTGTAACGGGTCGGGCTTGCGGGATCTGGTCGTTACAAATCTACTCAAGATCGAGAAAGCATTGGACAACATAAGTTGACGTGGACCATGACTTATGTTCAATATGATATCGCGTGACAAAGGGATTGTGATATGTTCTATAAGGTAACTTTGGACTTTCAAAGTTATAATAATTGGGTTGTCATAATGGTTTGCTAGAGTCCGCTTATGATTTACGGGGTCTGAATGGTTCGGACTCGTTGCCAACTTAGTATAATCCTATTGGGTCACACACAATAGAACTGATTGAAAAGGCTGAAAATCTGGGAATTAGAGAAACTGGCACTGTACGGCTTGAAGGAAGGCGTACGGCTCTGATGGAGCCGTACGGCTCTCCCCCCGTACTTGGCCAGAATCAGCAGTTTTCTTGTGTGACAAGGAAACACGGGCCCAAAAGGAATTAGACCAAACCCTCATATAAATATATGGTGCCGGGTTTGACAGCCTCTAATGTTGATTTTAGAAATCATTACACATTGTTTTAGAAACAATAAAATATAGAGAGGTAGGTTTATTAGTTTTGAGATTTGGAATCATCAAAACTCAATAATCAAAGAAGCAAAATAATTCCTACGAAGAAATCGTTTCTTCATCAAGCCTTGGATCTAGCAATCAATCAAGAAGGTGTTCTTGAGTCCGTTCGACGTGTGGATACTGATAGAGGGTGTTTGCTTTAGCACCTTAAAGTCCGTGTTCATGGATGCGATCTTCAAGGGTTAGTTTCTTTCATCTTGTATTTAATTTAATCAACATGCACGGATCCGGGCTCATAGGTATTTGATCTTATGTTATTATTCCGCTGCGCATGATGCATCAAAAACCAACATATAGGACACGAACACAAATACTTGTAGACCAAATATGAACTCCAAGGAGAAAATTTCAATTTTAAATGGATGATGATTATCCATTGTAATAACCTTGTACTAACACCACATTTGGGGAACATGTAGGGTCTCCTTCGAAACTATGAAATCCAAGTAGAAAAAACAAATTCTTGTAGATGCTAATTTACAAGTTATTTATGTAAAGAAGTGTAGGAGTAATTTTTGCTTGCAATAATTTGCCAAAATCGAAAAAAAAAACCCCGTTTTTTTAAGCTTAGTTAAAATCAGGTTTTTTACACGGTAACTTGCTTCCTGGCTCGTCCCTACGCCTTCGTCGGGGTAAAGTGAAAATAACCGATAACTCCTTGCTTTATTACTTAAAATGGATAAGAGGACCCAGTTGTCATTTTCACAACAAAACTCTCTACCCACTTCCTCTCTTATAATTTAATTTTCATACTCACAACATTTTTTTAATCACCCTATAAAATCAAATTAAGAACCTTAATCCGAAATGGAGGGAGTATTAATTTGTGGGCCAAAACATTATATAATTTAAGCACCAATCAATTATTATCCCATAATTTTGTAAGCAATTATTACCCCATAATTTTGTAAACAATACTTCCTACCCTAGTATTGCTTTTCTGGAACCGCTATAACTTTTCAAAAAGTCTTCGAGACGATCTCACACTTGAGATGAGTCTCAATATAAAATTGGCTTCCCGTCCGCTCATAGGAGGCATATCATTTACTCTCAATGAAACCCGTTTCACTCGTGAGACGGTCTCATTTGTGAAACCGTCTTACACAATTTTTTGTAATAATGTTCAGTTGTAAGTTGTAATAACAAATCAAGATGATATATGATGTGCTCACTTGTTGGGATATTCCTAAATATTCTTTTTTTTTTTTTAGTATTATTATATTAACTCTACCCCATTTATCATACTCACACCATTAAATTGTGAGTCTCACTTGCAAATTTCAATTACTTATCATATTTACAACACCTTTCTCACTCACAAGTCACAATATTTTTCAATATATTGTATTCACTCTTTCATTCTTGTGCCTAACATCATTTTTGTGCTTTACAGTAGTTTGTGCGCATTGAGCTAAAACAAAGTGAGTATTTGTTTTTAATGTTTTATGCTCTCTTCATTCAATTTCATTTTTATTTTGATTTAAAATAAAAATAGATATTGATTTTGAGACTGAGATAATATATTAGTAATAATTAATCTCTAGAAAGGTTGCCGAATTCGCAGATTCGTATCTTTAACTGATGATCAAATTCTTTCAACGAAATATGATCTTGTTTATTTCTATTTGTCATGAAAACTATGTTTTCATATGAAATTAAGAGAAACAAAGATCCTATTGCCGTACAATGTTGAGCCCTAAAATCGGCTCAATTTATAATTAGGTCAATTGTTATTAAATGTTTGGACATTATGTAAAAAACGAATTTTGAATTTTATTTACACGAAGATTACTTTGTTTGAGCTCATCTAGCTCATAGTAGTTGGATTTGAGTATGTGAAGTAGGTAAAATGACTAGGTTTATGCAAGTCATGACTCAAGTTGATAACTAAGTTTGATATGTATGTCCAATAAAATGTTATGCCGTCAGAACGTTTTTGGTACGCATGCATACGCTGATGCAGCGGAATACAACCAAGATCAACCGTAATGGAAGATCTCGAATAAAAAAGAAGGAATTAACCTTTAACAAGCCAACAATGGCTTCTAGGGTTTGAACCCACACAAAGTTGCAAAGACAAACTTTAAAATTAATAATCAAAATATGTTCAACACAAAAGAAACAAAATAGTATTTATACCCTAACAAATAATAAAACCCTAATTCAAAAAGGACTTTAAAAAGTTACCAAAAAGACCCTAAATAATTAACCAAAACGAAAAAGGAAAAATAAATCAGACGACGTCGGAAATCAATCACGCAACAGGACTTTAGGTCCAACCGGGTTTGTTACTGGATCCGGGCGCACCTTGCCTTGGTCCGGCCGGGTCTTTCTCCTGGTTCGGTCGGACATGGTCTTGGTCCGGGCGGGTCTTTCCCGTGGTGCGGCCGGACCTGGGTATGAACTTCACGATACAAGCCTCTTGCTACATCATACGCACTCTTTTACAATTGCACACTTTCATAATCTGTGTACGTTAGATGAGAAAGAGCGTATGGCTATAGCTGGTCCACATGATATTGTGTGTGTTTGTATATCCGTGAGTTATTTTTCTTTATGTTTAAATGAGTGGTTGTAAGTTACTAAGACAAAGTTTAAATTTTTCTGTTAAAATTTAGTAGTTTATAAGGAACTCGAGTGGAAAAACAAGAAGTTATAGAACTTTTTGAGTAGCCAGTACGCAATTTGTGAAGAAACTCGTTAAGATTTTCATTTACTTCCGTTCACAATTAACATTCCGCGCAAATTTTAGTTAAATTACAAGAAAAAGAAAAAAGAAGGTAATAGTGAGCTAATTTGGGTGGTTAAATTGCAATTTGTCCAATGGAGTATTCATATCATATCATACCATACCTTCGAAGTAGTGATTCATATTTCACTCATGTTTTTTAGTTTATGATGCGCATGAACCAAAATTAGTTCAAGTTGGTTTATGTTTTGTAACAGTGTGCTAATTTAAAAAATGAATGAGATGAATTTTGGAATGAATTTAGAATAAAATAGGCGGTTCATGGCGGTTTGAAACCACCGGTTCACGGTTTTAAGAGGGGATGAACTGAAACCGGCCCGTGTTACAAACGGTCCCGATTCACATGGTTCTGATTTTCGTTAAAGTTCAAAGCGATTTCGGTTCCAACCCAGTTTGGCGGTCCTGTTCGGTTTGGTCATCCTATTTGTAGAGGATCGAATCTTACCCTTTTGTCCGTTCAGGCTGATCACTTAGAACCCAAATCCGGTAAGTGAGAGCCTTGTGTTAACGTGTACCATAGTGCGCTGGTTACCGCTGAACACCACTCCCAACAGTTTCACACGGTTAGTTATACAAATGTACGCACAGTCCGTCAATGGCAGCGAATGACGTCAGCTCCGTCCGCCTCCTTCTAATCGCCGCCAATCACGGCGGCATTTCCCGTCTCACAGAATGAGGGAAGCGGCGAATTCACATTACCGACGAGCTAGACCACGACGAGGAAGAGGAAGACGAAGCGTGCAAGGAATGGGGGGAAGAAATCGACGGAAAAGGATTTCAAGTTCGATCCGCCTTCGTCAGATTTTTCCAATATTGTCTTTTCCGAGATTCAAGCCGAAATGATGAAGCCACAAAAAGCTCCGATTTGGCGATCGCCGTACTCCTGTAAAAATCTCTTTCCCTTGTCTCCTTGCAATTTATCCAATTATGAGTTTGTTATGAACACGTTAATCAAATTGAGCTTGAATATTTGATGAATAATTATTTGATCTTTCAATTTTGTCAACTGAGTTTGAAACAAACACGATTTGAAAGTACTTGGGTGAAAACTGAGTTAATGAAAGTAGTACATTAGATGAAAACTGAGTAAGAACTTGCATTTTAAACACTATGCTACAAATGAAGTAGAGACGTCAATTTGGGCCAGCCCGGCCCGCCATAGAATAAAGGTGGGTTGGGTACTAAATATGCTAACCCAAATACAAGTGAGTAATTTTGGGCTAGCCCATTTGGGTCGCGGGCCAAACGGGTTTGGGGCGGGTCAGCCCACTTTTTTTTATTTTCCTTTCGTTTGCCGTCTACCGATGTCGTTTAGTGAATAGTGAACGTGTGCGGTGTGCCTCTAGGTTATTTCATTCTATCGCCTCTCTCTCTCTCTCTCTCTTCGACCATTCTCTCAACCTACCAGTCGCCATCGTCTTCAATCTTCATCGTCCTCTTCTCTGCCATTCCGGGATCCATCGCCTTCTGGTAAGTCCTCTCTCTCTTTGACTCTTCACTCTATTTTCACTTTTCCAAATATATTTTGTGCAACATAGGTTAATCAATACAATGTTTTTGGGACAGTTAGGTAGTTTTCGATGAGTTTTTTTATTGGGATCCATTTACTTTAAACTTGAACAGCTTTTTAATTACTTTGTTTTTATCTTTTTGTTTGTAATCAAAAATGATATTTGAACTTGATATCAAAATGTGATTATGGACATTATGCTTTAAAAATGTTGCTGCCTTGCTTAATCCTTGAGGGATATTCATTAAAAAAAAAAAAAAAAACCCGAACCCATTGTAGTCTTAGCCCGCCTGACCCACCTAGCCCACCAACCCAAGGTGGGTTGGGTTGGGATTCAATTTTCCCTGCCCGCCCCGTTTAGCGGTGGGCTGTGGTGGGTTGGGCCCGCCCTCAGCATCAATGATAGTCATTCTGTAGGAAATCATAATGAGATCAACGATATCTCATAGGAGGATTTGATAATATCTCCAAGATATTCAGTCGATCATCTTTTGATTAGGTATAGTTTAAATTATATTGTTTGATAGAATAGGTTTCCTTATTCTTAGGTATTACAAGTAGTATAAATAGGAGTCTTGTAATCAGTTTTTATTTATCAAGAATAAGAAGTTGATCATCTAGTTCAAAGATGAAATTTCTCTTCTTGTTCATCATTGTCTACGCCAAATTTATCACATTCGGCTTTCGAGATGATCCACTATACATATCATTCATCAAATTGAGCTGGATTATTTGATGAATACTTGATTTGATTTCACTAGGTAAATCTCGAATGAGCTTTCACCAAAACTGATCAAACTAAACACGCTTGAAAGTAGAGCGAATGAAAATGGAGTTAGACCTTGCATTTTATACACTATGGCTCAAGTTACTTTGATAAAAGATCATCTTGAAAAAGACAAGATGATCTCTAATCAAAGTAACTCGAGCCAAAGTCGAATAATTTGGTTCCTATCCAGCATATGCATTTCCTACGAACTGACACTTTTAATTTCGACCTCGCATTGATTTATCTACAAACTAACACTTCTGATTTTCATCCTATACACTATTTTATCAGCTATTATATTTCTGCTTTAGTACATTTTGTACTCTTGCCTGTGTTGGGCACTATACTTATATATCAGATTCATGGTTGTGTTTAAGCCCTAAATTATGGTTAGATTTGTCTTGGTATGGGTATTAGTTACATTTGATTTGATTCATCCATGTATGAATACTAGTAAGCAAAATTCAGCTGAGCTAATTATCTGTTTCCTCAAACAAACAGCTCCTTTGGCTCATTTCTGTTTCGTTATTGTAGGAGATGGTATCGCAGATTGCAATGAAATGGAGCAAAGTGTCAAGAACAGGATCTATAGACGTGAAATTCATGGGAGTGGATGTGAGCACAATCATGTTCACGATGGAAAAAGGCCAAGACACTATAGAGGTTTGTGTTTCTTTCTCCAAACACGGTTGCTTATACGATTTTTGAAACCCTTTTGAGATGGGGAAAACACGCGATGCTTCAGATGTTTTGACCATGCCATCTATTTGTGAATTCATAGCATAATGGAAATTTATTGAATTGTGGTACGACTTTTTCGGTTTCGCAGTTGAAAGACTTCTTACTTAGCCAGCCAGAGGCCTATGAGGTGAAGATAGGAGATCAACTCTTCCGAAGACCAGGAGATCCTCCGTTCGACTTGGTCTTTGAGCAGCTTCATGGCAAACAAGCCAAAGAATCAGCCGAAAGATGAGTTATAGTCTATCAATCGTTTTATTATTTTTACTAATTTCGTTTTTGTCGACTTCTCCTCCAATGATCACCGAGCATATATAATTGTGGTAATGTGCACTGCATTTGGCCTTTGTAGAATCTGTTAATCCAGTAACCAGAAAACCTTGTTTTCTATCTTAACCATCTTTTCTTCTTCTTCTTCTTCTTCTTCTTTCTTCCTTTGTTCAGCACATTTTACCTAAAGCGATTTTTGTAACGGCCCGAGTCCGTAGACCCGACTCGCCACATAGGTACCACACACTACACCAAGCATCTCCTCAATTGGGTCCACCACAGCCCATCACAGACCTCCAAAAGTCCAATGGATGATTTGATGCTTAGAAGGAGTGTATGGGCCTTCTATATAGCATACCCAATTCCCACATATTTTCGATGTGGGATGGGGATATCACAATCTCCCCCACTCAAGTTTCACCCATCCAACTTTGGTTCTCTAATACTCTCTCCGTCCCAAAAAGATTGTCTTATTTGATTTTTTATGGCAACACAAGCAAACTTTGACCAATTATTAATGTCAAAGTTAACTTGGTTTGTTCATCAAAAGTCAAATGAAACTGACGGAGGTGTTGCAAGTGGATTTTCCAGAAAGTGGGAGTTTCATTTGTAGAATTTACTGTATGATTATCTAGTGTGCCTTCGATAACAGAGGCATCCTACTTCCAAATTACCTTACAATATATTAAGCATTAAGTGCTTAACACTATCAAATACCCTATGAGTCTTACTGTAAGGTCATGCCTTGGTGTTCTAAGGTCATGCTTTGGTGTTCTGGTTTCTTTTGAAGCTGTTTAAGCACTTATACTTTGGGACTGAAAGGAATTAGTCAATCAATATTGTGTTACTTGAAAATTATACATGATGCCTTAAACGACAACAATTTTGCTTTCCTTACTAAGTACTATCTACGTGCCACAATAAATGTCAGTGTTTATAAATAAAGAACTATACATACAAGTAAAACACATTCCTTAAAAGACATTGACAAATCAAATGCAATATTTATTTTGGTACGGACCCAGTATTATAGAGTAATTAACTCACCCGAATTCTATATTTTGTATTAAGAAAAGCATTTGAGTTTCGCAGAAAAAAACAAATAAATTAAAAGGTCATTTCATTCAACTTCACCCTCTACCCGCAATATGCTGAGGACGGCCCTTGTTACTCCTACAAATTCACGCAGTAATGCGTAATGCATAGGCAAAGCTGACTCTGAAATGGAGTAGTTAGTTGATAGATGTTCCGATGGCTTAATAACCATGAATAGTGATTCTAATAAACACTTAGGGTCTGTTTGTTCCGGTTGAATGAGCCTTCTTAATGATCCAAAAGACAACATTTTCGAGTTGAGAAGCTTCATTTAGCCCAAACAAACAAGCACTTAATTTAATCAAGAAAAATTTCTTTTAAGTCAGACAATTATTTTAGCATAAACCAAAATAAAAAGTCAGACAATCTACTTAGAATGCATTTACAACTTTATGGCTTATGCCTTTATATTGGGGAAGTGACATTTTCCACAAATGAGTAAACTGCATTATTGACATCCGTACTATTGAGTTTTTTCATATTTACATCTGTACTACCGAAACAATAAAAGTAACCTGCGTACTATTGATAAATTAGCAAAACTAACCAAAATCGTTAATGGGTGTCAATGAACGTTAATGGGCGTTAAAAAATTTAACGGATATGACTATTAATATTTTCAATTTGCCCCCTTAACTAATTAACTAGAAAACTTTTTTTTTTAACAATTAACTAACTTTTTATATGTACCCCTTGTTACTAATTTTCACAATAAAAATATTCAGAAAAGATTTTTGTAAAATAAAGAGTGTTAATTTTCACCATATAATCCCTCACCCAACTAATTACACCCCTCTCACCAAACTAACCACCCAGATTAAATACCACCCCCCTCTATCTCTCTACCCAGCTATCTCCGACGACTCTCCCCCTCCCACTCCGGCGAGCTTCCCCTCCGACCACCTTTCCCATCGTCCATCTCCGGGCAACATACTCCGACCGTCGTCTTCCCTCTGGCTTTCTCTCTCTATCTTCGGGCCAGACCCTCCCTCTTGTCTCCGGCGACCATCTCCCCACTCCGGCAACCGCCTCCTAGCCTCCGGCTAACGCCCCCGCAACCCCTCTCTTGCATTTCCTAACAACTCCTTTCAAACAGCGTCCTCATTACACCGGCAGCCCGTCGATTTCGCCAAGCTCAGATCTGCAAAACCCTAGCCCGATCTCATATCTTCGTCGGCGTCGTCTTCTACCCCTCGACGACATCGTCTTCTAATCTCTCTCTCTCTCTCTCTCTCACACGCACACACACACACCCTAACCTCTCCATCCAGATCCCCCCTCCCCGCCACTCTCAATGTCGCCATGTTGATCTTGACACCCATTGAGTTCAAGAAGTGAAGAAGAATTACAGGGATTCGATTTTTGACCAACACCACACAGATCTTTGATTTTGATTTCAATTCTGATTTTCGATTTGGGTTTTGAGTTAGGTTTCGATTTGGGTGACGATTTTGATTTAGTTTTGGCTTTGATTTCGATTTATTGAAACAAAACAAGATTCTAGTTTGATTTTGATTTTGTGAAACCAAACCAGAAATTAATTTTTGTTTTCATTTTGAATTTCGAGTTTGAAAGATTAATTTTTATCACTTTTGAGTATGAACAAATGAACAATCTGCAGTTGGTTTTGTTTTTTGAAGACTGGTACTGGTGGGTGGTGGTGGCACAACGGTGGTGTTGTTGATGGTCCCGTGGTGCTAGTTGTAATTCTTGGTTGAAGAAGACAATAGGGCTGAACCAGTTATTAAGCTTGTTAAGTTATTAACGCCTACTAACGTCCGTTAACTTTATCAACGATTTTGGTTAGTTTTGCTAATTTATCAATAGTACGTAGGTTGCTTTAGTTGTTTAGATAGTACGAAGGTTAAAGTGATATTCTTGCAATAGTACGGATGTCAGAAATGCAGTATACTCCCTCCGTCCCTATTTACCTTATAAAAATTGCCATTTTGGGTGTCCCTATTTACATTACAAAATCCCAAAAAGGAAACTTTTAAACATTTTTTAAATAGTGGGACCCACTTGTCATACTCACAACAAATATCCACTTACTTTTCTCTACCCACTTTCTCTCTCCCACTCAACTATCTACACTCGCAACACATCAACTTTACAATCATTTTCTTAATTTTTGTGCAAAGCCTCATTTTTGTAAGGTAAATAGGGACGGAGGGAGTACTCTCCACAAATTACAAGCATACAATTTTAGAAAATGTCTCACACATGTATGTATGATCATCAGCATTTATAAAATAATGATCATTTGATAAAGAAACTAGAAAGCAAGACATCATAATCCACAGATTTGGATTGTTTACCAAACATAAATGATGAAAGAAAGAAAGGTAACCAAAAAAGTCTAGAAAGTTATTCCAATACTAATTAGTCATGATTCTTGATTAAGCATAATTTCTTTGGTGGATTTAGAATAAAGAGGCCAAAATACGTTTATCCCCCTAAAGTATTTAGGCAATCCCATTTTGCACCCCAAACCGAATTTTGTCCCAGAGTAACACTCTAATTTGCCTTTAGTCCCACTCTGACCCATGACCCCTAACGACGTTAGAAAATTAACGAGAAATAGTCATGTGCATGTCATGAGAGGGGTATTTTAGTCGTTTTCTTTTTAACTTTTAATTAACCTTTAATTTATTATTCTCTTTGATATTGGATTTTTTTTTATTTATATAAAATAATAAAAATTATAAACCATCATCTAAAATAATAATTTTATTTTATTAAAAAAATTTACTAACAATATAGTTAATAAAAATTGAAGAATAAAACTTATATACAAAAAAGATACTTATATAACCCAATAAAGAAAAATAAAAAGAAAAATAAAAGGAAAAAGAAAAATAAAAGGGAAAATATAAAGAAAAGGATAATGAAAAAGGAAATTTATTCAAACTACCCCTAATCAAACTCAGATGCACCTTTTCTTCCTATTCTACCGTCAGCTTTCCTTCCTCCTCCACCCTCTCCTTTTCAAACTCAATAGCGTGAGCCACCACCACCGTGAACAGTGACGACCAGCCATAGACCTCAACCTGCAATTCGCCTCCTCGTCTCTCTCCCTCCGCCCCACTTTCCCGTCTCTCTCTGGCCCTCGCTGCCACTTCTTTTCTCCACGAATTCGCACCAGATCTTGATTTCTTCAAATCTGTATGGTTCTTCAATTTGCGCCTCTGCCCCCTACTCGTCTTCTCCGAGCAAAAGCCCCACCGTCCTTTTTGTTGTGTGTATCCAGATCCAGTGATGAAATCCCCCCTTCCATGCCCCCCCTTTCTCGTCCAAAGCTTGGTTGCTCCTTTGATTATTGAATTGTTTGTGATTTGGGAGAATTTATTTTGATTTTGTTTTGCTAATTTGTAAAAACATCTATAATGTGATACGCACATGACCATTTCTCGTTAATTTTCTAATGTCGTTAGGGGTCATGGGTCAAAGTGGGACTAAAGGGAAATTAGAGTGTTACTCTGGGACAAAATTCGGTTTGGGGTGCAAAGTGAAATTTCCTTTTCTCTTGGGGGGATAAACGTATTTTGGCCGAATAAAGATGAAAGTAATGTTGATTCCATTAGGTAATAAGAGTTCTTTATTTAGACATAAAAATCTTATACTTTTTCGGTTTCAGAAAATTTGTCTCGTTTGTATTATTATATTTAATATAAATGAACTTTAACTATGCATTGGTATCAATTCAGTGATCACAATAAAATTTTAAAAATTGTTAGTGTTAATGATTTGTCAATTACAATTTTTAAATGGGAGGGGCTAATGCCACTACATTTTCTACTTATCCACTACATTATTTATAGATTGACACAAATGCCCATTGACACTTAAGGAATGAATGAAATATTTTAAGGTAGATACTATAAAAGCTACTACCTCTGTCCCTAAATGAGTGTCCAAATTTCATTTTAAGGAACATCTGAAAATCTCAACTCTTTGTACAATTTGGTGGCAAAGATTCATATATAATCTTATAATCTCATTTCCAAACGTTTAGTTTTGCACGTATAAAGAGACACCGGTCTAAAAATTTGAAAAAAAACATTTAGGGACAAAGTTATGTTAAAAAAAGACACTCATTTTGGGACAAAGATTTTTTTGAAAATGGACACTCATTTAGGGACAGAGGGAGTATTATCTTACTTATTCATTACAACCATATTTAAAATATATATTAATTAATTATAAAAATGGCATTATTGCATTCAAAATACTTACCATATTTAATAATGATTTGAATAAATCAGTCCTCTATTAAACTAATTTATTATTATTATTAATTTCATTTTTTTTTCATCTTTTCATGGGTCACACCAAAATAATTCAATTGTATGGGATATTAAAACATTTTTTTTTATTTATAAAATGAAGAGTCATGGAAATAATTAAAGTAACATTGAAATAATAATTGATGTTATGAGCATGACTATTAAAATTTTTAATCTGCTATAACGAAATATATTAATTAACTCACCATTTACTTCACTATTTGAAAGTGATAAATACAATATTTTATAATTTCCAGTATAATTCCACATACTTTTGTTAATAAATGATAAAATTATGATAGATTCATCATTCAAATATTATATTTGTATTGCAAAAATTATTGTTTAAATATAGATTCTTCAACACTTTGTCTAATTATTTAATCTTCCTCGTTTTTTCTTATCTTTATTTCAACCAGAAAAGAGAAAAAATAATAATTGATATTCATAAAGAAATAAATTTAATCTCTTGCATATAAATAAAAAGGTGACAGTTAAAACAAATGAGTTTCTTTCATATTAGCAATTAAATATTTGTATTTTTTTTGAAATTTATTGCATATAAAGCATCTATTATCATAACATCATTAAAATGAATTATTTTAAAATATGTATATATTTTAATGAAATTAATGAATGTAGTGAATAAGTAACTTTTGTAGTATAAACAATCCCTTATTAAGGACAATTGTGTCAAATAAATAATCAATTTACCAAAAATAAAATAGATGTAGTGAATAAGCACTTATTGTAGTGGAAATAGCCATATATATATATATATATATATATAAAGTCAATCTAAAATTATTGCTCAAAGTTCATTCGTACAAAAAAAAGCAACAACAGTTATTCTGTAACAGAGTAGTCAATATTTTATTTAGTGATTAAATTAGTATTTTTGTTTAATTGTGGCACTAATTTTTTTTGTTAAACTTATACTCCCTTAGTCTCTAAATGAATGTCTAAAATTCATTTTAAAGGACATCTTAAAATTTCTAAGTTTTTATACTTTCTCGGCTTCTCTTTAATTTACAAAAATGAGTCTTAGCACAAGAATTAAGAAAATGATTGAAAAGGTGACGTGTTGTGATTGTAGATAGTTGAGTGGGAGAGAGAAAGTGGGGGGGGGGGGTTAGAGAATAGTAAATAGATAATTGTTGTGAGTATGACGAGTGAGTCCCATTATTTAATACTCCCTCCGCCCCAAAGTAAGCGTCCACCCTCCTATTTGCACAGAGATTAAAAATTGTTGAAATGATGTAAATGTTGTGAGTATGAAAAGTGAGATATGAGAGAGAAGGGTGTGTAGTGAATAATAAGTTGATTGGTGTTGTGAGTATAAAAATAAAGTAGGAAAGAGAAGGGTTGAGATGTGTAATAAAAAGACAAAAACTTGTGTGAGAACACTCCAACCCGTCTCATGGGTGAGATGGGTCATTTTTTTGACCCATTACCCGACCCACAACCCTGCTCCAGGACCCATGGGGGACCCTGCCACGTGGCAGCCCCTCATTGGCCCGGATTTTTTTTTTTTTTTGGTTTTTTTTTTCGGTTTGTGAAAAAGTAATAGTTACCATCTCTTAAAGTAATAGTTACCATCTCTTAAAGTAATAGTGTTTTTCCTATGTTTTCTTCGTTTGCCAAAAGTAATACTTATTATAACTAAAATGTAACAAACGTGTTATTTATATATAATAGTATTTGTACATAATTGTAATACATATGTATAGATATCTATATGTTTTCAAACAATAAGTTACAATGGGGTCAAATTTATCATGATACATGTAAAAGTATTACATTATCTATAGAAATCTGTTACAATTTCGTCAATCAAAGTGTTACATTTACTTGTATAAACTTACTATTACATTCATATACATAAGTTATTACTTTTCAAATGTTATTTTCTTTTAAAAAATAAAATTTAAAATACACATTATATTACATTTTAGCTAAAACACTATTATATTTCAGCATAGATGATTATTACATTTAGATATTGTTTGGGTTACATGTAATTATATTTAGTATTACATTTGGAAAAATGGGTAAAAACGAGTTTTTTTTTTTTTTTAAAACAAGTATTACGTTTACTTATGAACAATGTTACTTTAAGAGATGGTAACTATTATTTTTTGCTAAACCACTGAAAAGCCGAAAAAAAATATAAAAACTCAATTTTTATTTATTTATTTATTTTTTTTTTCCGGACAATGGTGGGTTGCCACGTGGCGGGTTCGGCCCATGGGTCATGGGGCGACCCGTCTCATGCATGAGACGGATCCCCTTGTTCTCATGGGAGACCACCTCTAATAAAAATTCTTTGCTTTTTTAAGGAAGTGAACACTTACTCTGAGACAGACTAAAAAGGAAAGATGGACACTTACTATGTGGGACAGAGGGAGTATGTTTTAAAATATTTATATTTTTGGACTATGTATATTAAAGTGGGCAACCAAAATGACAATGAGGGGTGGAAAGAGTACAATTTAGTACTCCCTCCGTCCCAAAATATTTGTAGTTTTGAGATTTTCACACAAATTAAGACAAGCAATCAATGCATGTCTAATGAACTAAATTACCCTTGAAATATTACAAGTATCAAGACAATTAAATGCTTTTACAATGACAATTATCATCATAAATAAGGGTATATTTGACAAACAATGTCAAAGATGTCTAGATAAAAGCAAAACTACAAACATTTTGGGACAAATTTAAACCCCTTAGACTACATATATTTTGGGACGGAGGGAGTATCAAATATTCATATATAATCTTATAATCTTCTTTTTAAATATTTAGTTTTGCAAGTATAAATATATTATTGATTTTTTTTTTTGGTGAAATAACAATTAAGATCAAAATTATTTTCAAAAAATATAGTAATATTTATTTTATAATAATTGGTTAAAATATAATTAAATTTACTAAAAATCTTAACTCGAATGGGACGGAACGAATATACATTACCAACGTCGGCAAGATGTTACTCTAACACCGATCCAAAAATTCTTCTCTCTCCAAGCACGCAAACTCTCTAATTTACACCGGCGCTCCCGGTTTTCCTTTATCCTCTCGGCTCTCACTACAAAATCTCCCCCCACCCCACCTATATAAACCGCTCCACCTCACCTTTGTCCCACTCCCCGAGGCAGTTTTTTTCACCCTCATCATCATCATCTCGCCGGAGCTCCGGCCATCTTCGCCGATCTCGGTTTCTTATGTAAGTGAATTTAGATTCGATCGATGAATTATGTTTCGGTTCTATGATTTAGAATCTGCGGTTGATTATTTGATTATCTGTCATCTTTTTGTTTGTTTATTGTTGCTGAGACTTTTTTTTTTTTTTTTTTTTTAAATCTGATCCACGAAGTTTCCTATTGAATTTTTGCTGTGTGGTGAGCTTGAGTTGTTTTGATTGATTGGATGGATTAGTAGGACTATTGGTGAAGACCTTTTTTTGAGGAAGAATTGATTTGTGTTCAGTTATTTTGAATGCAATTCTATATTTAGGGACTATTGGTGTAGAGTTTTTTCTGTTGTGTTGTCGTTAATTTGTAGTTTCCGGATCAAAAATGAAGTAGTATGCAGAATTATTCTAATTATATTGTAGAATTCATTTTTTTTTTTTTTGGGCATTTTCAGTGCTTATTATAGAATAAGTTGGAGTCTGTGGATGCAGGCAGAGCTTGTGTTTTTGATTATTGTGCATTATATTTGCATGGTGATTGAAGGTATTGACTTGGGTGATACCTTTTTTCTTGTGTATGTGTGTTTATCTTTGTTCAGTTTAGCTGGGTAAGTTTGTGGAAGTCGATAGAAGTAAATTGTTTGTTAGTTGTAGAAGAAATAGAATGAATCTATAACCTAAAAGTATTTGGTATGAATGCCAGCTATAGCAGAAAGATGTCTGTGGAGGTATTTTTAGTCGTTATGGAATTTTGTGCAATTGATTGTGGTGCTCAATGTAGGGAGAGACCATGTTTTTAGCATGTGTACAAGGGGGTTGTGTATATCACTCTTGAGAATCCTTTTCTTTTATATTTCACTCTTCAAAAGTTTTTTTTTGGTTTATCATACTTTCTGGATTCCTTACCATTTTCGTTAACCAATGTGCATTCTCTCATTTACCCAGTGAAGTTTGTTAATTAATCAATCAGCCTGATAGATGGCAGACAAGGAGGAAGGGGAGGGAACTGCCTCCCGTGGGGCTGATTGGGAGGTTGTCTCTCTGACAGCATCAGCATATGCTGCTGCTCCTGGTCCAAAACAGGCTGAATCGCAGTATGATGAAAAAGTTGAGTCAGTTGGAGAAAATAAAGGTGAAACCTCAAATGCTCTTTTTATGTCCGGTCACTTTGTCTTTCCACCAAGTCAGCATAAGGACTTGCAATTGGAATCTGAGAACACTGAAATAATAGGTGAGAAGCGAGATGAAGATGTTGTTTCTGAATTGGTCGAAGAGGGAGGAGTGAAATCAGATACCAAGGATAAAGGAAATGCTATAGTTTCAAGCGATTCAGATGACTTTCCTGCGATTCATTTTGCTGATGAGAAGGGTAAGGACCATGAAGGAGGCATAGCCTTGCAAGGTCTGAATTTGGCAGAGAAAGAGGAAAGTATTTACAGTACTACCAGTTTTAGTTCCTTTAATGATGATGCAACTATGGGTGCGTCGACCACAGTCGGCCAAAGCAGAGTGGTTACAGAATCAGAGGACTACTCTGACTCAGCCTTGGATCCAGGCTCTCCACATCTGTCAAAGACAGTGGATGATGATGAATATGATGGATCTGACCTTCATGGGTCAGCGTGGTGGAAGAAGAGAGCTGCTTCTTTATATGCTCATGCAAAAGAGGCCAATACTTTCTGGTCCATCTTTGTTGCTGCAGCTGTTATGGGCATTGTAATTATTGGCCAGCAATGGCAGCACGAAAGGTGGCAGGCTTTGCAGTACAAGTTACAGTTTGGCATCAGTGATGAGGTATGCCATACTGTTTTAAGAATAAGTTGATTATCTATGGTAAATGCTAGCTCATCTTTTTTCCATTTTGCTATTGCAATTAGTTTTGTTAGTTGAGACATAATTGGATTAACAATTCTCAAACATCCCTTCTTTTTGTGTTGTTTCTTACCATGAATAAGTGAGCCAAATGATAGAGTTATCATTAGCATTTCTTCCATTGAAATTTTTAACGAGAAGTTCGTGTTTATCTTAAATAAATACTGCCACTGTCCTACTCGTAGAGGTGTGCATTTCTTTTGGGGCTGTCACACCAAAATAGTAACTTTCTTTTTTGGGACATCCTTTTTTAAGCCAATTGAGTATACTAACCTTCCTTTCTCGTGTTGTTGAATCAATTGTTCCCTCATTGTTTTCAATCCAAATGGTTTGAGAAGCAATTTAGAAAGTTAAATAATTATCAATCACTTTCTACAATATGTTTGTTTGGTCAAATCACACCTCTTTAAGTGGGACGGAGGGGTATTTTGTATTGTACTATATGAAGGATGTGTTAACCTTAAATATGATACAACAACATCAACGAAGTGTACGTCCACAAATGATGTGTTAACCCTAAATATGATATAATTTACATATTTTAGTCTGGCACTGAAATTGCCAAGTACGGAACGCAAGGGTATGCTTAATTTTCCCCTTGTATCGAAACATCTGTGGCACTTGTCATCAGGTGGTGTTGAAGAAGGGATGCCTAGTAAGGAGCTGAAACTCTCATATACGGTAAAATTTGTTAGTGTTGTGATACCCTCAGGGGGGGGGGGTCGTGGTGGGACAGTTGGGTTATTGAAGAAGATAGTAAAGTTAAATAATTCGAAGAAAGGTTTATTGCAATCATTGTCTTTAGGCACGTATACCCTTTCTAGTGAATGATTTTTTCTACTCTCTTTTTTTTTGGAATAATATGTGAGAGTTCCCCTGTAGTATAGCTGTTTTTGCAAGCTGGTCATTGACCCTTTTTTGATTGAATACTACAAGATGTAGAGGTGGATAATACAGTCTACATAGCAAATGAATCTGGGTTCTTTTTATCGGGAATATTTTTGGTTCTGATATAGCCGGCCGTTTGGAAGACTATATCATTAGTGTATACTCCCTCCGTCCTTTAATAACATGCACCAATTTCCTTTTTGGGTGTCCCATTGGTAAGTCTCACTTTCCTAATATGTCCAACTTTAATTACTCCCTCCGTCCCAAACTAATGGTTGCTTATTTCCGTTTTGAGCGTCCCTAACTAATGGTTACTTACCCAAAATGTTCAATTTTCTCTCCTACCCACTCACAACAACTATCCGCTATCTCATTTTCTCTCCCCTACCCACTCACAAGACCTACTTTTCCAATATTTTTTCTTAATCTCCGCGCTTTCAATTGTAGTAACCATTAGTTTTGGACGGAGGGAGTATTTTTTTATTCAACCTACCCTACTTGTCATACTCACCTTCAAGTGTGGGTCCCACTCTCAACTCATCATACTCACAACCACTTGTCCACATACAATACTTTTGAATATGTTTACTCTCTCCTTATTTCCCGTGCCGGAGCAAAATGTGGCAAGTTGTTATGGGACTGAGGGAGTAGTCTACAAGCAAATAAGTAAAGAACAAAGCTTTTTATCCTTTTAATTGTGGTTATAGTGTATAGTCTTAACACCTATAATTGTTAAGCTGTAAACAAGCAGGGTACCCAGGTCTTCCTATCCTATCCTCATTATATCCTCATTAGCTCTCTCTCTCTCTCTCTCTCTCACTCACTCACACACACACACAAACACACACACACACACACACACACACACACACACACACCAAAAGAAAAGCACACACACATACACACAAACTGATGAATTTCACTGAGATATATCTCTGCTGTTTTTTTAAGGCATGTAAAGCTTCAACATGTTTCACCTTAACTTTTATTGACTTTGATATTAATGCCTTACTCTATAATGACAGAAGATGGGCAGGATGTTGGGACCTCTATCTCGAATCAAAGATGTTATTGTGGGTGGTAACAGACGGGGCTCCCTTATCAGGGGGAGTACCGCAACAGAGCGTTAAATTGGTTATGGAAACAAGTTAAGATGACGATGATTGGGATGACATATGTCAGGATTACCGTTTACTACGTTAAACCCTCGAAAGTCCTGGCTGAACTATTCTTGCGGTTGAGAAAAATTGGTCCGTGTTAATATTTTCTCTCTGTATTTATTATTCCAATCTGTGGTTTTCTTGTTTGTAAAGATGAGAATGGTGACAGTTTGCCTGGTGGGTATTTTGATTGAAGGCTTTTATGTTGGTACTCTTTTCTCTAGCACTCCCTCCGTCCCAAAATATAAGTCTATTTCACCGTTTTGTTTGTTCCAAGAAAGTTAGTCTCATTTCCAAAATTAAAGCTTCAAAATCACTGGTTTTTCGAAACTTGCAATGTAACCTTAAAATGTTTGAAAAAAAAAGTCAAATTGAACGCACATGCCCGCATAAGGAGACCAAATTTTTTGTACCACTTTTTGTATGCCATTGTGCCTGGATCACCAGTATCACCGTAAAAGCCACATGAATAGGGATTAAAAGATAGGTATTCTGGAATAGTGTCGAATTAAAACTCAAGGAAGAAAGATGATTGAAAAGTTGCATAATCTCTCTCACAATGCATCAAGGGTGTTTACAATGTTAAAATGAAAGCTTATTTATAGGCTTGCCATTGTATGACCATGTACAAAAACATTATGCCACCTTCGGTCATAACTGGAAGCCTTTGACAACATCTGCTAGTGGATTGGTTACCGTGCAAAGCCGCACGCACCTTGATATCTTTGGGCCTATTCTGGTGCAATCGACAGATGGAGCTTAAGTTGTCAGAAGCTGTGGACGCGGTGTTCCAGTATTTGTACTCGTACGTGATATGATGAGAATCTCTTTCAATTGGCCACTGACAGTTCTTCCAACTGTATAAACAAAAGCAGCTTGTGCGTTACAAACCCGTCACCTATATGATCATATGCAACTATTACGGTGAATACAAATGGAAGACACGCAGATTGTAAGTTACAAGAGCATCGACATACAAAAGGACTTGATAGAAATGCAAGAAGATGCAGAGATATCTCCCGAGATATACAACAGACATGTGGTATGACTTGTTAGAGAGTTTACCCAAAGTATGCTTGTGAGATGACAGACTCCAATCAAGCTTCTTCAGGAGTTCGATAATCAGCCATACACTCGTGACTCTTAACAGAAGAAAACATAAGGAACTCAAAAGGGAGTCGTAAAAATTGCATGACAGAAGCCGTGTAAGCATGAGAAAGCGAATATTATACCACGTTGAACAACGCAAAGTAAGCAGCCTGAACACACAAACTTGTTCCTGAAAGCTAGCCACCGTTTTACAGCCTGCCAGTGACAGCAAAATGAAAATGGGTTCATTTTCTTTTAGGAGGTATATCAATTATTTGTTTCAGATTTATTTTTCTAACCACAACATAATATAACAAAAAATGGTGGGGCGGGATATACAGAAGATCAATTTGTTGTATAATGTCAGAATGTTGCAACCATCAAGCACCAAAATGGATAAACTGAAAGAATGATGCATAATGGAAGAAAAGCTAACGCTCATTGAAGCTGACATCAGTAATATTCCAACACATACAGAATACGCAATCAAAACTCGTTTTCCAAAGTAGGTTGTACAAAAGAAGGAATTTAAGAATTCTATTAACAATGTAAAATCTTGTAAATTTCTACGCCCACAAAAAGGTAGAACAAGAAGATCATAATAGTATGAGGCCAAGAAAAGGAATAGGATAGTACCTGCTCGAAAATTTGGTTGCTCCTCCAACTATAATCTTTACCAACAGTGGAACACGAAAGAATCGAAGGCAATCTAAAACACAGGTACAATGGTTCAATGAAGTTTTTTCAATAAAGGGATAGGATTTAGAAAATTTAAGGATAGTTTGACCTGCCTGAGTACTTTTTTTTGGTTTATTTTCAGTCATAGCCTCCACACAAATTCAGTGTCCTCAGATAACCCACCTATATAAAATTAAGTATAGAAGCAGAAGGAATAGTATGAGGACCTGAATAAGAAGACGATAGAACCTGCAGTATTTAGATCAAGGGAACAAGCATAATGTAATGCACAGAGGCGAGTTATGCACTTGCTTTATCATGAATACCTTATTAGTCAAAGGGCTTGATATGCCTGAACGGACATGAGACCACAGATCACATTTCCCGCTTCGCATTATTGAATCAATTGAAAATAAATAAATTAGAAGGCACTAGCTTGTAATAGCAGTTGAAATAGGATAGAGGTATACCTGGGATTAGGATATTACAGTCCCCACATTAATTTATCATCAATCTTGATACAGGGGATGTGGGATATTTTGGGCCAATAATCTCTTTTCTCCTTCTTACACCTTTCTTTTAGAAGTGGACAGTCAAAAACGTCAAGACTTGAAAGCGTGGGAAGCAGAGTTTCGGGCAACTTCTGAAGCTTGACACAACGATGAATGCGGAGGTGTTGAAGGGAGGAGAGGTTTTCAAGGCCCTCTCTTAGAGATTCCAAATTCTTTAGCAGAAAGGTTTCAAGACGTGTTAATGATGTAGGGAGCTGAGCCCCCACCTCCAAAAATGAAACCACTTCTGGAAATTCTCCTACTAGTATGAGCGTAAGGAGGGAGGTTGGAAGGGTTGAAAGGCCCCACTCCTGAATGGGCTGCTTTACATCCCCCATAGTTAGGAATTCTAAGTTTGGAGGCCAACGCCCTCCACTTGGAAAACCCTCCAGATTTTCACAACAAAGTATTAACAAAGATCGAAGAGAGGTGAGGCTTTGCATTTCATTGGAGCACAATATGTACTTTAGGTTTCTGCATTCTATGATTCGAAGAGTTATGAGAGTGGGGGGCAGACTTCTTTCTGGAATCGACTCTATTCCAGAACAAGAACTTATATTTAATCTAGTGAGATGAGCAAACCCTTGTGGTAAAGACAAAAGATTTGAGCATTTCGTAAAACTTATCGATTCAAGCAAAGACAAAGACGTGCCCTTCTCACCCACTTCTGCATCCATATTCTCACAAAAATTAACAGAAAGAGCCGTGAGACAGGTGGGTAGCTTCTTACCCGTGGGAAACCGTTTCAGACTTGTACAAAGAGTGAGATTAACCGACTTAAGATTAGAAAAGTTATATTCTCCATGGTTTCTGCTACTGCTCCCTTGGTGTTCAATTTTAGGCCGCAGCTCTGGTGTTGTTGATGCCAAGTTGTCTTGTAGCTTTTTGCAACCCGAGATCTTCAATCGCATCAGAGACGTGAGGTTATTTTGCCAAGCCGGCATCTTCTCAAGCTTATCACACATCCACAACTTCAATCTCTCAAGATTGTGGGGCAGCAATTGCTCATCATCTCCCAATGATTCAAGAAGTTGACAGTCCCATATACTTAACGATTTCAGTTTCTCAAGTACGTGACATGCAACTTCTTCTTCCCATAAGCATCGCAGTTGCTGACATCCAGAAACTTCTAGATTCTCAACTTTTCCCAAGCACCCAATAATTCCTTCATCTAGTTTACTCAGACCTGAGATACCATAAACCTTCAACTTCTTCACTGAGCCAACCCCAACCATACTCCTTAGAACCTTCTCGCTGCAACAAGATACTTCTAAGGATTCAAGTGATGGAATCTTTGGAAGTGAAACCTTGTTTAATTTCATACATCCATTTATTTTTAGATGTTGTAGGCACGGGAAAGCTCCTTTGACATCTTCATCGCCATTGGTAGGATTAGCGAACCATTCCTCCCAACCATCCATACTTGTAAAGCTTAGATTTATGAGTGACCGAAAAGAAACAATATTAGGAGCCAACTTAGTTCCCAAAAACTCAGAACCCACTACTTTTACCCCACCCATGCCTTCAATAAATAACTCTTTGAGCAAAGTTAGTTGTCCGAGTGGTGGTAAAGTTGTGCAATATTTGCAACCAATTAGTCTTACTTTCACCATATCACAAAACGAGTGATCTCCAATCCAGCTAGGAAATATATGGCCTCCATAGAATTCAATTTCCAAACTTGCCAATCCCGTTGGAGGCTTTAACGCATCAAGTACTTCGAATTCAAGTCCTACTTCTTGAGTACCACCAAAGTTCTCACTCCATTTCATCTCCAGTCCATGAAGACCCTTTTTGCGCAGTAGATTAGCCTCTATAGCAAATTGCACATCCATCACATTCTCAATGCTAGTTATGGACAGCGTTCCTTGGAGATGGTGTAGTCCCTTTAACTCGGTTATTTTCCGCCGATCCCTCTTGTCAATAATAAACTTTGACAATGTGCGAAGGTGAGTCAGCATACCGATCCCCAATGGCATTTCCAATAAGCTTTGTGTATCAACAATATCAAGATGTCGTAGATTGATCAACTTCCGAATGCTTTTAGGCAACTGAACAAGTTCACGACAACCATGTAATAAGAGTGTTTGCAAATTTGATAGACCGCATACAGCTTTCGGCAACTCTTTGATGTTAGTTCTGGATAAATCAAGATATCGAAGGTGATTCAAATTATCTATTGATTTGGGTAGCTCACTCATGCAATACCCATTGAAAGACAGTGCTCGTAAGCATGGAAACCTTGGAAAGTCTTTTATAACCAGACTACTTATGTAAGAAACGTCTATAGACTCTTCCCGTATTGGTAAAATAGTACGCATACACCGAGCTGAATCAAAAGCCTTGACTTTTCTGAAATCATCATATTCTTGGGAAATGAATGATGCATGTCGTACCTGTTCAGAAACCTTGTACCGCTCATTGCTCTCCATTTCAGCGTCCAGCCTGAGATATATTATACCAGCAACAAGTTGAGCTAGGTCATTATTAAGATCATGCATTACAAATCTTGATTCATTCCTAGTTGAATGTTGGAAAAATGACCTTGATAACAGCTCACTGAAATACTCACAACCCAACTCTTCCATCTGCTTCGGCCCTTCTGATTCCCTCAAGAGACCTTGCGACATCCATAACATAATCAGCTGCCGCTGGTCAAATTCGTATGCCTTTGGAAATAATGAACAAAATGCAAACAAAGGCTTCAAATTTGGAGGAAGATGATGATAGCTTAGCCTTAGAGCAGGCATAATGCCATTGCTTTGTAGCTCCCATATCTTGCTAGTTGAAACTTCTCTCCACTGCTTTAGGCTTCCTTTCGTACGGAGGAGGCCCCCTAGCGACTTTGCTGCCAAAGGCAAGCCTTTGCATCTCCCTGCTATCACCTTGCCAACTTCTTCAAACTCTGGATGCTCATCGAAATTTTGTTTCTCAAAGGCATGTTGAGCCAATAGAGAGAGACAATCCCCATCAGATAATTTCTTCAAGTCATAAACTTTCTCAGAACCCATGGTTTTTGCAACATCTTGACTACGAGTAGTGATTATGATCGTGCTTCCAGGTGCCCCACCATGAAAAGGAGAACAAAGAAGGTACCATTTTGCGTAGTCTTGATTCCATACATCATCTAAAACAAGAAGAAACTTTTTATTGGAAATCTTCTCCCTTAGCTTCTGTTGAACCATGTTCAAGTCATGGAATTCACAACTCTTTCCAAACAGATTCTCATAAATTATCTTGCATATCCTAAAGACATCAAAATTTTCAGTAACACATACCCACACTGTATCATGAAAGCAACCTTCCACTTCCTCATTATTGTAGAGGGACTGAGCCAGAGTAGTTTTACCAATACCACCCATTCCAACTATGGAGATGATACGTACTTTTCCATCATGATTGCTTATTTTATCCTCCTCGAGCAACCATGTGAGAATTGCAGCACTGTCTTCCTCTCTGCCGCAAATACGAGTTGGACCCACCAAGGATGACGTTAAAGGAAGCCTCATATCTCCCCCTCTTTCGGATTTCCCCCCAACAAACTTTTGCAAATTCAGAATATTCTTCCTTTTTTCAAGTTGTTGCAAACTATTAGAGATCTTGCCAATCTTTCGATCCATATCATAACTGAATCTAATAGCAGTAGCATTGAATCTAGAAGTAAATTTATGCAGCCTACCGGAGAGGCTTGATTCAGGCGTTGCTATCATCTGGAGTCGCTGAGCTTCAGTGGCCAAATCATCTAATAAGTCTTCAATCTCAAATGCCAGCTTCTGAACATCTTGCAGCCACAGTTGAATAGGCTTCTGAGTTGACTGCCTGTCTTCTGCATCCTCCAGTACAGCCTCAATCATCACCAGCAAATTTGTCCATTCCTTGAGCTTGCGGCCAGAGTGAATGAAGGACAAGGCGAGAGGGGCCAAGTTCTGGATCAGCAGCGACACTAACGGAGAGACAAAAAGTTCGGTGACCTGGTTCATTATATAGTTTGTTTGCAAGATGGGGAAAATTTAAAGAAGAGAAGCAATCAAGGATAAGAAATACTCAAAAGTGAGATGATGACAGAAAACAAGAGAGCGGGAGATAGTTTGATTGGATGAGAGTGTGAAGGGTAAAAGCAATCAGAAGTGAACTGAGAGCAATCAAAACAAGGAATTGCTTTGAAAGATACAAGTAAAGGTCAATGTTATTTGGGAGTACTAAGAAGATTAAAGAGACCAGCAAGTAGGAAGGCAAAGTCAGATGTATTTGGAATTGAAGTGTTGCTAAAACGTTGAGAAGTCGTCAGGCTTCAATATAATAGAGTAATTAATTAAGACACAAGTGGTACTGCATGCATCCTAATCAGACTTTGATACACACACACACACACACACACACACACACACACACACACACACACACATATGCTCAGTCAACACGGTAGGAAGATATTTAAAAAGACTAAAGAGACCAGCAAGTAGGAAGGCAAAGTCAGCTGTATTTAAATTAAGGACTAAATGATGGTTTGGTCTCTCATGCAAAATGAATTGAGTGTTCATTTTCAAAAAGTTAGTAGATTCATTTTTAACAAATAGCATATTCCAATACTCCCTCCATCCCACTCAAATTAGGACAAATTTCCATTGTGGGTGTCTCATTCGAATTAAGACAACCAAAAAATGGAAGTGTTTTATTTAATGGGACCCACATTCAGACTCACAACAACTTTCCACTCATTATTCTCTACCCCACTTTCTCTCTCCTACTTTACTTTACATACTCACAACACCTACTCTACTAACACTTTTTCCTTAATCCTCGTGCCCAACCCAAAAATCCTAATTCGGGTTGGACAGAGGGAGTATATGGTTGCAATTTTAGGAGTCTAATAGGTGGATAGTAAGGCTATTGATATATAGTACTTGCCACTAAAATTTCTTAAAGTCAACCTTTTCAAAATGTCATTTTAAGAATACGGGGGGGGGGGGGGGGGGGAGGTGTGGAATGAGTCTAAGTTGAATTTTGGCAGCTACTTACTTGCTCATGCTTGAAGTATTAAACATGTTGAATTTGATTTGATTAGCTCTTGGATTAATACGAGACAAACCATGTTAGCAACATCTAAGGATCCAGAATCTTTATATTTAAAGGTCTGTAAATTTGGTTACTTATATGATCTTGATCCTGTCTTTGTTAATTCGATGATCAAATAATCTGGAATGGATCAAGAAGTGCTAACACAACATCATAATTTTGGGTACAACAACAACAAAGCCTTAGTCCCAAAATAATTTGGGGTCGGCTAACATGAATCCTCATATGTCATCGTGATAAAAGGAAGAGAGAGAGAGAGAGAGAGAGAGAGAGAGAGAAAGAGAGTAAAAAGATGGAGAAAATAAAATAAAATAAAATAAAAAAATAAAAAAATAAATAATAATAAAAAAGTACGATCAACCCCCATCATTCACATGAATTTTCGCCCTCCACTCCGGCCTCTTCAACGCCACATCTTCATCCACTCCGAGTAAACTCATATCATTTTCAATCACCTTAATCCAAGTTTGCTTGGGTCTTCCCCTACCCCTCGCCATTTTATCACTTCTCCACTCTTCAAGCCTCCTAACCGGTGCATCACTCGGTCTCCGTCTCACATGACCAAACCACCTTAGACGATGCTCCCTCATTTTATCCTCAATGGGCGCAACTCCTACTTTACCCCTGATCACCTCATTTCTCAATCGATCTTTTCTTGTATGCCCACACATCCATCGTAGCATACGCATCTCCGCTACATTCATCTTATGAATATGACACTGTTTCACGGCCCAACATTCAGTGCGATAAAGCAGTGCAGGCCTAATTGCCGTACGATAGAATTTTCCCTTTAATCTATTTGGCATGCCACGATCACAAAGAAACCCTGTGGCACTCTTCCACTTCAACCAACCTGCTTTAATCCTATGAGCCACATCTCCATCCAATTCTCCATCTTTTTGGATAATAGATCCAAGATAGCGAAAGAACTCGGAAGCTTGGACAATCTTTCCATCGAATGTGATCACTCCTGCCTCTCTGCTTCCAACTTTGCTAAATTTACACTCCATATATTCAGTTTTGCTTCTGCTTAACCTAAAACCTCGAGATTCCAAAGTGCGTCTCCACAACTCCAATTTACTTTCAACACCTTCTTTTGTCTCATCAATCAGCACAATATCATCTGCGAACAACATACACCATGGAATATCATCTTGGATTGACCTCGTCACTTCATCCATTATCAGGGCAAAGAGAAAGGGACTAAGTGCAGAGCCTTGATGCACTACAATCGTGATAGAGAACTCTTCTGTCTTCCCAACGCTTGTCCGTACACTAGTACTAACTCCATTATACATGTCCTTAATAATATCAATATATTTCTTTGAAACGCCTTTCTTTACTAAAGCCCACCAAAGTACCTCTCTTGGCACTTTATCATACGCCTTCTCCAAATCAATGAAAACCATGTGCAAATCTTTCTTTTTATCTCGATATTTCTCCATGATTTGTCTCATAAGATAGATTGAGTCCATAGTCGATATGCCGGGCATAAATCCAAATTGGTTATCCGAAATATTCACAATTTTTCTTAGCCGTTGTGCAATCACTCTTTCCCAAAGTTTCATAGTATGGCTCATTAGTTTGATCCCTCGATAGTTGGCACAATCTTGGACATCACCTTTGTTCTTATACAAAGGGATTAGGGTACTTTTTCTCCACTCCAATGGCATTGTGTTACTTCTCCATATCTTGTTGAATAGTGTTGTTAACCAATCTATTCCCCTCTCCCCAAAACATCTCCACACCTCAATTGGTATTCCATCCGGCCCTACGGCTTTCTTTAATCCCATCTTTTTCATCGCCATTTCCACTTCACCCTTTTGAATTCGCCGCATAAAATCTCGATTAATCATACTCGAAGGGATAGTTATATCTCCAATATCCTGCTCTTGAATTCGCCGCATAAAATCTCGATTCATCATACCCAAGAAGGATGTGACAGTCGTAAAATTTCAACGGATATAAAATCCAGAGAAAACTCAAGAAATATTAGTTGCTTCTAACAAGTTGCCGAAATGTCGCTCACTGAAGTCAACAACCAAGTTTAATATAATCCCATCATCTACTTATAAGCCTTAATTACTAGCTAGTTGCTGAATGCCAACTGATTTTGGCATAACAAGCTTAGTTATTACGACCTTTGTCCCAAAATGAATGACCGAATTTGCTCTTGATCAAGAGTAAATTCAGTCATTCATTTTGGAATGGAGGGAGTAACTAGAATCAAGGGGGGGGGGGGGGATAAAGAATTGTTTGAAAGATGATACTTGATCTAGAATAGGCCTAAGTAAGATGACAATGTTCATTTGAAAAGTTGACACCAGACATGCACTCATACTAGAATCAAGGGGGAAATAAAGAATTATTCAAAAGATGCAACTTGATCTCAATTTTTTTTTATTATTATTATTATAATGGGATGGATAATACCATTAACTTGTGAAATACCCAGTTTGCTCCTAAAATTACAGATTCCAAAACTCAAATCGAAACAGATTTACAGCTAATTACATCAACATCTGAATTTATCTTGAGCACAGAGGAACTCACGGAAACCCGAACCATCTTCCCAGTATCCACATCAAACACCACTGTGTTAAGCCCTCTACCGATAACAAATATTCGTTTCCCAATAGCAACAAGCCTACAAGGTGGTCTAGTAAGTCCATACAACAGTCTTCCTACAGCTACCCATTTCCCAGTATCCTTATGCCACATCATTATTCTTTTTCCAGAGCCACTATGATCTAGTACATATAGGGTTCCATCTATCACAACGCCTGGGCCCCACCAGCCAGATACCATGTCAGCATCTGCATGCTGCCAAGTTCCACTTGAGGGATCATATATAACAACATACACACGAGAAGATGCAGGTGCCGATCTACAACGGATATAGATTTTCCCGTCCAAGACTAGAGAATCATCATGAATACCTTCAATCTCAAGAACAATACTAGGGTCCATATGTGATGTCCACGAGTTTGTGTGGGGGTCATAAGTATCCAAAGTGTCTGTTTTGCTTAATTTTGATCCTAGCCCGTCAACTGCATAAATTTTATCATCCACAGCTTCACAAGCAAAGTGGCACCTAAAAGATTGAAAATAAGATACCTCCAAATCAGTAACTTTCCAATATCGGGTCAATAAAAATGATACATCTTAAATCTGACTTCTATCCCTTACAGCATATAGTAAGTACAAAACAAGAGTGCTACACCTTCCCGATCCAAGAAAAATCCCTACTTTAACTTGATTTAGTAACCTCGCTTGAACTTTGACCAAAGATTATATAAGTTCACTTGTCATAAGGAATTTCTAGGAGTTCGTAATGGTAATTTTGATATTGTCCTAGGCTAAGTTACCTAATAAATGTATTATATTGTATAGTATTTTGATATTGTCCTAGGCTAAGTTTCCAGTACATAAGTTGATTTATTAAAATTAGGAGAGTATAGATTAACATACACAGGTTTACGAATAGAAAAAGTAACATACCAAAAGGGTGTTGATGATTCAGCAAGATAAAAAATGACATTCAATTTGGGACAAAAAAATCTTGAACATGGATCATTCATTTAGGGACGGAGGGAGTATGTATTTCCAGAAGAAGTAAGCTCTGATTCAAAGAACCATTTTTCAAGCTCCGATCCCGATAGCAGCAGTGATTCCATGTTTCCATCCAATTATTGTTCATCTTTTCCGGCGGAAGAGTCACTGTCCGATAGCAATGGAGAATTTTCGGAACCAGACCCTGTCGATGAATTCTCCGACGATGATGCCGGTGCAGAAGAATCAGAGAATGAGGACGAGGGTGATGACGAAGATGATGAAGATGAAGATGATCCAAAACCCATTATTATTGACGAATATGGGTTTGACGGAGATGTCGAGTGGGAGGAGGATGATGAAGATCAAGATCAAGATTGTGATCTTTCTTGAATCTTTAGCTTGCTTGATCTAGTAGTTTTCCTTTTTGATTTTGTACAGGTCAGGCCCCCGACCTGTTGTGGGGGTCTTTTGCGCATATATAATAGTACCTTATCTTTCCTGCTTTCTATTATTCTTGAACCTTGCATCTTTATCTTGTTGTATACCCATGATCAGTCTTTTGAATGACCTCGGCATGAGTTTTCAATTCCTTAATCGACCTATTTGCTCGGCATTCTGTCTTATAATGCCGATTTAGTCATAGTGCTGACAGTCCGATCTTTGTCGATATATCGGCATGGGTGGCACTTGTACCAATATTCCCATAACTATCAAGCTTGGTTAGAGGCGATGCGTCGTTATTTCCAAGTAGGTCTATACTTGGCCATTCTAGGTATATCGCATTATTTGATCGGAGTGGTTGTACGAGGTACAGATCGAGAATTGGTTGGTTTCGGCTGTTATGCGCAACCTTCTCGTTCTAACGTGTCGTCATTTATTTCTTTCTTGATTCTCCTGTTCGTCACGTTGACGGTTCCAAGTCGGTGATTTCATGTTAGCTGACTTGTATCCGGTTTTGACGGTTGAGTTACATCAGACGTTCCCCATTCAACTGTTCAGTGTCAGGCGGCGAATGCGACTGAGTGAAAAGACATCCTCTATTAATGAGGGGTAATGATGGGACTTAGTGGGGAGCGTGCCAACCCACGGGCCTCTGGGTACGGTCGGTTCGGATTCGGGTATAACCCACCTGACCCGGGATATAAATTCAAATTTCTCTTTTCATTTCCCACTTTCTAACATTTATCAAAGGAAACTGCGTATCTCCCGCCGGCGAGTTCTTTAAGAGAGTCGGTTTCTGCTGCAGATCTTCCGATTCTGTTCCGATCTCCCACGTTAACTTTCTCAGTCGACCTCTTTCTTCTGATTACATTTTCGCCTAAGGTACTGTTCTGATCTCTTTTCTGTCCTTTCTGCTATTTATGCCATTGTTAGGGTTTAAGGGCTTTTACAATTCTTCTTCCCTTTGAATCTCGTCGTCGGAGTGAGCCGTGTAGCTCAAGGATAGCCCCTTTTCTGTTATGTCTGGTATTCATAATTTCGACCCCGATGCCATGTATGGCTTTTATGAGCGCAATAATAGGATATACAGGTTGTCAGAAGGGGTATGGAAAATGTTGTCTTTGATGGCGATAGGCGACCTATTGTTTCTGAATAGAACCCCTCGAGATGACGTGAAATATCCCTCTGGCCTGTTTGCTCCGAGAGCCCTCAGTGGCAGTGCCGATGGCATCACACTTCTTAATACCTTTGACACTGTTATTCGACACATTTTTCTTCATTACGTTAAGGATAAGTCGGCTTTCCCGTCTCTATTTGAGAATGCCCCTTCCTCGGCCCCAGTAGTCGATTCGGGGGGGGGGGGGAGACATGGCTTTATCTAGGCCTCTTGATGAGTCTAACCCCTCTGTCTCTTCTACAGGTATGGCCGGGGAGAGTACCTCTGGGAGGATAGTAGATAGGTTTGAGCCCAACTCTGCCGCTCCGGGACATGGTGCTGATGCAAGGAAAGGCAAGAGTAAGAGTAATCCTGGTTCAATCTCAGTCAAACATCCTAAGTCGGGAGCCGAGAGGATTGAGGCTCTCTATTCCCGGTATGGAGTAGACCGTGAGGAATATCGTCTGTATTATAGTAAGGCTGTTCCCTTAGATTCAGATGAGAAGATCCATAGCTTTTACTATGATCAGGCCGTGGTCTCGTTTTTCTTTAAGCAGTTCGAATTAGGATTGAGGCTTCCTCTTGACCCTTTTATCAATGAATTTCTGGAGTCCTGGGAACTAATGCCCGCTCATATCGGAGCGAATGCCGTCAGATATCTGGTTAGTTTCATTGTACTGTGTCGCAGCCTCAGCTTTGAGCCGTGTATGTCTGCCTTTGACCATTTTTTCAATGTGAGCTACAACAAGACCACAAGGACTTTGACCATCAAATCTGATCCGTCCAAACCCAAGATCATCTCCCCTATTTCCGGCACCGTAAGTAAGGTGTCGGGGTGGAATTCTCATGTGATTAGGGTTGAGTCCCGCTTTGGTTGGGAGTTCGCGGTCCCGTCCTACTCACCATGTCGTCCTATCGAGGTCCACAAACCTGCATGGAGTGATGATTTGATTGCGAAACTTGAAGAATTTTCTGCTCTTGGTACGCTTGATTGGAGTGAGTTGGACAGGGACCCTCGGTATTATGTTCAGGATGGGTTGATGAAGGGTCCTATAGATGGCATTGTTCCCAAGGTCGACGTTCTGAGAGGGAATAGGTTTCCGGATTGGATAATTCACCCGAATTTTGTTTTTCTTCATGAGTGCGGGCGTTGCAAGGAGCAGAACAATATTTGCCTCCGAGTTGAAGATACGATAGGCTGTAATCGTTTAATCCTTGCTCTTTTTTCCTTGATTTTTATCTCGTCTCGGTCTGATACTTATCTTTTTATGCAGTTCTGACCATGGAGCAAATTGAGGAAATTGAGATTGAGGAGGTTGATCCCGTTGAGGCGGCTAGGTTGAAAAAAGAGAGGTCCAGGACGGCGGCCCTGGAGAAGCGTCACGCCGACATAGAGACTAGACAAATCTTGCTTCAGAATAAGGAAGGCTCTGCGGTACCTCTGACAGACCTAGTTGAGACTGGTAAAGATGCTGAGGATGTGGCCCCCGAGACCGAGAAAAGCCCTACTGCCAGCCAGTCTATTGGTCAGAGTCATAGTCAAGGCCTCCAAGCTGCAACTGAGGTGGACCAGGGAGATTCCTTTATTCATCGAAAGAGGCCGAGGGAAGATGTCAGGGAAACCCGGGCTCAATCTGCCAAAAGGGTGGCTCCATCCACTCATGACTCCACATCCACCATGGTTACTCATGAAGACGAGGTGAAGCGTTGGGTTGATAAGTTTGGCGGAGTTCCCATTATGTCAGGCATTGATGTGGCGGCCCGCTCCGGTCTTTCTTTAAAAAAAGGGGGGCCCAGTGATAAAAAGAGCCATGAATGCCGACACTATAGACCAGCTGGCGGCCGAGAGGCTCACATCTCAGCAAATGCTGAATCGCAAGGGCTTTATTCTTAGTGAGGTATTGCTTCTGGCTATCTCGGTCCTTATATGTTCCTCTTGTATCTGCTCATTTCTCCCTATTTTGCAGCTTGCCTCCCTTGCTCAGGTCGACTACACCATGTATCGTCAAGCCTATGAAACCTTGAAGGAGAAGGAAGCCGAGGTGGTGAAGCTGAAAGATCTCAATGGTGAATTGAACGGTAGGGTGATTTCTTTGGAGCAGGAGAATGCCTCTCTTGATGCCTTCCATCGCCAGTCTCAGGCCGAGGTGGCCACTTTAAAAGAAACCTTGTTGATTTCGAGGACGGATGTTGAGGAGGAGAGGAAGCGTGCTGAGATTCTTGCCGGTGAGAAGGTCACAGCAGAAGAGAAGCTTGCTTTGCTAGAAGACCGGTATGCTCGTTTAGAGGAAAGTGTGGTGGAGAGAGAGAGAGCCGCCGTTGAAGCTTACAAGAAAGGGCCTCAATTTAGGGAAGATTTGAGCGACCGTGTCGGCACAGTTTACAATGATGCTTGGTCTAACTTGACTCGTCTTCTGTACATCGACCCCGAAGTCAACGTGCCTTTGGAGAAGTGTGCTCGTCTTTTTCAGCAGGATGCCTATAGCGTTGAGGCAAGGGCGGCTCATTCCTTGGTTCCGTTTTCTGAAGGTGCTCTTAGGATCATTAAGGCCCGAGACCGTAAAGCTAATAGGCCTGTTTGGGACCCGCCTGCACTTGATCCTGATAACTTTGAGAAACTTTTGGAAAGAGCCGCTGCTGATGCCAAAGCCGGTATGGATTAGGCAGCTTTGTGGGTTTGGAACAATTCTTAGTATTTTGTATGCCTGGTCGGCCAAAACAATTTATTTTTTGTTGCTACTTTTAAGTATTTATGTGACTTGGCCCAGTTCTTGGGGAAGTCGAAACACTTGAACTTTTAACATTCGTATGCCTCAGTCCAGTGTTTAACTGGAGGGCGCAAATACTTGTTTAAGCAGGAATTTGTTTACCTCGGTTTGAGGTGTAAGTTAACCTGCTTCCTTAACTGTAGTTAAGCGTCACCTCATCATTTGTTCGTGTTACTTTATCTCGGTTTAAGATGTCTTAACACTGTCTAAAATGACGACATGACGCTTTTCGTATTCGATTAAGTCGGTGTTTGTAAGGACTAACTCATGACTAGTCTCAAATTGTTGTGGGGCCTAGATGTAATAATCTTTAACCCGAATTTGAGGGTACTAGCCGATAGAATTAGGTTTTGATAGTAGCCATGTTAGGCTACGCTTGTAGGCCGTGGTCGTTCACCGTAATGGCCGTGACGAGCGTTTGGGAGCTCGGTTTGAACTAACTCATGGCTAGTCTCAAATTGTCGTGGGTACTAGATGTATCAATCTTAGCCCAAATTTGAGAGCACTAACCGATAGAATTAGGTTTTGATAGTAGCCGTGTTAGGCTATGTTTATAGGCCGTGGTCGTTCACCGTAATGGCCGTGACGAGCGTTTAGGAGCTCGGTTTGAACTAACTCATGGCTAGTCTCAAATTGTCGTGGGTACTAGATGTATCAATCTTAGCCCAAATTTGAGAGCACTAACCGATAGAATTAGGTTTTGATAGTAGCCGTGTTAGGCTATGTTTGTAGGCCGTGGTCGTTCACCGTAATGGCCGTGACGAGCGTTTAGGAGCTCGGTTTTAACTTGACTAGTCTCAAATCGTCAGGGGATTTAGACGTCAGTCTTGCCAAGATTTGAGAGAACTAGTTGTCAGGATCAGTTCAAGTCGTTGGAAGTCGAGACGTTTATTCTTATCTACGGGGGACCTCAGCTTTGTTGAATAACAGGTGTACCGTGATTACAAGGTCAAAGATTGTAGAAAGAAACTTTATTGATAAAATCAAGCTAGAAATATCCAAACTAACTAATGCTATAAGCTAGATATTAAAATCTAAGAGAGAAAAGAAATACCTATTCTAGAAAACAATAAAAGATAGGGTGCCGAGGTATTACTGATAGTATCTCCTCAAGGGTTCCGAATGCCATGGGTGTTTAAGCTCTTTTCCTTCCGGAGTTTTGAGCATGTAGGTCCCTTCTTTGATAACGTGAGTGACGATGTATGGACCTTCCCAATTCGGAGAGAGCTTATTCTGTTGATTCTTCAGGTGTGTCGACTCGATTTTTCTGAGTACCCAGTCACCAACTTCAAAAACTCTCTTCTTTACTTTGTTGTCATGGTAGGCTTTGGTCCTTTGCTTATAATTGATCATTCTTAGCTGAGCCGTTAACCTTTTTTCTTCAACTAGGTCTAGGTCCAGGAGTCTGTTACATTCATTGACTGCCTCGTCATAATTGGTGACCCTGAAAGTTGGTAGGGCCATCTCGGCTGGAGCCATAGCTTCAGATCCATAGGTTAGTGCAAAGGGAGTCTCCCCAGTCGGCCCCCGAGTGGTTGTACGAACTGCCCATAGAGCCAGGGGGAGGTCGTCCAGCCACTTTCCTTGGCTTCCTTCCAGGCTTTTGGTAAGGGCCCTCAGTATCAATTTGTTTGCTGCCTCGGCCTGCCCATTACCTTGAGGATGACTGACCGATGACTTCTTGTGCCTGACTCCCAATCTAGTCAGCTCCTTCGTGAAGGCCTCAGAGAATTGGAGCCCGTTGTCGGTCACAATAGAGTGTGGAACGCCAAATCGACACCAGATATAATCATGGATGAAATTGATCGCGTTTTCTTCTGTAATCTTAGCCAAAGGCTTAGCCTCCACCCACTCGGTAAAGTAGTCGACTGCTACTATAACAAACTTGTTGCTCCCCTTGGCCAGAGGAAAGGGCCCAATGATGTCGACCCCCCACATGTCGAAAGGCCAGGTCGGTATGACGACGCTCTGCTCAATCGGTGGTACCTTGGGTAAGTCCGAGAAACGTTGGCACTTGTCACACTTCTTCACATAGACTTGTGCTTCTTCTCTCAAGTTTGGCCAGTAATAGCCGAGAGTGATTATTTTATCGGCAAGGGTCCTGGCCCCTGGGTGTCCTCCACATATTCCTTCATGTACCTCGGCCAGTAGCTTTGTGGTGTCTTTGGGAGAGACACATCTAAGGAGGGGATTTGAGAACGACCTTCGATACAGGATGTCGTTCCAGACAATGTACCTGGCTGTCTTTTTCTTTATTGTTTTTGCCGACAACTCGTCTTCTGGCAACTTGCCTTTTTCGATGTAGTCCTTGTAGTCTTCAATCTAGGTTCTTTCTTCATCATCAAGAATCAAGATTTCTAATCTTTCGTAAGCAGGCTCGTCGGCATAGATGATTAATGGATTGGTTTCTTCCGATGTGGCCATCTTGGACAACAAGTCGGCCTCTTGGTTGTGTTCTCGTCCTACCTGCCGTATTTCCCAGAACTCAAAATTCTTAGTCAGATTCAAAACGAGGTCCCTGTATTTGGTCAGCATGTGGTTCTCGGTATTGTATTCTTTCTTCACTTGGTTCACCACCAGTTGGGAATCACTGTAGGCCACCAACTTTTTTGCCCCAAAGAATTTTGCCCTTTCTATTCCCAGGATCAAGGCTTCATACTCTGCCTGGTAATTTGAAGCGGGGAATTTGAATCTGATGAAGTCACGGGCTACATGCTCGCCGCCTGGACTAGTTAAGTACACTCCGGCTCCACTTCTATCCTTAGTTGTTGATCCGTCAGTGAATAAGATCCAACAATCATTTGGTAGTTCTTCAAGCGGTTCCCTATCCATGGGAAACTTCCTCTTCCTGTTAATTGGCGTATACTCGCTCGAGAACGAAGTCTCAACTAGAAAGTCAACCAAAGGTTGCGCCATCAAGGTCTTCCTCGGTTTGTAGGTTATATCGAACTCGGTCAATTCAATGGACCAGTTCAATAATCTTCCCGAGCTGTCCATCTTGTGCAAAATCTTCCGGAGCGGTGCGTCGGTGTACACCGTGATGGGATGGGCAGAGAAATAAGCGCGTAGCTTTCTGGCGGCAATTACCAAGGCATAGGCTATCTTTTCGGCGTTGAAGTATCTGCTCTCGGTATCCGATAAGGCTTTGCTCACATAGTAAACTGGCCTCTGGACTCCGTTGTCTTCTCGTACCAGTACGGCCGCCACGGCTCTATCTGAAGCCGCAAGGAACACCGAGAGTATTTCCCCCATAATTGGGCTGCTGAGCAATGGTGGTGAGCCTAAATACTCCTTTAATTGATGGAATGTCGCCGAACACTCTGGGGTCCAGTCGAAGTCTTTTGACCCTTTTAAAGCCTTGAAGAATGGTAACGACTTCTCTGCCGATTTGGCAATGAATCTGCCTAGGGTGGCTACCCTTCCATTTAACCTCTGAACTTCTTTGATGCATGTCGGCTCCTTCATGTCGACTAGGGCCTGGATCTTTTCTGGGTTTGCTTCAATGCCGCGCTGTGACACCATGAAACCGAGGAACTTGCTTGCTGTCACCCCGAAAACGCATTTGCTAGGGTTGAGCTTCATGTCGTTCTCCTTCAGGTTCCTTTTGGTCTCGGTTAAATCGGGGACGTGACTCCCAGACCTGGTCTTTATTACCATGTCGTCTATATAGGCCTCCATGTTCCTGCCGATCTGAGACTTAAACACTTTGTTTACCATCCTTTGATAAGTGGCTCCTGCATTCTTGAGGCCGAAAGGCATCATCACATAGCAGTAGATCCTTCCAGCTGCTTGGAAGGCGGTTTTCTCAATGTCGTCCCCGGTCATCTTTACTTGGTGATATCCAGAATAAGCATCCAAGAAACTCAAAGTTTGATGTCCAGCAATGGAGTCCACCAACTTGTCGATCCTGGGCAATGGATAGCTATCCTTCGGGCAGGCCTTGTTGAGATCCGTGAAGTTAACACACATTCTCCACTTGCCGTTCTGTTTCTTTACCATGACGACATTAGCTAGCCATTCTGGGTATGTCGCCTCTCGGATGATGCCGGCTTTCAGCAGCTTGTCCACCTCGATCTCAATTTCTTTTTCTTTTTCTGTAGAGAAGGCTCTTCTCCCTTGCTTGACGGGCTTGAAGAACTTGTCAACTTCTAACTTGTGGAGAGCTATAGCTTCTTTTACTCCAACCATATCTTCTACTTTCCATGCAAACACGTCCAAGTTGTTTTTGAGTAGGTTGATGAGCTCTTCTCTCTCTTCTTGAGGGAGTTATCTCCCAATCTTTATTTTCTGCTCCGGGTAGTTTGGGTTGATGATGATCTCTTCTAACTGATCAACCGGTCTCAACTCGGGTCCTTCTCTGAACTCTAGGGTTTCCACGATGATCTGCTTTACTCTCTTTGTCCTTGCCGTCTAGGGTCAAGTTTTCCAGATCAAGGAGTCGACCTATCTCGGCATCCTCGTTAGTGAGTACTGTGGCCCCCGAGCTTGGGACGAGGGCGAGGTTGGAGGAACTCAGCTCGTCCGAAGCTATGTTCATGGAAATACAGCCAAAACCGTCTATCCCGTAGGGTTATGACCTCGTCATCATCAAGTACCACCCATTCTTCAGGCATGTCCACTGTTATCACACCGATGTTGGGGGCTGTAGATGTGACCGTGGTTGATTTGGATATAGTTATGCTTCTGTCTGGGGTATCAATCTCCATCTTTGTTCTTGCCTTTCTGGATCTCATCACGTGCTCCAAAAAATGCTTGGGGTTACCGGGGACGCAACCTATACCTTCTGGGGTGGGAAACTTCACCCGTTGGTGAGGTAGGGAAGCAACCATCCCCAATTTTCCTTGACTGGGAGAGCCGAGGATAGCATGGTAGTCACTAGCCAGATCCATAACGATGAAAGTGATTGTTGCCGATGTCTTATAAGGATATTCCCCGACTTCTAGTAGCAAGTCCACGGTTCCCTTAGCCTCGGCCTTGTGGTTTGTAAAACCTTCCAATCTCCCGTTATATGGGCTCAACATAGTTTCTGGCAATTCCATCTCCTTGAAGGTTTTGTAATAGAGCACGTCCTTAGCTGCACCAGAGTCTATCAAGAGCCTTTCCGACTCACAGTTATCAATTCGGCCCGTGATAACCAAAGGTTGTTCTCTCATGGCCCTGTTCCCGGCCATCTCATTAGGGGAAAAGGTGATTACCTCCTCTCCTTTGTGGATCCAGGGAGGGATGTGGTAGACCTTACTGAGCTCGAAGATCTGCTCCTTCAGTCGTGTATTTGAAGGAATTTCTTCCCTGATAACACCGATCAATTTGGCCCGAGGTGGTCTATCCTCTCGGTCATCTCTTCTCTCGTCTTCTCTTGGACGTTTGTTATCCTTCTTTGCTATGAACTCGTCCAATTTTCCTTGGTCGGCCATTTTTTGTAGTATTTTCTTCAAGGCGAAACAGTTGTCGGTCTCTTGGCCGTTATCTCGGTGGTAGGCACAGTACTTATTCATATCCCGGGGAAACTTTGGATTGTCCTTGAGAGGTTTTGGATTGGGGAGATTCACCAAACTCATAATCTCAGAAATCGGCTTTGTGAGGGGGGTGTAGACCTCGGTTCCCCACGTTCTGTTCTTTCCTCTATTTCCCCCACCATTATTACCTTGTGGCAAGTCGGTGGAGGGCGGCCTGCTTTCTCTTCCCCGATCTTGGTCTCTGTACCCTGACAACCATTTCTTTTTTTCTTCAGCGGTTGCTGTTGCGTAGGCCATCTGGTATAGCTCCGCCTTCGTAAGAGGTTCTCTTACTGACAATTCATAGGTGAGCTCCTCTGACCTTTGTCCATTATAGAAACACATGATGATCTCCCTGTCGGTGAGTCTTTCTTCTATTGAGTCGGCCAAGTCCCTAAACCTGTTGTAAAAGCTCATGGTTGACTCATTTTTCCCTTGGACTATGTTTCCTAGGTCAGATAGCCTCTTCTTCCTGGCTCCCGCAGTGGCAAAATACTCTAGAAAACCCGTCTTCAATTTAGAGAAGGAATTGATGCTCTTCTTCTCTAGATCCATGAACCAGGATCGGGCTGCCCCAACTAACGTACTAGCAAAGGCTTTGCAAAGTACGTCGTCTTTGTTGGAAATCAAGGCCATCATGCCCTCGAAAGATTGGAGGTGATCCATGGCATCAGAATTGCCTTAGTATTTGTCGAGATGAGGAAGTTTTAGCCGGGGGTTAGGTGGAGAATCTTTAATCCACTGAGCGAAAGGACGCATCGCATCATAGTCGATCTTGACCTTCCTTTGTCCCTGGTTCATCTCAATGTTTTCCATTCTCTCCTGCAGATCTAAAATGACCTGTTCACTGAATCCCGAGCTACGATGGGAACTTTTCGGCCTATCCCTTTCTTTATCTCAGCCTCTTCCATCAACTCGGCTTATGTCTGGATCATCACGGTGTCGTCTCGGAGGAGTGTGACGAGGCGGGTCTTGTCTTGGTGGGATCTGTTCTTGGTTTTGCCATCGGCGCCTCTCTCCTAGATATCTCACATCTGGAGATTCAGCCTCCTCTTCTCTCCTGCGGTTTATCTGATCTCTCAGATCACCGACATCGGGATTGACTGGGCCGAGTCGGCCCTCCAGTCGGCTTGGTGGAGCTGCTTGGTTTCCTGGGGGTGCATTGCGCGGTCCCTGATGACGTCTGTCATCAGTACGCGGGTTTCCCCTACGTTCACTTCTTTCTCCGCCTCCGAAAGCTCCCCTTGTATCAGAGGGCTGGGCGAAGGGTGCTAAAGAATGATCGGGATCGAATTCCAGGAGAACCCTTTGAGCATCGGCCAGTTGCTGAAGGGTTGAAATATTTTGGTGTAATAGCGTCCTTCTATCAATAGGTGGAGGCCTGGAAGGACCAGCTTCGGAAGGTTGAGGGCGAGAAGGCGTCCGTCTCCTTCGCCCATATTGATTAATCACCTCAGGTGGTGGCCCTCGTGATCGGGTATGCATTCCGCCCCCCTGAGGCGGAGGGGGGAGACCTTGATTCTGGACATTGTTATTTGCCCCGTTAAGAGGCGGTGGCGGATTGAGAGTAGCGTCTGGGGTAACGCTAGCTTCTCGACCGTCGGCGCGAACTTCAGACATGAGAAAATTTGTGGTTTTTCCGAACAAAAAGGTTCTCCAAACGAACGTTTCCCGGCAATGGAACCAAACTGATGCTGCCAAAAACGTGTCGGATCAGCCCTTCGTCTAGTGGTTCGGATAAATCCAGCAATGAGAACCCTCCTGTCAGATCTGCGCACAAAGAACAAACGTAAACTACGTCGGGGCTCCACCGGCGAAGGCCCTCCGGCGTGAGAATAAGTATTTGGGTAGTAAATATGAGTGTAGAATCAATTGACTAGTAGAGAGTCTAAAAGTTCATTACCCGTTTCCCGTGTAGAGGACCTGTTTATATAGGTATGGGTGTAAGAGTCCTGACTTGTTAAGAAAGCCAGGGAGCCCGTGTTAATGTGGGACTCGTATTCCTTGGAGATAGACTCCTGATAAGGATGAGTGATATTTCAGTTATCTTGTAGAAATGATATCCTTGTTTAGATAAGGATCCTCACTGTTAGAGTTGTGTTATGACTCTTGTAAGTGGACTCCCGACGATAATGGGAGGCTTCTGATGCATGTCGGCCCGTCATATAACTCGGCTCGTCATTGAGGCCGGTTAGGGATTGGGCTACTAGTAACTCGTTCTAGGCAAGGTCTGCCTGATCGGCTTTATTGATGTCGGCCTAAAAGCCTAGGCGTCTGGTGAATGGCTTCTCGGTATAGGCCTTTTAGGTGTACGGGCCCAGAGCATATGGGACCCATTTACCCAAGTCGGTTTATGTCGTTCAGATAAGATTATGATTCTAAAAGGTTACAAATGAATCTTTATTTCATAAAACCTAAATTTAGAAAAACAATTATAATCCTTTAAACTAAGGGTATTAATGAAAGCTTGTTTTAATATTTTAAGTTGACAACTTCTGAATGTGGACTCTTCGGGGAGAATGAAGAAAGTAACAGCTTTACGGTACTTAAAATGGTCTTTGCTTCAAATTCGCTGGTTTGAATGGATAGAGACATCCATCCTAGTCTAAGTTGTCTTTAATGTTTGCGTATCAATTACCTGACTCTGGCTATTGTGTCTTGTTAACCAAAATTAACCCAAAAATGAAAAAAAGGTAGAGTCACAGCAGACTAATTTCATCGAATTGTGGAAATCCTGGTTTTGCAGGTACTGCTGCATCTTCTCAGCAGAAGGGTGTGATTGCATTAACTAAGCTATTTGCAATTATCCTATGTCCAATATAGGCTTAAGTCACATATCAATTAAAGAAATAGCAGAATATAAAATAATATTTTGGTTAGTCCTACCACTTAGTTCCCGGGTGATCTGGGCCAAAATAATACAAGCAGTCATATGCTTCATCTATAGGAAGTCTAGGCCCTATCACCGAGTTTCCGGGCCAAAAATAATAGAGCCATTTTTTTTCATTCTTTAGTCATTAGCAAATAATAAAGACAATGATGAACCTTTTGATTGATAATGTGAGAAGTTTCTTTTGATCTTAGTATTGTCCAATATAGTTTCGTAAGATGGTATAATGTGCTTGCCTCATTTATACTCTCGCGTCTCAAATATGCGTCTAGAATCTAGACGGTGTTACTTGGATCACAAAGCAACCGTTTGACGTTTTATCTTTGGTTACAGATGACCTGCTTGCTGTTACCTCACGAGCATTGTCATTTGATGGAGCAGAAATCAATCTGGAGTGCAGATGCACCACATAAGACTTGCTCATTTGTGGAGCACATTTTGGAGTTGGGAGTCACTAGATGTATGCACCGAACTTCAGTGACAAAATCTCTCTTGGCCTTTTCTTATGACTGTACTGTTGATTTGTCATTTCCATAGCATGTGCATATACAACAACAACAACAAAGCCTTAGTTCCAAAATAATATGGGGATAGCATGTGCATATATCCTTTTAAAAAAAATCTCCCCTTGCCCCACAAGTCAAGAGACTTACCGTGCCCTTTTGGGCAGGGTGTTTTAATGAATGTAAGTCTAGGGTAATATGCAAATGCTTACTGCAAGAAATATCACGATAGTAACATGTTACTTGACTAAAGCTAGTTCGCTTAAACTTAGTAGCTATAGGGGCTGGTAGCTATGGGTGCTGGGATTTCTGCTATTATGATAGCACAGAAGGACTAACACTCGGAGAATATGTGCCACAGATGTGTAGTGACTTTACTTATGTGTAGTGCTTTTAACTATGCTTGAAGAGAAGTGAACATTTTCCTGTTTGTTTGCACCCATACAAATTTTGGCTGAATGTATCTTTTCATATGAAAAGATACACAGGGGATGGTCCAGTATCACTTCCGTTTGATATTTATCTCTCCGAGTCTATTTTACTATACTCCCTTACATAAGTTGGCTTTTATTTTGTGTTTGCTTGAAGGTGAACATATTCAAAGGAATTACCTTACCAGAGGCTCCAAAATCTTCTAAAGTATTCGGAGGACAGTTCTTGGGGCAGGCAAGACTAAAATTCTGCTTCTTTCAACTCAATATTGATTGCATTTTCTTGAAAAAGTTTCATACTTGTAGCAAAAGAACATTACAATTTACAATATGATGTAGTAACTTGTGTTTTTTGCTTTCTGAAAATCAAGAAGGTTTATCATCCTTGTAAATAGTTACTTGTAACATTAACCATCATATGGCATTAAATACCCCCTCTGTCCCAAAAACAAATCACCGTTTACAAGTCGAATTTTTAAAGGACGTAACTTTTGCATGCTTGTGCCTTCATTAAATTGTAATTTTAGTTGGTCTCTATATCCAGGCACTGGCTGCAGCATCAAAAACTGTTCATTTTCTAAAGATTGTTCATAGCTTGCATTCTCACCTCATTCTTGCCGGGGACGTGGATAGTAAGTCCTATTTTACGTGTTTAAGCACATTCTTGACTAGTCAGTCTACAATAATTGTAATTTTTTTCCTTTGTCTCTTTCAACAATGCCTGCGAAGATAGGGAATAAACATCTAATTTGTACAAACAATTTGAACGTCTTGTTCATTTTTCTTGCTAAAATCTGGCTTAATAACATTCATTTTTGTAGATATTGTACTGTCTTGTATATCTGATGCAGAAGTCTACATTTGCAGTTCCAATCATATATCAAGTTTATCGTTTACACGATGTGATATAGGACAGACTAGGAGAAGGATCAAGTTCGTTATCGTACGAACGGACGGGAGATTGATATTGTTCAATCGGACAAATAAATAACACAAAACAACATGAAACAGCTGTTTTGAAAAGAAAGAAAATATCTGAATTTTATTTTCTGAATACTTGATGCTGATTACATGATTATTCTGCCTTTATATAGGCTGTAAAAAAGGGTAAAAAAAACATGAACTTAAGGATAAGAAAAGAAGAGAAAAAGACTAGATAAAGATAAAGAGAAATAGGAAAAGACTAGATGAGGATAAGATGATGAATCTGAATGTGAATGTGACTTTTGAGCTATCAGATCAGATCTGATCTCTGATGTACCGCATCATTCCCTTCCACTTGTTTGACAATCCGTCCCGGAGTTGTCTTTTGAAAAGCAGATATCATCATCGTAGAATGCTTATGATCAGGTAAATAACATATGCATGCATGATCGATAATCTTCTTGAAGATTTTGAATGCACCTATCTTGCAAGAATCAAGTCTGTGATGTACTCCTCCTGGTTCTTTGTTGAAATAAACCATTACTTTATCCCCAACCTGGTAAAGCTTCACACAACATTGTTGATGAGCTGTGGTCTTGTAGCGTTCAGTCGCCTCCTTTAACTTCTTCCTTACTTTAGCGGTGGTATCCACAAGGTAATGAGCCAATAAATCACTAATTGACGATGCTTTTATGTAACCATTCACGAACCGTGACATGCGTGCGGCTCGATGTTGTGCGTCATTATAGGATAACACATCTAGAGCTAATGCGAAATCCCACATCTTCTTCTTTTCAATCAACAATGGAATCTCCTTGTCATAATCAGGTTTAGCAACTAAGGCATAAGCACCACCATTTTCTTCACCATTTTCTTTCACATCCGCCATAGAAGAACCACAAGAATGAGAGATAGAAACGAGTGTCTGCCCTTCCACTTTAGAAGGTAACTTCGGACTACTTATCGGAGCAACAACAATCCTTTTCCCCTTCCACTGAAACAAGTGGATATTATCACGTCCTCGATGAATGGCATCAACGTCAAATTGCCACGGCCGTCCTAATAATACCTGACATGCATCCATATCCACAACATCACAGTAGACATTATCAGAATAAAACTTACCCATGGCCAATGGCACTTTACAAATACGAGTCACCTGCAATTTTGGGCCCTTTTGAATCCAACCAATCTGGTATGGTGCTGGGTGTGGTTCTGTTGGGAGTTGTAACTCTTCAACCAACTTTTGAGCAATCAGATTTTCGCAGCTGCAACTATCAATGATCAAGCTACAAATCGTGTCCTTTACTCGACATTTGGCTTGGAATATACGCCTCCGCTGGCTCAAATCCTCTTGTTTGGGTGAGCAAAGAGTGCGCTGAATAACACACACAAATTCACCATTTTCATCACCACAAACATCATCAGCGTCGTATTCTTCCTCCTCAACACCAAGGTCTTGCTGATCTTCCTCGGGAATAGCGTCAGCGACGTGCACAGGTTTGCGGGCTGGACATTCGTTAGACTTGTGCCCAAGCTGATTGCACCTGTAACATTTTGGTTGCTGGTACGTGCTGGAACGTGGCTCTCCTTGAGTCTTGCGAGTCACTGGTGGACCAGTTTTAGTCTCTTGTGCTGGTGAACTAGCACGAACAGGCGTTGAAGTTGTGCCAGTTTGGTATGTACGCTGAGTCTCAAATGGAGGTTTTCGGGTATATGTAAAGCGAAGGGGTGGCTTAGATAACCGAGCCTCAGCTCGGGCTGCCATCTCTCGTGCATCAGTAAGTGACATAATGGACTGAACTCCCATGCGTTCTTGAATCTCAGGATGTAACCCTCTCACATAGCGAGCAACTTGTAAGTCATCATCTTCTCGAATATTGCATCGAGCAGTCAAACGCAAAAACTCTTCAGTATATTCAGCTACCGAACGATTACCTTGATAACAGTCCAACAATTGACGATAGAGATTTTGCGTGTAATCACGCGGGAGAAAACGATGCTGCAAAAGCTCTTTCATCAAAGGCCAATCTCGAACTGGAGGTTGGCGAAGGCGGTAACGTTCCTCTCGTAAATTCTGCCACCAAGCTCCTGCACCTCCTTGTAATTTATACGCAACAATGGATACTTTCCTTTCTTCACTTACCTCCATGATTTCAAAGAATCGTTCAACCTCATTAAGCCAATCAAGAAAAGTTTCGATCTCCAAACTTCCATTAAAGACTGGAATTTCAGCCTTGATTCGATATCCATCATAATCGTCTCGTCTAGGGAAATGACCTTGAAATGGTTGAAAAGCAGCAGCAGGGTCACGAGCAGGCTGATGCGCAAGATCAGGGGCTGGTTCATGTGCTGCAGCTTGTTGACGTGTTGCTGGATTGCCACGTTGTTGTCCGCCAAGTTGAAGAGCAGCCATAAGTTGTTGAATCGAAGCACGAGTCTCCTGTAAACCTTCTTCGATAGCTGTGAATCGCTGCTCAACGGCTTCATTACGAGTAGTTTCTTCTGCCATGATGAAAATCTGACAAAACCTGGACCGCAATCTATAGAAAAACTGCGTGAACCCTAGCTCTAGATACCAACTGATATAGGACAGACTAGGAGAAGGATCAAGTTCGTTATCGTACGAACGGACGGGAGATTGATATTGTTCAATCGGACAAATAAATAACACAAAACAACATGAAACAGCTGTTTTGAAAAGAAAGAAAATATCTGAATTTTATTTTCTGAATACTTGATGCTGATTACATGATTATTCTGCCTTTATATAGGCTGTAAAAAAGGGTAAAAAAAACATGAACTTAAGGATAAGAAAAGAAGAGAAAAAGACTAGATAAAGATAAAGAGAAATAGGAAAAGACTAGATGAGGATAAGATGATGAATCTGAATGTGAATGTGACTTTTGAGCTATCAGATCAGATCTGATCTCTGATGTACCGCATCACGATGGGAATAGTTTTGCTACAAGAAGGGTAGACGCGCTGCAACGAGAAAAAGTTGTATTTTCTTTGGTTGCCTCATTTCAGGTATATACAATTGCCTGTTTTTCCAGGTCTACAAGGTTGAATTTTGCATCAATTTTATAGCTTTGATTTACTTAAAGATTACGTAGTCCATCAGCATATTGGTTTGGCATTCGTGGAACCTCTCTCTTTAACAATAAAGAAGGCCTAAGTAAGACACGGAGAAGATAAAAAGCAACAAAAACTGGGAACAATATCATCCAAATTGCATCCATGCTGCGTAGGGAAATAGAAAGAAAAAAAAAACAGCTTAAGGAACTCATGGTGGAGGAAGCCTTCTACTTTTCGAAGAAAATTCAAAGGGCTATACTCCCATTTTAGCTGTCACAGCCCGATCTTAGATCCTAGCCCTATGCCAATATTTTGACCCAAGGATATGGATACAACTGGCCACCGCTGGACCATCCAAAAACTCTATGGGGGATTGTCAAGCGTAATTGGTTGTAGTTGACCACATATGAGCATAGACTAATTCACTCCTTTGGGGTATCACAAAGAAAAGATAAGTACAATTATGTACATCCAATACTTCTTCCATGATTTGTAAGAGAAAAGATAGAACTGCTGATTGCATTTAGCCTTCTACATTGTACTTGGTAAGTTTACATCAAATATTGATATTCCATAGAAAGTCAGAGACTTGCATGCTGGAACGAAGATGAGAATGGATTACTAACGATGCTAAATGATGAACTAATCGCAGATCCAAAATGTACCTTCATTAGTTGACTTCCTTCATCAGATACCTCTGTGTTTTTTTTAAAAAAAAAAAATATATTGAGTTTTAATTTAAAGTTGATCGCGTCAGAGTGAATACCGGTGTTTCTTTACATTTAAGTGCCACGATTTATGATGTCTTACAGGAGGAAGGGGGAGGGTTTGAGCACCAAGAATCAACATTGCCCTCTGTGTCAAATCCAGAAGTGGTAATAAATGAATTTGTGCTTCAAGAGATGAACTATTTCGAATTGAAATGTTATTATAGTTTCTTAACACCAATTTGTTGCAGCTTCTGTCAATTGAAGAGCTGCTGGAGAGGCATCAAAGGCAAGATGGTTCATCAGTGCACTGTGTTTTTACTGAATAAAGTTTTTCCAAGTTCCGGTTTATACCTAAATTCTGGTGTAATTAGTTGGAATTCCGTTTTGCTTTATCCAGACAAACATAATTATCAAGAATAACTAATGACAATTGCTATCCTTTTGGAATGAATGTTTGATTTTTACAAAACTCACAAGTTATCGACTTCTATTGATTCCTCAACAGGGCTAACCCAAAGAAAGGTACCACTTCAGACTTTCAGTGGCCCACAGAAATAAGGCTGTGTGAATCTAATATGTCGACCATATGAACAATTGCTATTTTCTCATACTCCCTCTGTCCCATCCGAAATATGACGTTTTTTATTACGTCCTATTTTAAGAAATGCAACACTCGTTGTGAGACAAACCAAAATAGAAAGTGCAACATTTATTCCATGACGAAGAGCATATAAGAAAAAATGTTTGGGCCACGGATATTGAAAAGTCAATCTAGTAAGGATAGGGATCCTTACTCACAAGACCGAAGTAAATCAGGCTCAGATTATTCCAAAGAAAAACATTATTGCATCAATTGCCATTGAACAATAAGAAACTTTTGAATGGACAAGTAAATTGAAGGTCTTGATTATATATCACCCCAGAAAAATCGGGACGAGTTAGGGTATTTCTAATGTGTCAGACTCTGTATGGGCGTTGACGCGTTGTCTTGTCTTATAGCTTTGATATACCTGCAGGCGTTGGTGTCTTTGCCTTTCTTATTAGGCCCTCCTGGATTACTGATGCCACAAGCTGGTGATAAACAGGGGGTAAAAAAAAGTCAGATTTGTAATGAAATTTTCATCCCCAAAAAGATTACTACCTCCGTCCCAAAATGAATGTCCAAAAACTTTTAAATGTGCTCTTGATGAAGAGCAAATTTGAAAAAAAATTGGACATTCATTTTGATTCAATTTGGGACGGAAGTGGTCAAAAATATTCACTGCAAGAGCATTGCACAAGAGACAAGTTTCTAGGAAAATTCTCACAATTTTCAAGTCCACAAATTTAGTACAACCTGTGTACCACAATTGATCCCACGGATTTTATTTTAAGATAATGTCACCATGACATCAACCCTAACAACAGAGAACCAGTGGATCACTTATGGTACATGGTGTGGAATATAAAAGTGGTACAAAAACAGTAGCATGTGCATCTTATGCAGATTTCTATCTTACTAATATGAGCAACTTGTCTACTATCATACAACTATGTCCTTACCTCTCCTTTCCTATTAAAGATTTCACCGGAAACAAAGCCGCGTCCACTGTTAGCAGAAGGACTTACAATCTGTAAAACCACATAATCTCTATTCGTAAGATAAAAAAAGAATTCCAATGCCAAAAAAGCAAGGCAACGTGAAGGTTAAGGAAAAAGAAGACTTGCTGTTGCTTACCACAAACAATAACCAATCATCAGCTCTTAAAGATCTGTGAAACCACATTCTGAAAAAAAAGAAAAAGATATGATTTCCGATGTTATGAAAGAATATTTGCATGCTTTTTATATTCCCAATTTTCATTATGCACATAAGCAGAGACATATGAGATGAAAATCTCACACCCCTGAGTCTCCCAACTCCCCTTAACCTACTACCACCTTCCAAACAGAATAATTTTTCATTTACACACACACAAATATGAATACAGAAACTGCACATGTTTTAGGTAAGCCATTATATTGTCAAGAATAAGTCTAATGTACAGTGAATTTGGAAAGTAAGAAACATAAAACATAATTCGAAAATAAAGATTCAATTTTTTTTATTTATTTTATTTTATTTTATTTTATTTTTTTTTGGGGGGGGGGGGGGCAAAAATCTTTAACTGCTTTAAGTTAAGCAACAGAATCTTAGGCTAAAGGGCTATCCTGGTCTAATGTGCAACCCAAAGAGAAGAATAAAAAGGTCCCAGAGATAATAAATTAATACCACTGGACATTTCTTCTATTCTTGGTATTAATGATAAGAGTCGAGTGAAATTCCGAAAGATTATGATCACACAAAAAGCGGCACCTTATTCATGTACGATTGATTAAAGAGCCAAATGAGCAGGATAAGTAGTAATAGTTGAGCACGGCAATGTGTACAAGCTAAAACAAATATGTACTCTACTAAACATTGGGGTAATTAAAGGTTTTGCAGAAGGGATACTTACGAATGATCAAGACTAATTGAAACTGTCGTCACGCCTTGTCGACGGTGAGGATTCACACTTACAGGTAGGAACATTAGATCTGTAGTGTATGCAGCTACACATCTGCAACAATACCAAAGTATAAATTGTTAATCCAATTAGACACTATGGACAGATCACATTTTTATATATAGTGCACTTACAATCTTACGCGTCTTCAAATAACCGTAAAAAGAGGTTAAACAGAAGAAACCAGATAATACAACGTTCTTTTAATCCATTCTCACCTATGCAAAGCCTGGTCATCCGAAAGCTTCCCTTTGGCTTTAAACCAGTACCTTAAACTGAAACATTTTCATCAATAACCAATCAGATGGACCATATCTATACAAGTAAATGATAATTGCTCATGCAGTCATGCTTCAAGATAGTGCAGATTTCGAAACCCTTACTAACCTTGGGGGACGCTTGTTCTGACTGGTTGATATGTTAGGGTCACAAAATCTAATTTCAATGGGCCACGGAATAAAATTTGTAGTGGCAACTATGTTCCGGTAAGTCCTGCAAAACAATTTGGATTTAGAGAACTCAAAGACTAGAATAGAGCACAGAATCAGGAAGATAATACTCCTGGGAGAATTTTTTGTCCACATAAAATTTAAATGCTTAATAAACAACATGAAAAGAAAAAAAAATGAGAACAAACATCAAACGCGAAAAGAGTGTTCATACGGATAAATCAGAAGGTTGAAATAAATATTCATTTGCCCAGAGAACCACAAAAATTGCATTTCTGTAAAGGAACAGAAACTTGCCTCGGTAGACGCGGATCAGTTAGACGCCTCTCACGTAACACATCCATTGATAAAAGCTGCCAAAAGATAAAAGTCAAACACCAATAATGCAGCAATCAAGCTTTAACTAGCTGATGAATTTTAACCATACCATTTCTGGATCAGGCACAGGTGGCATTCTAGCTTCCTGGTGATCAAAGCCTACTTCTTCCTTCTGTAAATACATAAATCCAATGTTACGTTGACTTTGAGCGAGGCAATAATTCATCTATGGGTTCAAATGTATACATGAATAAGGTAAAAGCAAGCAAATGTAGGCTTAAAAAAACTAGATGGCAAATATTTAGATTTTAGAGGCACATTCATCCATATTTCAGTAAATAAGGTGAGCATAAACTCTCCGGTAAAGACTGGAACGAGATGAAAGATTGCTATACTATATTCTTAAAAAGACTCGGGTGTACTTCGTCATAAAATGTGGATCATGGTTAAAGATACGGAGCAATCTTTATTTTACTATACTATAAACAGAGTTAAAATGTGCTGTAATATGAAATCAAAAATCCAATAGCTAGACACTTAATAAAATTTTAGGAGACAATCATATGTGCTTTGCAAAAAAATAGTTGGCCCATACCTGAAAAGAAGCAACTAATGAGAATACCACAGCTCCATTTTGTATTGCATCTACCTTTCGGGTAGCAAAACTGTTCCCATCACGAATTCGATGAACTTTGTATACGATTGGAACTGCAACATGTCAAATTTGAGTCTTAGATGTTCTTTTATCAATATGGATTACCAGTTAGAGATGAGCAAGGAAAACGCAAAAGTGCATTTGACAATCCCTAATTCCTTTACTTAAGCATCATAAGAAGACTACAATGATCACCAATAATTACGAAGAATGCCAAAGATTAACTGCAACACGTCATATGAACACTACAGCAGAAGAAACGCTTGGACTCAAGGAAATGAATATTTCCACCACAATTCTATGAAAGATTATACAAATAATATATTCAGAAGACGAATATACTAAATGTATATTTGCAAGCAAAGAGTATATTTATTCAACTTGGTACTTACTATGTAGATCCCCGGCAAGAAGGAAGTAAGCATGAAAGCTGTGGACAATCTTAAAGGAATCAACAGTTTTTGATGCTGCAGCCAAAGCCTGCATAACATACACACAAACACTAGTAGTTATGCATGAAACCTAACATGGTATGATCTGCCGTGCTAGGAAGAAAAGGGGAATAATACCTGTCCAATAAACTGTCCTCCAAACACTTTACCGAACCTTGGAGCATCCGGTAAAGTGATTCCTTTAAACATGTTGACCTTCAAACAAATTTAGAAATACAAGGAACTAAAAATTTACTCCCTCCATCACAGTCTAAGGTTCTTACTTTCTTTTTTGCTACGTCCCAGTTTAAGGTTCTTAGTTTGCTTTATTCCATAAATGACAACCAATGAAGAGTGTTTTGGACAACTTTATCCTCAAAAGTTCATTTAATTGAGAAAAAAAAACATTAGTTACCTAACATACTTTTCACCCACTTGCTTTTATGAATAGTGTTTAGGACAATTTTGTCCTCACCTCACCTACAATTGTTGACCCATTTTACCTTAGTTTCTTAATAAACGTGCAAAGTCAAACTAAGAACTTTAAACCGGGGGATGGAGGGAGTACGTCACAGCATATTACCATGGGTATAAGCAAGTTCTTTCAGGACCAAAAAAAAAAAAAAAAAGATTCATCCCTAATATGATACAAGCAAAATAGATATAAAATGGAGCAGGAGTTTACATACTTCAAGCGGCTCCAAGTGCAATATGTTCTCAACAGGTGCGCAGGACTCAAGTGTTGCATCTGCACTCCAGATTGATGTCGACTGCATCAAATTACAGTGCTCATGGGGCAGTACTAAGCAGATTAACTGTCGCCATGTTAAAAAGAGAGATATGGGAGTCAGTGTACAACACCAGCAAGATTTAAAAGTTATCAAACTGAGGAGGAATTAGGATGATCTTTATAATCCAAACAGAGATTACGTGAATCACCTTCGTAAGCGCAATTACATCTGCATGTTGAGCAGATGACGCAATACCTACAAAACCAGGTTTGCATCCATTTTAGCATCTGAAGCTTCAGTTGAAACTATAAAGCAAACATAAATGCTGTATCTGAAAAAGAGACGTCAAGGTCTTACCATGGCCAAAATAATCATATCGTTTCAGATGAAATTCGTGGCGGTTATGATCATCAATATTATCCGACCCAGAGACTTCTGCCTGAAAAAAAGCAGTCTATATTATACTCCCACTGTCCCAAAATGATCTTCGCATTTCACTATTGAAACTTTTAAAGAATATGAACACTTGCTTCGCTAGCCATGTGTTGCTTATGCATTTTTAAGCCTAAATTGCAGAAATAGGAAGAACTTTTTGGGACGTTACGAAATGGCAAATGAGAAGATCATTTTGGGACGGACGAAGTAGTATAAAGACCCCAGTTCTCCCATCAAGAATGTATGTGCCATCAGTATATACATAAGCTCAAAGTTACCTCCCCTTCCCATATGAAGTAAATTCCAGCATCAGCTTCCCCTTCTCGAACAACATTGTTTCCGGAATCTTCAAAATGGAGCATTTATATATCAGGTTAACTTAAAAGTGAGTCAAAAAGGAAGACAAAATATCGTTATAATATACTTCTGAACATGTTCAATTAAATGAATCCATACTTACTACGACAGGGGAGAATTCACTACAAAGATGAGCATATTCACTCTGCTCCCCTTAATTCAGTTGAAAGATTTTGTTGGTTCATTGATCAGAATTTGACATACAAGCAAATGCTTCGGTACAACTAGAAAAGCATTACATACAAGCAAAAAAAAAAACTAACTGTAGGACATCTTGATTTTCCATGCGTAGATAGCACCGACACCAACCTTAAGTTTTTGCCTCACTGGTCAATCACATTTGGCCAAGAGACCTACTTCTGTGACTTATCTATGCTACATCGTCAATGTAATGAGTAAATTTCCTCTTATATTCCCTCCATCCCTCTTTAATTTACAAAAAATGAGTCTTGGCACAAGAATTAAGAAAATGATTGAAAAGACGATGTGTTCTGAGTGTAAATAGTTGAGTGAGAGAGGGGTAGAGAATAGTAGTAAGCGGATAGTTGTTGTGAGTTTGACAAGTGGGTCCCACTATTTAAAAAGTATTAACATTTCCATTTTGAGACTTTGTAGATTAAAGTGAGACAACTAAAATGACAATTTGTGTAAATTAAAAAGGGACGGAGGGAGTAATTGCCCAAATGTTAATACCTAACAAGAAATCTAACTCACACACACACACACTACCGTCCATAAATTCTGAAATCAATGCCAGAGAGATAGACAAATTCATGTTGTAAATTAAATACTCCCTCCGTCCCATAAAAATCTTCGCGTTTGACAATTCAAACTTTTTAAGGAAATAGACACTTGCTTCCCTAGCTATGTTGTGTCTATACACTTTTAACCCTAAATTGTAGAAATGGGAAGAACTTTTTGGGACAATTTGGGACAATGAAAAATGACAAATGAAAAGATCATTTTGGGACGGAGGGAGTAAACCGATGGCCATTAATTCAACACATAAACAAATACACACATTTGCCAAAAAAATCAAAAAAAAAAAAACGCCAACGTAAATTGCAAAATTTCACGTAAAAGAAAAAAAAAAAAGGAAAATTAGATTAAAAAAGTTGAGTAAAGTTAGTTACATTACCGAAGTGTTTGAGAGTAACAATTTGTGCGATTTTTCGCAACGACGAGCTCGGAAGTCTCTGTAACAATGGCACGCATCCCAAAAATTCGATCACTGCATAAATTACACACACGAGTTGATGAAATTAAGAAATTTATGGAGTTTAATTTCGTCGTTCTTACCTGCTTCAATATCCATTTCCATCATAATAGAAAATTTGTTGTTGTTGTTTTTTTTTTCGAATATTTGTGAAAAATTATTCGGATGTATGTGTATATGGATGTATGTATATAAAAGGAAGGAGAGACGGTTTGATTCTCGTTTGGCAAATTGTTCAATTTAGATGGCCGGGAAGATGGGCCGTTTTTTAGTATTTTTCTTGCGGTTTGGTGTCTGTACGGCGCCGTTTTATGACCACCGACTAGTGACATCCCGCCTAGCTGCATAAAAACATAAAACATCTCTCTTTTAGTCTTTACATGTGAATAATGTGATGTGGAGCATGAACCTAAAACTTTGGAATCTATCCACTTTAATTCAATATTCTCTAATTTGTTACTTCCAATGTCCCGAAATAAGTGTCATACTTTTTAATTTTGTTTGTTTCAAAATAAATGTCGTCTTATTATAAATGAGGTATGAACTTTGTTGATCTTCCTATGCTACTCATTCTAGCAGACACAAGCATTGCAATGTCATTAGAGGTGTCGCTCTACTCATACGAAAAAATTAGGGCAATTAAAGAAATATACTCCCTCCGTCCCGGAGTAAGAGTCATACCCCTTATTTGCACGCTTATTAATAAATATTGGAAGTGATGTAAATGTTGTGAGTGTAAAAGTAAAGTAGGAGAGAGAATGAGTGTGAGAGAATATTGAATTGATTGGTGTTGTGAGTATAAAAGTAAAATAGGAGAGAGAATGAGTGGGGTGAATAGTAAAGATTATTTGCCATTTTAGGAATATAACTCTTACTCTGGAACGTATCAAATTGGAAAGCTCTGGGACGGAGGGAGTAGCAAAAAACATTAACTTATCAACTATAACGTTATTACAGGACAAAGAAAGTACATAATAAATAGGGTTAATGACAGATTAGGGCCTGAACTGCAGGGGGTGCGTCTAAAAGGGGCATGGGTTTTTTTTCTCGCTAGATCAGGGCTCAATATCTCAAATTTTCGGCAGTTAAGGGCTTTTTGACGGAAATCGTTAGAAAAGTCAGTTAAGTGCCATGTGCCGAGCACGTGATCGTCAAAATGGATGGGTTTGTAATGATATTAGTTTGTAAGGGTTTTAGTGAAATTTTTGAAACTCAAAAGGTTTAAAATGAAATAAATATTTTTTCTAAATAATCAGTATATAATAAAATAAGTAATTATCATTTATAAAATAAATTTATTAAAAAATTCAAAATTATTAAAAAAATTAATCTAATAGCTATATTAAATATAAAAGGTTTTAGATTATTTTCTAAATAATAAATTTAAAATAAAGAAAATTATAAATAAATTTAAATTTTTTTCTATGAACATAATAAATTACTTTTTACATTCACCAAATTTAAAACAACATAAAGTAATTATCACTATTTACAATGGAAAACTTTTATTACTTTTTTATTAATAGGACCCACTCGAAATAGACCATCCCAAAATAGAAAGCTTTTATTATTTTTTTATTAGTAGGACCCACTAGTCATACTCACAACTTCTTTTCATTTATTATTCCCCACCCACTTTCTCTCTCCTTCATACTCACAAAACCTATTTTTCAAACAACTTTTTATAATAAAAGAATATTATTCCTTAATCCCCGTGTCGGACCAAGAATCCTATTTCGGATGGGACGGAGGGAGTATTATAGATACTTAATATTATTATACAACATTTAAAAAAAATGGACTTATTAAAATATAAAAAAAAATTACATTCTTATTTAAAAGGATTAATTACAATTTAATAGAAACTTTAACAAAGTAAATTAAAAAAAAAACAGTAAGCAGTCGGAATTTTTTCTTGAACGACATCTTTTCCGGCGGCCTAATTTTTACACCTTCATCAACGGAAACGCAACTTTGTCGACTTCCTCTTTACCCCTCGTTCATCTCCGGCCAAAAAGCCAAGAGAGCTAAATACATCGCCGATTCAAAATACGAACGGCCCTAGCAAACATGTACGGGAAGGATAGTGAGTTCCAAATGGTGAGGTCGAGGCACAAATCGAAGAACACGATCCAAATCGGGGGCATTTTGGAATTTTACTTCCCCGAAATCGACTTCTCCGGTTCCGATTTCAAGCCCAAGGTTCAGCTGACGTCCGAGCTAGCCGGATTCTTCGATACTCCACCAGGTCAACAAATCGTTTTCCAGGTATCTCTCTTTGAATTTCCCGATTATTGTTTTTATTGATTTAGTGGTGGAGAGAGAGTGGGTAGCGCCGGAAGTTAGAGAGAGACAGAGTTGGGAGTCGCCGGCGGTTGGGAGTCGCCGGCGTTGGGGGAGAGACGAGAAATTGGTTAGGGTGGTCGGTGTAGGGAACAGAGAGGAGGGGGGGGGGGGTTGAGGAGTCTCTTATTTGTGTTTAAGCCCATTATTATTTTAACCCCTTTAGTTTCGCAATGTGCATTAGAACCCTAGTTTGTATATATAAATTACAAATCCATCCAATCCGTCTATCACATGACATGCACATGGCACTTAACTGACTTTTCTAACGATTACCGTCAAAAAGCCCTTAACTGGCGAAAGATTAAGATATTGAGCCCTGATCTAGCCGGAAAAAAAAAACCCAGGCCTCTTTTAGAAACACCCCCTGGGGTTCAGGCCCTAAATTGTCATTAACCCTAATAAATAACACCCTTGTTATTCAAAGTACAATGAATTGGCCCATGCCATAACAATCAACTTGTGCTTACCACTTTTTTTAAGAAAAAAAAAATGAAGGTAATAAATTAAGCCATAGCCATTTTAAATAATTTTTAACACCAATTAATTAATGGATTTTTTTTTCAAATAATTCCATTTTAAATTAATATGTACCAGAATGACACTAGGAAAAATTTATGTACCAAAATGACCACTTGTTTTTGTGTCAGCTCCTGAAGACAAACGGAGTTAACGGTGTCCACTGAAAACGGCACTGGTAGTGCCGTTTTCTCACTAAAAACGGTGCTACCACTACCGTTTTCATAAAAAGTGGTCATTTTGGTACATAAATTTTCCCTAGTGTCATTCTGGTACATATTAATTTAAAATGGAATTAATTGAAAAAAAATCTAATTAATGATTGTCAATTAGAATTTTGTGAGTAAAATTTTATAAGCATTTTGTGCCTCTAGCAATCTTTTGTATAAACATTAATATCTCTGTTCTAAAATATTTGTAGTTTAAGTAGTTGAATTTTGTCTCAAAATAATTGTAGTTTAAAGAGTTGAAGCTTGCCCAAATTACTTGTTGTTTTGCTATTACCTAAGCATAGTTGTCATTGTAAAAACATTTACCGTAATTATCTAATTACTTGAAACGTTCAAAGGGTAACTGAGTCGATTAGATATGAAATGGTTTTTATTTTTATTGAAAATTCTAAAACTGCAAGTATTTTAACACGGAGTGAGTATAGAATTTCAATATGTCAGTAATTTTATTGATGCACATTGTAAATTTGGCAAATACAGAAATAATTAAATTTAAATTAAATACTTTTTATTGAAAGCAAAGTTAAATACGCAAATATTAAAGAACAAAAAATGCGGCTCCAATCATTCACAATTTTTGTTCTGTTTTTACTCGATAGCTCCCTTGGACCTCCATGAATGAACAGAAAGGAATCTGGATCCTCTCCAAGCATTTCCAAGCCATAGCTAAAAGACTTGTTAAAACTATTTCTTCTTCTATGATTATTCGGCATTGACCGAGCGAAAACTACTGATGGAGCTTGGTTAGAGCTTTGCTGCTGGGACTGTAGAGGCCCGTCTTCGTGCCTCTCTTATCACACCTACTTGCTTTACGGATACAACAAGCTGAAAGTCAACACGAAATATACTCGTAAGCACATTATGATGTTACAGAGTAGAAAAGTAAATCTACTCGGTTATAGCTTAACTGAGGGTCAAGGTTACTTTTGGGATAAATATAATACTTGGGGGTGGGGTGGGGTGGTGGTGGTGGAGAATTGTCCCAAAAATGAATGTCCTTTATTTGGAGAAGTTACTACATCCTCCTTCGTTAACAACATTTTTAATTTACACTCAAACTCTAATGCAATATACTGATATCACTAAGGATTTTTATGTAGTTATGCTACAAAATACTTTGAATTTCAACTTCAAATGTCCCTCAATTGGACATTCATTCAGGGACGGAGGGAGTAACATAGTAGATAATGTAATTACCTCTCCTTTCCTATTAAACATTTGTCCACGAACAAAACCACGTGCATTATTAGTTGATGGGCTGTCTATCTGCAAACCACAGAAACTCACGTCAATAAATAAAAGTACCGTGAAACAGCAGCCAAGGGAGGACAAATAAGAAAACAAAGGTAAAAAACGGAAGGAACAAAGGCCGGAAAAAAATGCTTATACCACATACAGCAACCACTCATCAGCTCCAAATGGCCTGTGAAACCACATTCTGAAATAAATGATGTGAGTGGTTAGGCTAGTTTATATAGAACAAGGTACACATGATATGATGATAAAAACGCAGAATTAATTTGAAGTAAAAGCATGTTTACTCACGAGTGGTCCAAACTGGTACAAGTTAGCTCCAGACCCTTCCTCCGATGAGGGCTCAGAATTACTAAAAGAAATATTAGATCAGATGCATATGCCACCACACATCTGCAAACAAACAATCTTTTAGCCTTATCACCACATCCTAATTACTCCCTCCGTCCCATAAAGATGTTCCAACTTTGCATTTTTGTTTGTCCTACAAAGAATGTCTCATTTCTACATTGGAATGGCCAAGTAAATTTCCAAAATTTGAGAGAAACGGATGTGGATGATGGGCTAAGATTAGTGGTCATTTGTGTGATTCTTAAGTTCATTAGGGGGTAGTAATGGAAAGGAAAATATATTTCTAAATTGTTTAAAAAGTCAAATGGGAGCATCTTTATGGGGACGGAGGGAGTGCATGGTAAGACCTTGACTGCTAAAAGGTTTCAGTAATGAGTAACAATGGGAAATAAATTAAGAGCAATCAAGCTTTGGCAAATGTCCTCTCCACTCGTCTTCCATGCAGGTTGCTACAAAAAACAAGAAAGTGGACTGCTGAAAGAAGGGTCCAACCTGTGCAACGCTTGGTCTTCTGAAAGTTTTCCTTCCGCTTTAAACCAGTACCTCAATCTGCAAAACAACTAATATTCACATCAAATGAGATAGAACTTGCATAAGTTAACATACAGTATACTTCCTCCGTCCCACTCGAAATAGGATTCTTGGTCCGGATACGGGGATTAAGGAATAATAATATTTTCTTGGAGAAAGTAGTTTGAAAAGTAGGTGTTGTGAGTTTGAAGGAGACACAAAGTGGGTAGGGAATAATAAATGAAAAGTTGTTGTGAGTAAGACAAGTGGGTCCCATTAATTAAAAAAGTAATAAAAACTTTCCATTTTGGGATGTCCTATTTCGGGGGGGACACCCAAAATGGCAAAACGTCCTATTTCCGATGGGGCGGAGGGAGTATGAGAAAATAGCAATTGTTCATATGTCCTTGAACAATGAGTAGAACCAGTATAAACCTTGGAGGACCTTGAGCTTGGATGGTCGACATATTAGACTCACAAAGCCTTATTTCTGTGGGCCACTGAAAGTCTGAAGTGGTACCTTTCTTTGGGTTAGCCCTGTTGAGCAATCAATAGAAGTCAATAACTTGTGAATTTTGTAAAAATCAAACATTCATTCCAAAGGATAGCAATTGTCATTAGTTATTCTTGATAATTATGTTTGCCTGGATAAATCAAAATGAAATTCCAACTAGTTACACCAGATTTTAGGTATAAACCGGAACTTGGAAAAACTTTATTCAGTAAAAAACACAGTGCACCGATGAACCATGGATTAAGTAAACGGAGGCTTGCCTTTGATGCCTCGTCAGCAGCTCTTCAATTGACAAAAGCTGCAACAAATTGGTGTTAAGAAACCATAATAACATTTCAATTCGAAATAGTTCATCTCTTGAAGCACAAATTCATTTATTACCACTTCTGGATTTGACACATAGGGCATTGTTGATTTTTGGTGCTCAAACCCTCCCCCTTCCTCCTGTAAGACATCATAAACCGTGGCACTGAAATGTAAAGAAACACCAGTATTCACTCTGAAGCGATCGACTTTAAATTAAAATTCAATATAAAGTTTTTAAAAAACACAGAGGTGTCTGATGAAGGAAGTCGACTAATAAAGGTAACATTTTGCTTCTGCGACTAGTGTCATCAGGTAGCATCGTTAGTAATCCATTCTCATCTTCGTTCCAGCATGCAAGTATCTGACATTCTATGGAATATCATTATTTGACGTAAACTTACCAAGTAAAATGTAAAAGGCCAAATGCAATCAGTAGTTCTATCTTTTCTCTAACAAATCATGAAAGAAGTATTGGATGTACATAATTGTACTTATCTTTTCTTTGTGATACCCCAACGGAGGGAATTAGTCTATGCTCATACGTGGTCAACTACAACCAATTACGATTGACAATCCCCCATAGAATTTTTGGATGGTCCAGCGGTGGGCAGTTGGATCCATATCCTTGGGTCAAAATATTGGCATAGGGCTAGGGTCTCAGAGCGGACCGTGACAGCTAAAATGGGAGTATAGCCCTCTGAATTTTCTTTGAAAAGTAGAAGGCTTCCTCCACCATGAGTTCCTTAAGCTGTTGTGTTTTTTTTTTTCTTTCTATTTCCTATGCAGCATGGATGCAATTTGGATGATATTGTTCCCTGTTTTTGTTGCTTTTTATCTTCTCCTTGTCTTACTTGGGCCTTTTATATTGTTAAAGAGATAGGTTCCACGAATGCCAAACCAATATGTTGATGGACTATGTTATCTTTAAGTAAATCAAAGCTATAAAAGTGATGCAAAATTCAACCTTGTAGACCTGGAAAAACAGGCAATTGTATATACCTGAAATGAAGCAACCAAAGAAAATACAATCTTTTCTCGTTGCAGGGCGTCTACCCTTCTTGTAGCAAAACTATTCCCATTGTGTAAACGATAAACTTGATATATGATTGGAACTGCAAATGTAGACTTCTGCATCAGATATACAATACAGTACAATATCCACAAAAATGAGTGTTATTAAGCCAGATTTTAGCAAGAAAAATGAACAAGACGCTCAAATTGTTTGTACAAATCAGATGTTTATTCCCTATCTTGGCAGACATTGTTGAAAGAAACAAAGAAAAGAATTACAATTATTGTAGACTGACTAGTCAAGAATGTGCTTAAACACGTAAAATAGGACTTACTATCCACGTCCCCGGCAATAATGAAGTGAGAATGCAAGCTACGAAGAATCTTTAGAAAATGAACAGTTTTTGATGCTGCAGCCAGTGCCTGGATATAGCGACCATCTAAAATTGTAAGTTTTCAGGGAAATTCCAACTACTCCCTCAGTCTCAAAAATGATTCACACCACCATTTTTGTATGTCCCCCAAAAAGGAGTCTACTTAATAGAAAAGGGAATTATTTCAGTGCAATTTTATGAAGGTACAAGCATGCAAAGTTACGTCCTTTAAAAATTCGACTCGTAAACGGTGATTCGTTTTGGGACAGAGGGGGTGTTTAATGCCATTTGATGGTTAATGTTACAAGTAACTATTTACAAGGATGACAAACCTTCTTGATTTTCAGAAAGCAAAAAACATAAGTTACTACATCATACTCCCTCCGTCCCACCCGAATTAGGATTTTTGGGTTGGACACGGGGATTAAGAAAAAAGTGTTAGTGGAGTAGGTGTTGTGAGTATGAAAAGTGATGTTGGAGAGAGAAAGTGGGGTAGAGAATAATGAGTGGAAATTTGTTGTGAGTGTGAATGTGGGTCACATCAAATAAAACATTTCCATTTTTGGTTTGTCCTAATTCGAAGGGGACACCCAAAATGGAAATTTGTCCTAATTCGAGTGGGACGGAGGGAGTATTGTAAATTGTAATGTTCTTTTGCTACAAGCATGAAACTTTTTTCTAGAAAATGCCATCAATATTGAGTTGAAAAGAAGCTTTAGTCTTGCCTGCCCCAAGAACTGTCCTCCGAATACTTTGGAAGATTTTGGAGCCTCTGCTAAGGTAATTCCTTTGAACATGTTCACCTTCAAGCAAACACAAAATAAAAGGCAACTTATGTGAGGGAGTAAAGTAAAAAGGACTCGGAGAGATAAATATCAAACGGAAGTGATACTGGACCATCTCCCTGTGTATTTTCCATATGCAGAGATACATTCAGCCAAAACTTGTATGGGTGCACACAAACAGGAAAATGTTCACTTCTCTTCAAACATAGTTAAAAGCACTACACATAAGTAAAGTCACTGCAGATCTGTGGCACATATGCTCCAAGTGTTATTCCTTCTGTGCTATCATAATTGCAGAAATCCCAGCACCCGTAGCTACCAGCACCTATAGGCTATAGCTACTAAGTTTAAGCGAACTAGCTTTAGTCAAGTAAGATGTTACTATCGTAAGATTTCTTGCAGTAAGCATTTGCATATTACCCTAGACTTACATTCATTAAAACGCCCTGCCCAAAAGGGCACGGTAAGTCTCTTGACTTGGGGGCAAGGGGAGATTTTTTTTCAAAGGATATATGCACATGCTATTCCCAAATTATTTTGGAACTAAGGATTTTGTTGTATATGCACATGCTATGGAAATGACAAATCAACAGTACAGTCATAAGAAAAGGCCAAGAGAGATTTTGTCACTGAAGTTCGGTTCATACATCTAGTGACTCCAACTCCAAAATGTGCTCTACAAATGAGCAAGTCTTATGTGGTGCATCTGCACTCCAGATTGATTTCTGCTCCATCAAATGACAATGCTCGTGGGGTAACAGCAAGCAGGTCATCTGTAACCAAAGATAAAACGTCAAACGATTGCTTTGTGATCCAAGTAACACCGTCTAGATTCTAGACGCATATTTGAGACGCGAGAGTATAAATGTAGGCAAGCACATTATTGATTATACCATCTTAAGAAACTATATTGGACAATACTAAGATCAAAAGAAACTTGTCACATTATTAATCAAAAGGTACATCATTGTCTTTATTATTTGCTAATAACTAAAGAACGAAAAAAATGGCTCTATTATTTTAGGCCAGGAAACTCGGTGATAGGGCCTAGACTTCCTACAGATGAAGCATATGACTGCTTGTATTATTTTGGCCCAGATCACCCGGGAACTAAGTGGTAGGACTAACCAAAATATTACTCCGTATTTTATATTCCGCTATTTCTTTAATTGATATGTGGCTTTAGCATATATTGCACATAGGATAATTGCAAATACCTTAGTTAATGCAATTACATCCTTCTGCTGAGAAGATGCAGCAGTACCTGCAAAACCAGGATTTCCACAAGAGCCAGAGTCAGGTAATTGATGGATGTCTCTATCCATTCAAACCGGCGAATTTAAAGCAAAGACCATTTTAAGTACTGCAAAGCTGTTACTTTCTTCATTCTCCCCGAAGAGTCCACATTCAGAAGTTGTCAACTTAAAATATTAAAACAAGCTTTCATTAATACCCTTAGTTTCAAGGATTATAATTGTTTTTCTAAATTTAGGTTTTATGAAATAAAGATTCATTTGTAACCTTTTAGAATCATAACTTATCTTTTGAATCAGATTCCACAGGCATATCCAAGAAGATAAAGGACTCTTTAAGTGGAGTGGAGGAAGTATTAAACTATTGCCAACTGATATTGGCGTAATAATATAGTGGTGGTTGGGAGAGCAGGCCCTCACCGTAGCCAAAGTAATCATATTGTTTAAGTTGGAATTCGTGATCATCATAGTCTGCATGAACAGAGCCAGAGACTTCCGCCTATAAGATAATACTTTGATAAGTTATAACTTATAAGACACACTATAGCCACAGATTTAAGGGGTGTCATATATTAGACAACGGTATCACCAAACGACTAACTTACCTCGCCTTCACATAAAAGATAAATTCCTTTTCCAACTTCCCCTTGTCGGATAATATAATCTCCAGTATCTTCAAGATGAAACAATGAAGCTATCAGGTAACTAAACCATCATAGGATTTTCCAAGAGCAGTGAAACAAAAAGGAAAGAGAGTGAGAAGGAAAACATATATATGAGCCCCTTGTGAGGAAAAATTTACAATCTGTTTTCAGAACATAATCAAATGCAATGTTATTGTTGCCATGGCTCATATAAAATCTTATTAACTACTCCCTCCGTCCCACCCGAATTAGGATTTTTGGGTTGGGCACGGGGATTAAGGAAAAAGTGTTAGTGGAGTAAGTGTTGTGAGTATGAAAAGTAAAGTAGGAGAGAGAAAGTGGGGTAGAGAATAATGAGTGGAAAGTTGTTGTGAGTGTGAATGTGGGTCCCATTAAATAAAACACTTCCATTTTTGGGTTGTCCTAATTCGAATGGGACATCCAAAATGGAAATTTGTCCTAATTCGAGTGGGACGGAGGGAGTATATTTACTCATGTTTCCTACGGTTATTCTAATATCCATAAAGACTTCAAGAAATCCAAACACTATACCAAAAAGTAAGGCTGCACAAATAAAACAAGAAATCCTTTACCTTACGTATACTGACAGTGATGGAAAATACAAAAGAACCCTCAGCAATACTATAGAATTGTTAGTTACCCAAATGAGAAGTAGAACAACTCAACAGGCCAAAGCGCACTCTTCTTAGAAGTTAGAAGTATGTAGTTGGATTGTTTTGAGATATAACAGTTACCCTGATGAACTAAGATTCACGACTCGGCAGATTTTGAGTAGGAGGGGGATGTCACACCACGTGAGCAAGATGATGTGGTGTGACAGTCGTGGATAGTTTTCTGTCGAGGAGTTGTAGAGGCAAATTAATTTGTTTGACGTTGGACTCTAGATAGAGGTATTATTGTAAAATAATTCAATATATGTAACCTGGATATTTTATTAATATGATAATGTGGAGAATTAATTATTTGATTAGAAAAATACAGGCAATGTATTTTACTGGATTTTACCATCTATCCAACATACTCTCGGAAATGCAAATTATAAAGCTGCCTATCTGAATATACCAGTATTCACGCGACAAAATGCATGCTAGATCTAACACCAACCAAACAACAAAAAACTACTGTTGCTAACCGGAGCTGGAGTAGGTGTCAAAGGGTGTAAATGGTTCGGTTTGGTTCGGTCTCGGCTAATTTACAGACCGAACCACTAGTCATCGGTTTGGGAAAATTCCAGACCGAACCAAACTACGAAAAAGTTCAAACCGAACCAAACCAAACCGCCATGGTTTGGTTCAGTCTGGTTCAAGCCGCGGTTCAGTTTTCTGGTTCAGATTGTGATTTAGACCGCGGTCCAAACTGTGGTTCAGACTACAGTTTAAACTGTGTTTCATACCATGCTTCGGACCACAACTCATTATCAAATTTTGGTTAAATCTTTCGTGATCACGAAGGAAGAACGAGTGATGCGGTAGTTGAAGTGAAAAGTCAAGGAAGAAAAATACTAAAAGAAGAGGTTTCAAAAATAAGAGAAGGAAGGCATTCAAATGTTTAAATCCTATGGTCTGTTGCAAGACATCTCTTGTTTTTTTTGCAATTCCATGGCCAAAGATAAGGGCAGAAGGCAGGCATTCAAATGTTTAACTTCCATTTGTTCGGTTCAAAGGTTTGGTTTTGTGGTTCAGTCTCAAGGTTTGGTTCCACGGTTCCATCTAGCGGTTTCGAACCGCGGTTCGGTCTGGATGGTTTGGTTTGGTTTGGAAGGGTCAGACCGCAAACCAAACCGAACCGCATGGTTTGCCAATTTTTAAGACCGAACCGAACCACTCATGCTTAAAAACCAAACCAAACCAAACCACATGGTTTGGTTCGGTTCGGTCTCGAACCGCAGTTCAGACCGAACCACTGACACCCCTAGGCATCAGTATACAAACTGGGCATGTGGTGGGAGGGAGAAATTAGGCAGCAATGAATTCAATGTCGCAAAATTTTCAATGCTTGCACGGGTAAGCATTAGTGGTACAATGGATGGCCTATTTTCGACAATCACCCAAAATTCACTGGTAGCGAATGGAAATTGAGAACTAGGAATTTGTGAACCAATAAAAGTAAACTTAGCTTAACAATGCGTAGTTATAACTAATCAAGAACTAAGAGCAATCAACAAGCATAATAACACTTAACCACTTCTTGTTAGAACTGTTCAAAAACTGAAAAGTAAGCCCAATTGAAGATAGAAAATCCAAATATCCAGTGACATCAGCTTCGAATCAACAACCATCTTAACAAAATTGACCTAGATTACAACATCATAATAATGAGGACAATTAAATTATTACCAAAATGTTTGACTTCAACAAATTGAGCAATTTTCACAAGAACCGATCTCGGAAGTTTCTGAAGCAGAGGTACATAACCTAAAAATTCAATCACTGCAAAACAAAAATTCTCACACACACACAATATACACAGTGAGATTCAGTAAGCAATACATACATAATTAGATAAATTTTATGAAACTAGAGTTTGATTTACGAGGATTTCACCTGATTCATTGTTCATTGTTCGAAACGAAGTAAAGCTCAAATTGGCCCCGGCCCCAAATTTCTGAGATGATTTTCTCAGAGTTCAATCCACTGAATTTATTTTGCTGCAAAAAAAAAAAAAAAAAAAAAAAGGATTTTGGTCCATTTTGATCACGTATGATGGATGGAGGGAAATGGGAAGAATTTAGTGCGTTCATCGCGTATGAATCTTGTTTGTACGTTTGTCGCTTTACTCATTAGATATGACTTGTACCTGCTTTACATTAGTCTACATGCTGCATTTTCACTTGTACTAAAATGTACTCCAACCTAAATATGATCATCCAAATTTCTTTATAAGTGAGGGATATTCTGAAAATATTTACTCCCTCCGTCTCGAACTCGAACGGCTTCTCATTTGCACGTTGATTAAGAAATGGTGGAGGTGATTTAAGTGTTATGAATGTAAAAGTAAAGTAGGAGAGAATGAGTGGGAGATTCTTTATCATTTTAGGAAATGAACTCTTACTCTGGGACGTATCAAAATAAAAAATAGGACTCCTACTCTGGGACGGGGAAGAACTTTTTATATAATTAGAAGTGAAGATTCATATTAAGTACTCCTTCCGTCCTGAATTAGCATTTTTAGGTTGGGCACGGGAATTAAGAAAAATGTGTTAGTAGAGTTGGTGTTGTTGGTATGATAATTGAAGTAGGAGAGAGAGTGAAGTAGAGAATAATGAGCGAAGAGTTATTGTGAGCGTGAATGTGGGTCTCATTAAATAACACTTCCATTTTTGGGTTGTCCTAATTCGAATGGAACACCCAAAATGAAAATTTGTCCTAATTCGAGTGGGACGGAGGGAGTATATTTTTTGTAATCTTCTTTCCAAAAATTTAATTTTAGAAGCAGAAAAAGATTAGTGGAAAAAATTAGTACAAAAGAAATGTTTTTCGAAAAAAAAAACAACCAACAATTTTGCCTCATCTTACTTTCTTATTTCTTTAGATCGATTCGTCATGGTAATCAACCAAGAATATCAACAATTTCAAACCAAAACAATCGAGAATGGGAAATAATAAAGTTACAAAGTGCTTGTTTGTTTCTACTTATTTTGGGTGGCTTTTGACTTTTGACTTAAATTAAGTAATAATTGAAGTGTGTGTTTTCACTTATAAGTTAAAAGCTAATAAGTAATGTACAACTTAGTTATTGCATAAAAAAGTAAAAGCCCAAAAGTTAAAAATTATTGCTTATTCTAGCTTGTTGAAAACACACATTTACACATTTCCTTAATAAAATATTTTTATTCCTAAACCATCCTGCTTTCCTTAAATCTCAAGAGCATTAATTTTGTACTTCTTTTTCACACGAACTTTGGCGGTTTAAAAGTTTGTTCACTATTTCTCTCATCCTGTTCTTTTTCTACTTTTTCATATTTCAAATGAAGAATTCAAGTGTTGTGTTAAAAAAAAAAAAGATAAAGAATTCAAATAATTTTCTTAAAATTTATTGTTTTTGTTTTGACATTTTTTTTAAATCTTCTTGTATTTGATATTAGTGGCGGAGCAAAAAAAAAACTATATCAATAAACCAATAAGATTATATTAATTTTAGTTTTGTTTGTTTGGGTGTTCATTCTACGTATAAGAATATGAAGGATTCATATATTATACTTAAATTGTAAAAGAAAATAAATTAATACTTAATTAACTATATCAATTAACCAATAAGATTATATTAGTTCAACAAAAATAATTTAATAAGTTAGTTATAAGGTTAATGGGCATGCATATTAGTTAATTTATATAGTAAGGGCATTTTGGTATTCTTATTATATTTCAGCTTTTTCTAGCATTTTTAACAAACAGATACAAATAAACCAAAACAGCTCATAAGTTTTTTCAGAACAGCCAAAACAAACAGTCCTCAGTCCATCGGCCATAAGTCAATCAGCTATCAGTCGTAAGCCATCAGCTATAACTCATCTACCACCAGCTGCGACAAACGAGCCTAAAATATGGCTACAAAATGTGGCTTACAAAATAAGGTGTAATAATTGTGTAAGTGTTTTTAATTAGAGTGTGCCGGGTCCACTATCGATGTAGCCAATGAAATATCGTCACCACATCTTGTATCCTTCATTTTGTAAACTTCTTTTGTAAGCATATCATTGCCATCGAGAATAATCAACAATTTAGAACCAAATGGCCTGAAAATGCTGCAAATCAATAACTTTACATACAAGCCTTTGACCACATCGCGTGAAGTTGTTCTCCCGAATCTGTAAAACTTTGAGCCTAACATCTGTTTAAAACAGGCGGATAGGAGGTTGACTTGACTATCTTTTCTTTTGTTTCCTACTCACGATTCTGACTGACTCCCGCGAAATGTAGGCTTCTCTCCGTCATACTTCTACTTTCATCATACTCCCTCTGTCCTGAAAAGTTTGTCTTACTTTGACTTTTTATGGTCTAACACAAAAATGAACTTTGACTAAACATTGATGTCGATCAAATCATCCTAATAAGATTCTAAAAATTGTAATTGATAAACCACTACATAATTTCATAGTGATCACTAGATTGAAACCAATGTATGGTCAAAGTCAACATGTGTAGTTCCCAGGATCCCGGGACATTGGCTTCCGTTTCCGGTGACCCAAAAGTCAATATGGGACAAACTTTCCGGGGCAGAGGGAGTACTACGTATATAACTGCACATACTAAACTGAGAAGAAGACCTGTAACCCATACTTTGGTTTTCCGGGTCTTACAAATTTCTTTACATTTATAGATATTTGCTTGCAGTTATAGCTTTGGTACAACATCAGAGGCTCGTGTTCTCGCTTTCCGTATTAAGCCCACTTCCTTTACGGTTGCAACAAGCTGGCAACCAACAATTATAAGAAAAGGGAAAGTAAGAAGAGAGAAATGCAGAAGAAACTATAATGTGAAATGATCAGTAACGCATTTACCTCTCTTTTCCTATTAAAAATTTGTCCATGTAGAAAGACGCGCCCATTATAAGCAGCAGGACAGTCTATCTGTAAAACACTTAAAATTAACATGGAGCAATCAACTGCTTACTGAAGATAGATATAGAGATTATTGGGGCCTACCGAATACAATAACCAATCATCAGCTCTGAAAAACCTGTGAAACCACATCCTTGGGGGGGGGGGAGAAAAAGCAAGTTTAATTGTTGTCATTTACAGCAAAAGAAAGAAATTTTATTAACAGAATCGAATCCTCATGTAGATGACAAAAAGAACTTTGAGATTGGTTTGCTATTTTCCTTCGGGCTTTTGCTTGTGTCTTTAAAGTAACATGTACTCCCTTTGTCCCAAAATGATCTTCCCATTTGCCGATTCTCATTGTCCCAAAAAGGTCTTCCCATTTCTACAATTTGGGCTTAAAAGTGCATAAACAAAACATGACCAATGAAGCAAGTGTTCATATCTTTAAAAGATTTGAAAAGTCAAAATGGAAGATCACTTTGAGATGGAGGGAGTACATTTTTGAGGGGACCATAATAGAGAGTCAGGTTGATTTCAGTTTTATATATTTTTATATTTTTCCGTTTTCATTGTATTATTATTCCCTCCGTCCCAGAGTAAGTGTCCACATTTCCTTCTTAGTCTGTCCCAGAATAAGTGTCCCTTTTCTAAAATGGTAAAGAATCTTTACTATTCCTACCACTCATTATCTCTCCTACTTTACTTTTATACTCACAACACCAATCAACTTACTATTCCCTACCCCACCTTCTCTCTCCTGTCGTTTCATACTCACAACACTTACATCACACTTCCACCATTTCTTAATCTCCGTGCAAATGGAAGGGTGGACACTTACTCTGGGATGGAGGGAGGATTTATCATGAGCTGCAGATTTTTTATTTACCTTCTGGAACAAACTATAGGATTTGTGTTTTCCAAACGGAATTAGTTACGCATCCGTATTTTAAGTGAGTAGCAATATACTCTCTCCGTTCCAAAATGATCTTCCCGCTTTTTTTGTCGTTACTACGAATGAACATTGAGCAATAATTAATAATTATAGGTTGATTTAGTTGTACTAATGAAAATCAAAAACTTGAAATTGATACACCATCAATGATACTATCAATAATAAGTTTCAGATTTTAATTAGGATAATTAAATCAACCTAAAATTATTACTCAAAGTTCATTCGCAATAACAGCCAAAAACATGTGGGAAAATCATTTTGGGACGAATGAAGTATAAGATTGCTATCAGCATGTACTTACGAGTGATCCAGGCTAGCAGATACTAGCTTGAGACTCCCGCGATGAGGATTTAGAGTCACATGAAGATAAATCAAATCAGAAGCATATGCCCCAACACATCTGCAACCAAACAACTGTTAGCTACAAATACCCAATATACATACAACATTTTCATCTTGTTTAAGTTCCAATCAGACTCATAAAAGGGAACATAAAAACATAAGTAGAGGAAAAAAGGGTCTTGCCTATGCAAAGCCTGGTCATCTGAAAGCTTTCCTTTAGCTCTAAACCAGTACCTCAAACTGCAAAAGAAATTGCAATCAAATCCAATGCCAAGGTATATGCATACGAGAATGACATTTTTTTTTTATGTAATAGTAAACAATATGAAGAGCCAGGATTGACCTTGGAGAACCTTTGCTCTGACTGGTTGACTTATTGGGCTCACAAAGCTTTATTTCGAAAGGCCAAGGCACAATTTCTGAGGCGGAAACCTCGCTTGAATTATTCCTGGTGATCAACCAACAGAATAAACAAATCTAAAGCTACAGAGGAGAAGATTATATCTTTCATCTGTACCATATGGATAGTCAACAAAACTAAGATTCAGTTCCTGGATCATAGACAACCATATACTCCCTCTGTCCCAGAAAGTTAGTCTCATTTTGACTTTTCATGGTCAACATAAATGAAGTTTGACCAAGCATTGGTGTCAATCTAATGATCACAATGAAATTTTAAAAATTATTATTGATAAATCACTTCATGATTCGCCAATTACAATTTTAGAATTTCACTAGAATGATTAGATCGACATTAATGTTTGGTCAAAGTTCATTTATGTTGACCATAAAACGTCAAATGAGACTAACTTTCCGGGACGGAGGGAGTAAGATATAAAATCTAAAATAGGCAACCCAAACAAAGAAGAGCAACAAAGCACAATTTCCCACACGCATACCAATTTAAATGCAACTGAACCTCCACCAAGCCAGAAGGAAGTGGTGAAGGCTGCAGTAGCTAATTTCCTTAATGAAGCAGATAGGACGAAATTTGCTAAACCAAGAGTTGAGGATACAGAATTCTACCTCGAAATACGAAGCCCAGTTTGATGCCCCTCTCCAACCTCAGCCATTGATAAAAGCTGCAATGCAGAAGAATTCAGCCATCATTGCAAGTTGCAACAACTAGCTGGAAGTAATTGATGAGTTCATGCCCAAAGTAACTAAATACCGATTCTGGGTCTGCCACAGTTGGCATTGTTGCTTCTTGGTGATCAACTCCTGCTTCTTCCTTCTGTAAAAACATTAAAACCACGATGCATGTGAACTTTAAATCATTGAAGCATTCTTTCTGCATCCGTTTACTTGTTTTTCTCTTTTTCGCGATTCATAAATAGCTGTCAGCTTAGCTTAAATAACTCAGTATCATGATAATTATGAGAAGCATACAAATAAGTATCAAACGGGAAGCTGTTATTGATAAAAAAAAAAAAAAAAAAAAAAACTTGTTGGGATGCTAAGTGGATGCCAGTACTTATCTATGCCTCATTTTTCAACTATACCTGGGGAATGCGTCTTAAACTTCAAGATAAGTGCTAAAAATGAACCTGTTTCCCGAAAGTTGATGAGCAAGAATGCAATTGGTGAATCCAGAATCACGGCTTTCATCTAGACATAGGTGCTGACCGACTCAAGACACTCGGTTGTAGTCTGAACATCCAAGTATCATTCTTATTAGTCCATGCACTGCACCAGTACATGGTATCTTTGAAATTGCTGTTGGTGGACTAAGTTGTCCTATGTCTCAGCAAAGCATGTTTATTCCAAAAATGAGAAGTTTCGAGAAATAATTTCCCCAAAAGGAATTCTGATGGATGAATGATCATGATTTATATAGAAATGTAGCTTTCTCTGATATGCTATGTAGTAACTGGAGTGAAAAAAAAGAAAAACAGAATATTCCCACAACCACGGCTTTCCTTCCATTTGTTCACAAACACGGGTTCTTTTTTCGTCCTCTTTAATCTGCTTTTTGTTTTTGGTATCCCTATGGACTGCGATGGGGGCAATCCGGGAACAATTGCTAAAAAACTGCCCCACTTTTTAAGAAAGAGTTGTTTTCAAGAAAATATTATTATCCAAAAAACAAGCTTGATAACAAAAAATGGCAGTTGTTTGACACGGATGAACAACATGTAAAAGAGTTTGACATATTTTCATTTTACTTCACTATAGTATCTCTTCCATGCACACATACATTCACAGCTTTGTAGGCATATATAGCCAAAAAAATAGCCTGCAAATTTGTATTTGTAGCATCAGATATTGCAAACCTGAAATGAAGCAACCAAAGAGAATACAACATTTTCTTTTTGTATTGCATCAACCCTTCTTGTAGCAAAACTATTCCCATTGTGGACACAATGAACTTGATAAATGATTGGAACTGCAAAGTAAACATAAACACATCACGTTCTTCATTGTTTTAAATGTAATGCATCTTAAATAAACTATAGAACATGGATACAAGTTCCATAAGAACAGATATTTTCTACCACATAATGGGGTGTTATAGAAAGGACCACCAAAATAGTAGTACACGGTCTAGATTTTTGTCTTTCCATACAGAGATGTCTTGTAACAACACTAGGTTACACGTACATTCTAAACCAGGATAATTACTAACTGAGCACTATTTTGTGGAAGAGGTCAATACCTAGCCTACAAGAAAAAAGAATTACTAGCCTACAATGTGTGAAAACACACTTACAATCAGAGGATACGATATAATCAAGTTAAACACAGAGCATCCTCTTACAACTTATTTCCTCTGTCCCGTCATAATGTGCACAGTTTGACTTTTTTGGTCAACTGAGTTGATTTTTACCATAATTTTATGAATATCTAAAATATATCTATGCAATTCCAAAAATAAAATAAAATATGATAGTAATTCTAATGGTGAAACGATAATAATTTTTAGAATTACCTAGCAATATCTAGATATTCATAAAATTATGGTCAAAGATTGATTCAGTTGACCAAAAAAGTCAATTTGTGCACATTGTAATGGGATGGAGGGAGTATAAGATATTAGGCAAAGAAGATACACAGAAGAGGTAAAAAGATAAAGAATTTGAACTAGATCATTAGATAAGTACTTATACATGTCTTAGTCTTTTTATTCTCAAGGCTTTCATAGACATACTTGAGAAATACTTTTTTCCGGCCTCCGAGTTTCAGAAGCTTCACAGGATAATTCGTTTACTTTCCTCACTAAAACTGCCACAAAAAGGGTAAATGTTCACTGGTTGGATTGTATAGTACTCACCAGGCCCGGTTTTGGGCCTGTGCAACCAGCCCAATTGCACAAGGCCAAAAAATTTGGGGGCCCCAAATTTTTATTTATATAGTATATATTAATTAGATACCGAATTATAACACTCTTTCTAAAGATGCGCCGCTGGTAACTCCTTTCATGATGCAGCCAAGCATGACCGGGTTCAACTCCCAGGACATACACTTTTTTGTATATTTTTTTTCTTTTTCCCTTCTTGGATTTTTCCCATTTCATTTTTGGGCTTCTTTTATCTTACATGGGCTTTTTACTATTTTTGTTTGGGCTTCCCTCCCCTTCTTTTTAAGTTTATAGGCTTTCTTTCATTATTTTCTTCAAAACTTTAATTAGAAAGTTTTTTTTTAATAACATATTTTAATTTTTATAAATTATTTGCTTATTACTTTAACATTATTGCAACCAATTTTTGGGCTTTCATCCCCTTCTTTTTCTAGTTTAGGCTTTCATTCATATTTTTTTTTCAACCTTTATTAGAAAGTTTAGTTTCTTTTAATAATATATTTTAATTTTAATAAATTATTTGCTTATTAGTTAACATTATTGCAATTATTTTATTGTGCAAATTTTTTAAATACTAAGGGCCCTAATTTTCACATTTAGCACTGGGCCCCTATAATTATTGAGACGGGCCTGGTACTCACATTCAGTAAAGGTAAAAGGGGAAAAGAAACCTGGGAGCATCCCACTGGCTATTATACGCCAAACAGGGTCTTTAATCAATTATTTATCTTTGATTAGTTTGTCAATGGAGTGCTGCCATGGCCACCTTGGTTCAAGTCAAACGAGACATTGGATCCCTCTTTGAGTTCCCATCCACTGCCGCTCTCCTCCTAATCTTCTTCTTCCCAAAAAGCCTCTACAACTAATAGCCTACATGAATTAATAAATGTGTCCAAAAGCATGTACCACCGTTTCTTGTATTATTATTATGTCTGAGAACCACCACTTAATGATAAAACCAGTATAGAGATGGAGTTTGAATTCCGTATGCCACTTTTGTGTATCCTGGTGTACTACCAATGATCCTACATCCCTGAGGTATTAGGGTTCTGAGGTATTAGGGTTCTGGTCACGTTGAGTTCATGTAAAATGTGGTACACAAAAGTTGTACAGGAAATCTGAACTCAGAGATATGTCCACTCAAATTAGGACATGCAGTGCATAGAATGAATCAAAGCAATATAGATATAGATATATACATATATATAGTATATATATACTAGTATATGCAGTTCTTTCAGAAATTAACTTCTTAAGATAGGGAAAGGACTTACTATCAAAGTCACCACCAAGAATGTAGTGAGCATGCAAGCTATGTACAGTCTTAAGAAAATCAACAGTTTTTGATGCTGCGGCCAATGCCTGTATAGTATGGACCGTCTCAAATAGGAAGTAAGATTTTATTTAGTGCCGTATACAAGTGATGTTTAAATTTTGACAAACTTCATTAACCCTTATATGAAGTGTTCATTTGCTATATGGTGCACATGGTCCTTTACAGAGCAGTCTTTCACTGCTTGCATTTCATTTCTTTTCTGCATACAAGTGATCAATGGATTACTTTATCAAGTATGTCCTGACTCAAGATACATCCCACTAACTTATTAGCCAAACATCGTTATTCAAATTACAACTTCAACTTCATGCGAATATGTTTGCTTTGAGTATGAAAGTTCTCTCACCAACATGCAAGCATTATAAATGATAATATACCTGACCGACAAACTGCCCTCCAAACACGATAGCAGACTTTGGAGCTCCTAGCAACGTTATCCCTTTAAAAATGTTCACCTGCAAAGCTTAATTAGTAAAAGATAACTTCTTTGATATACCATGTAATCAAAAGCCTGCCAGTGAGCCAAATAAAATGTACCATGCAGTCATGCACTATTCGGGGAAAAAAAAAGTAGTTCAACCATTACAGAATTCGAGTTAAGTACCTTTTTCGCCCTGAACTTCTAATTTTTTAATTTTACATCACGGGACTAAATTTTTTAACTATAAAAATCCTTGTACTTGGCTATTTAGGCATTAAGTGGTCATTCCATTAGACGGGCGTTCATATTGCCGTGAATGCAGCACACTGATGTGGCATTGTTTGCTTATGTGGCATCAAAGTTCCTCAGATCGTCTTTCCCCTCTGTCTCCGGCCGTCCTCTGTGGCTGCGCCAACAATAAACTGGGCCCAAGAGATGAATCCGAGTGAATTTGTATTACTTCTTTCTCTCCGAGCCCTAGGACTCCATTTTAATGGCGGAAACCGAACACCAGAAAACCGTGACGTCGGTGAGGCAGTAGTGAGGGGTTACCAATGTTTTCATTACTCACAGAATCGCAGCTTTGATTCGTGGACCACGCCTCCGATTTCCCATTCTGGGGAAAAGCGATAACCCCAACAGTCGACGAAGTTGGAAATGGAGATTGTGAATGTGTTTATGCTATGTTCGTGATTGTGAATGTGTTTACTATTACCTTTTCTTTTTGCAGATTGTGAATGTATTTATGCTCTGTTCTTAATTGTGAATGTGTTAATTGAATTTGGGGATGGGTGTTGTTGTTCACACCCGTAAAATTATTGAGTATACCTGTAATTGCGCTTCACATTGTTGTACCATTTAAAACTTTATGCATACTTATGGGTGTACTAAATAATTTTACGGGTGTGAACAACAACACCATTTGGGGATTTTCCCTTTCTTTTTCTTGTTGTTTTCCCTCTTCTTGCCATTTTCTCTCTAGGCATTTTGTGATGTTGGTTGTGATGACGATGCAGATGGTGGTGATGGCAGTGGTGGTGGCTGTGATGATGATGTGAGGTGGTGGTGGTGGTAGTAGTGATAAAGGTGGGGAGCTTTTATGCAAAATTGTTTATATATACATATAATGAGTTTGATCAGTTGGGGTAGATATGCTTTTTTATTGTTTCCTGAAGTTCAGAGATTCAGTGGTGGTAATGGTGTGGTGGTGGTGAGGAAGATGTGATGGTGGTGGGGGCGGCGATGGTGGTGGAGAAGATGGTGGTAGTGGGAGATGGATTCATTTTTGAAAGTTACACACTCAATCCTTTATTTAACGGAAATTTTCAAAACAGCATTCACTGCCTTAGTCAGCGCCACATGCAAAATGATGAGGTCATGGTGCTACCTCAGTCCCAGTTAACGCCAAAATGAACGGCTAACGGAAGGACCACATAATGTCTAAGTAGCCAAGTTCAAGGATTCTTAGGTAGAAAACTTAGTACTGTGACGTAAAGGTAAGAAATTAAAAATGTCAGGGACGGAAAAGGTACTTAACTCCATAGGATTCTGCATGCAAATTATGTAATTCAAGATCATTTATTATTCTGAAAGAATATGTGTACTTACGAACAACAAATAACATGAATAAACAAAAAAATGGATGGGTTTCGGGTAAGCCAACCAGGGTTGCAGGATACTCTCCGGATAGCCTCGAATCGCGTATCGATTCGCAGGTATCGATTCGTGATTCGATACCGAATCGATACGGTGGAATTCGCGAATCGTTATCTTTGATTCGTGCTCGAATACCTTAAAAAATCTCTTAGAATTCGCCATTAATATCCTGCGAATCGTTATCTTTGATTCGTGCTCGAATACCTTAAAAAATCTGTTAGAATTCGCCATTAATATCCTCTAAAACTGAAAAGTCATTGCTGCAATAAAAGAATATGGTACATTAACTTTTGATATGTTTTCAAGGATGACTTCAACCAACTATTAAAAACTGAAAAGCCACAAGCCACAACGTTCATATAACTACAGCTACAAATTTCTGGTTCCAAAGGCTATTCTCACAAACCCACGAAAGGGAAAGAAAAGGTGTAGCTAGCTGCTCGTAGGTGCTATTACAGTTTCTCAGCATGAATGTTTCTTTTTGGTGTTTTTTTCGATGATGTAATAGAACGTTAAGTTGATTTTCTATGAGAAGTAAGTTTATTAGTATTATATATTTTTTAAATATTTATTTAAATCATAGGTACTAATATTGCGAATTCGCGAATCGCAATAATTGTAATACTCTACGTATCGGATTCCATGGGTTGAACGAATCGCGTATTCGTATCACGAATTCGAATCGGACGAACTACGAATCGTGCAACCCTGAAGCCAACAATTGGATCTTTTTCATCAGTAAGTTGTTAAGTGGATAAATTGGTTGGTACAACTGATTAGGTGACTGAAGGAAAAGGGAAAGAAATGTTGTACATACTTCAATTGGCTCCAAGTCCAGTATGTGCTCCACAAGTGGGCACCTATCTATTGTTGCATCTGCCCTCCAGATTGATTTCAGCTTCATCAAGTGACCATGCTCATGTGGCAACACTAGGCAAGTCAACTGTAACCATGTAAAGGTGAGAAGTTGGCTAAGGGATACACATAATGTACGAAAATATTAAAAAAGTACTAACTGTAAGCAGGTGCCACGCATTGCAGAAACCGTAAGCATATCAAACATTGAAACTACCTTGGTCAATGCAATTACATATTCCTGCTGAGCAGAAGCTACAACACCTGCAAAACCAAGTTTATACGGAATTATTTGTACCATGACCTAAAGCCTATTTCTTTCGGATAATCTAGACAACAGTAACAAAGGATAAATATGTCCAACCAACTAAAGCGCACTGATTGGTAATCCGTAGGCATATTAAGATGTTATTAATCTGTAAGCCCGTGAACATAATCAATCCATTAGTTCTAGATCTACTGTAGTAGCTTGAGATGCATCAGATGTTGGCTATCCAAAAAAAAAGTCTAATAAAGCATAAATTTAAAACTGGCATCAATGTAAAAATGTCCTGATGAGACATCAGGCTCTTACCATGTCCAAAGTAATCATGACGTTTTAATTGGACTTCTTGACGGTTATCGTCATCTGAGTGAGCAGATCCAAAGACTCCCGCCTTCAATTTTTTTAAAACCAATAAAATAGAGTTCAGTCAAAGATTTATATTCCATTAATTACTAAAGTATGAAAATCGTTAGGCACCAAAGCTACCTCGCCTTCCAATATGAAATAGAGTCCTTCCCCAGCGTCCTCTTCTCGAATAACATACTCCCCAGAATCTTCAAAATAAACAGCCCAAGTCATACGTTCAATAAAACTGATATGAATAAAGGCACACTTAAAACATGAGGCACACCAGTGGCGAAGCCACATTAAGCCAAAGGGGGTCGGTCGACCCCCTTCAATTTTGGAACGAGTCAATTTTACAACTTTCAAGTTTTTAGAAAATAACATGTTACCACTAAAAATGATGAATGTATACATTTTGACCCCCTTAGTTTCGAGAAAAAAATGCACTAAATTATTATTTTGACTCCTGCATATTAATTTTGTGTACCTCAATTATAATATTTATCCCATAAACAACTTTGACCCCCCTTGCCAAAATTCCTGGCGAAGCCACAGAGGCGCACAATTATAAAAATGAATATAGTATCATTATGCATATCAGATGAAAGAACACCCCACATAACAAAGTCAAGTTGGAACTACTAGGATCAGCCATATCAAACATGAACTAAATTTTAGATAATATCATCTCAGATACCAGAAGCTATCTTGTTTTCTTTGAACTCCCTCACCGCTGTTGCTTTAGGTCTTCCTAATATCCCCTCATCCCGAAGCCACTTATGTCCTCTAGTTGAGCACCTCCCCTCCAAGGAGCCTCTCGCTATTATCCCTAAGAAAGCAACTAATTACTTACCAGGATTTACAATTTATTAGGTAAAATGAGTTTATGATAACGTCCAGACCAGTCTCTTTTAACAAGCACATCGTTTTTTCTTAGTTAATCAACATCCTATCCATGAAGTAAAACTAATTATGTAACCCTCCAATAATATTTCACATAGATAACGAATGGGTCTCGAATATATGTTAGAACAGAGACCAATTATAGCGAGCAGGAACATAAAATCACACACAAGAACTCAAGATTTACTTGATTCACCAACTTGGCTACGTCCACGGGCAGAGGGAGAGAATGTTATTATCACTTGGAAATCACAGATACAAATCTCTAATCTAGTGCACGAAATTTGATCACAAAATTCCTGACTGTGGAAACCCTAGATCTGGAGAAAACAGATGAGCAATTGAACCATGACATTGTTAGGAGAAAGAGAGTATTTATACTTCCCTAATCCTAACACTGCACGTTTCCTAAAACCTGCGCTTCAATTAGGCCGGCCCAAGTCCAATATGCTCGTGCACGGTCGTGCCCTTTATATGGCACGACCGTGCAACTTAGGCCGTATAAACTGCTTCTCAAAGTTCCTTTTGCACGGTCGTACGCTTTAACAAGCACGGCCGTGCAACTTGCGCCGAACCATAACATCCTTTTGCCATCTTCGGCACAGGCGTGTTACTTTGCACGCACGGCCATCCAAGTCCAAAATCCCAGGAATTACTCTCGTTTGTTGTTTAATCCACTAAGCTAGGTGTCCCCAACTTCAAAGGCATTAACCCAACAAATTAGTTAATAACAAAACCTTGACTATAGATGATCAGCGGCGGGGCGAAGCCAACATTAAGGACGAGGGGTTGCTAGACTTCGTGTATCATTAGATAAATGTGAGTGCAGTACCTTTAACACAAAGGTTAGCACATTCAAATACAATCAAATGTCACATTTGAATGCTCCAAAGTCAAAATCCAACACAAAAATGTTTCAAAGTCAAAATACACCATTAGAAAAATGAATACATATGTTTCTGGCTTATACAACCTCCATTTCACTAAGAACTTATGCATCACTGCTACATAAATACTTCCTCCGTTCCGTATCACATAAAGATAGTCTCACTTGTTGAATTGTGACAAAACATTTATGAAGTTTTGACCATCCCCATGAATATCTAGAAATTTTTATTGAAAAAATATGCTTACTAGTGGATTAATAACAATGTTTAGAACTTCCAAATCTCATAAATATGTGGTCAAGATTCAACTAAATTGACCATCAAATCAAAGTACGACAGAGGGTGTATCACTTTGAAAATAATCAAATTCACTTTAAAATTCGATTAAAATGTAACTCAAACAAACTAAACGGATAATAATCAACACAAATGTTAATACCAAAATTAAAGTAAATTAAAGTAATGCAGAGTAAAACCGTCACCGGATTAGTAAATTAGGTTACCGAAATGTTTAACAGTAACAAGCTGAGCAATTTTCCGGAGAGAAGAGATCGGGAGCCTCTGAAGCAAAGGGACACAACCTAGGAACTCCATCACTGCCTACCAAATCACACACAAATAGAGTAAGAGTGAACTGTGTGATTGATGAAATACAGTAACTATGATTTATCGACATTAAAATGACGAGGATTAGGGTTTATGTTTTGGTACCTGATTCGGAATTCGAATTCGACATCTCGAGAACGTGATTGAATTTCACTGTTCTACGACTGGAAAAGCTTTTTGAAATTTATTTTTTTATTCGTTAGTTCATGTAATCATGTGTGTCATTCACCCGCACATTAACTTTGGTAACCTGGTTTAAATTATTATTTTTTACTCCCTCCGCCCCTGAATGAGTGTTCATTTTCAAAAAATATTTTTTCCAAAATGAGTGTCTTTTTTAACATAACTTTGTCTTTAAATGTTTTTTTTTTCGAAATTTTTTTCACCGGTCTCTTTATACGTGCAAAACTAAATGTTTGGAAACGAGATTACAAGATTATATATGAATCTTTGCCACCAAATTGTACAAAAAGTTGAGATTTTCAGATGTCCCTTAAAAGGAAATTTGAACACTCATTTAGGGACAGAGGTAGTAACATTTTGATTAACCTTGGCTAACATTTTGAAAGAAAAATAACATTTCCTCATCCGTCTTTGTGTAGATGTCTTAAAATTGACTTTGCACGTTTATTAAAAAAAATGAGTAAACATTGTAATGCAAGATGGTTTCTTTTAAAATTACATAAACATTACAAGGAGAAATGAGAAAGTTGTTTAAAATACAGAAAATAATAAAGTAATAAAAGATGGTTACAAAATGTGGTCTACAAAATAAAGTGTCATAATTGTGTTGGTGTTTTTAATTAAAGTGTAGCAGGTCCACACTAGATGCAACAAATAAAATATTGTCACCTCATTTTGTATGCATCATTTTGTGATATTATTTTTTTAATTTAGAATTAAAATAGGGATATTTTCTTAAAAGCAATTCATTCTAACTTTTATTTCTAAAGAAGACACAATATTTTTCTAATTGCTCAAAAACCCAAGAGACAAAAATAGCCAAAAATAGCCAATAATACCCCTTATAAGGGTGCTCCCCCTTTCCAGGTCATATTTTTATTTTCAGGTCATATTTTCATCCCGGTCTGAGATTCATGTCTCAGACTCTTAGAAACACTGAGAATCATGTCTCAAACCAATAAAAACACTAAAAGTCATATCATAAACGTATAAAAACACTGAGAGACATGTCGCATGCCTATAAAAACATTGAAAATCTTGTCACATACCTATAAAAACACTTAGAACCATATCACATACCTATAAAAACACTTAGAACCATGTCACACACACCAATAAAAACACTTAAAATCATATCACATACCTATAAAAACACTTGGAACCATGTCACATGCCAATTAAAACACTTAGAACCACGTCACATACCTATAAAAACAATGAGATACATGTCACATACACATAAAAACACTTAGAACCACGTCACATACCTATAAAAACACTGAGATACATGTCACATACACATAAAAACACTTAGAACCACGTCACATACCTATAAAAACACTGAGAGACATGTCACATATACATAAAAACACTTAGAAACATATCACATACCTATAAAAACACTGAGAGACATGTCACATACACATAAAAACACTTAGAAACATATCACATACCTCAAAAAACATTGAGAGCCATGTCACAAACCTATAAAATGCTGAGAGTCATGCTGCAAACCTATAAAAACTCTGGGATACATGTAACAAACCTATAAAAAACATTGAGAGTCATGTCTCCGACTTGTAAAAACACTAAGATACATGTCATATACATATAAAAACACTGAGAGTTATGTCACAGACCTATAAAAATAGTGAGATAAGTGTCTCAGACCTATAAAAACACTGAGAGACATATCTCAAACCTATAAAAACACTAAGAGACGTGTCCCAGACCTATAAAAACACTAAGAGACGTGTCTCAGACCTATAAAAACAATGAGAGGCATATCTCAGACCTATAGAAACACTGAGAGACGTGTCGCGAACCTATAAAAACACTGAGAGACATGTCACATACGTATAAAAACACTTAGAACTATGTCGCAAACCTTTAAAATACTGAGAAACGTGTCGCAGACCTATAACAATACTGACAGACATGTCACATACTTATAAAAACACTGAGAGACATGTCGCAGACCTATAAAAATAGTGAGAGACAAGTCACATACCTATAAAAACACTGAGAGCCATATCGCATATCTATAAAAACACTAAGAGACATGTTGCAGACCTATAGCCATGTCTTACACCTGTTAAAACACTGAGAACCATGTCGTAGATCAATAAAAACATTGATATCCATGTCTCAAACCTATAAAAACATTGAGAGTCATGTCTCTGACTTATAAAAACACTGAGATACATGTCACATACATATAAAAAAACTGAGAGCTATGTCACAGACCTATAAAAATACTGATCTCAGACTTATAAAAACACTGAGAGACATATCTCAAACCTATAAAAACACTGAGAGACGTGTCTCAGACCTATCAAAACACTGAGAGACGTGTCTCATACCTATAAAAAACACTGAGAAACATATCTCAGACCTATAGAAACACTGAGAGATGTTTCATAGACCTATGAAAACACTGAGAGACAAGTCACATACCTATAAAAACACTTAGAACTATGTCATGGAGGTATAAAAACACTAAGAGCCATATCCTATATAGATTGGGGCAATCAAAGTAACATAACCAAAAGCTTAAAAACATTGAGTTATTAAATATGACAGTTAATGCATGACAGATCGAGGGAGTAGTATTATACACCGAGAGCCATGTCTCAGACTTATAAAATTGTACTGAGACATATCTCATACAACTTTCAACCAAAAAAAAAATTAACTAAAAAGCACCAAAAAAATCAGCTTTATGAGATAACTCACAGAGCAAAAATGTTGATTATTTGGGGAGAAAACAAAAAAAAAACTCCCTCCGTCCTATTATAAGAGTCAAAAAATTTCTAAAAGGCCGTCTCATTTTAAGACTCAAAATCCAAAAATACAAAGTGGGTCCTACATGTCATACTCACAACAATTATCCACTAACTCGTCTCTACCCAACTTTCTCTCTCATACTCAACTATAAACACTCACAACACATCACTTTTTTCTTAATTCTTGAAACACACTCATTTTTTGACTCTTAAAAATGGGATGGAGGGAGTATTTTTTGAGAGTTATCTCTAAGACCAAATTTTAGCTTTGTGACACATCTTTCATACCAAATTTAGCTTTGGGACACAACTCTTACAATAAATCACCAACAGTTGATAGTCACATTTTCAAAAACTAAAATAAAAAAATAACACCAAACCATAAAATAGTACGAAAACATTAAAATTTGTAAAAATCAAACTGGACTTTCTCTCATCCTAATTTTCATCCAACATGGAAAAAGCAGCTTCGCCACTTGCTCCAATTTTTTCTCAAATTCAATTGTTTTCAATCAACATTCTTTCAAATCGTAGTAGGAGATCATCAAAATGAACACCCAATACGTGAAAAGTTTCAATTTCCTATATTACAAATCCAAAACATTTTTCAATTTCATAGGCGGTAATCCAATACATATTTCAAGTTCATACAACAATTCCAAATCTCATTATTTACAACATAAATTGAAACTAATATCAACCAAAAAATAATACCAAATACAACTAAATAAATCAGAGAGATGTTACATATCAAATAACAATTTCACTCTGATCTGAAAACCAAAGAGAGTTGCATTTTGTATCTTGCCGGAGTCTGTGTATGGAGGATTTAGTTCGCCAGAGATGGAGGTGTTAAATCGGAGTAGGGAGGCTGATAAGGAGAGAGTGTTTTAGATATCTTCAACTCGCCGGCTAGATCTGCAATTTTTCGGCTGGATCTGCATTCGCCGGTTAGATTCGCCGGCTGAATCTGTAGTTCGCCGGCTAGATCTCGGCTATTCAAGTTGTTGAATTCGTCATATCTAGAGAGGAGAAGATGTGTCAGTGTGCTGGTGGTGTAGCAGTGGTGTGGCGGCGGCGGAGAAGTTATCGGATGTTGGAGAGATAGAGAAGAGGTGTGGAGAGAAAGAATTATTTGAGAGAGAAAGAAAAATGAAAATGGAGAAGCAAACTGTTTGGAGGTTGGAGGGTTTTAGGGTTGGGTGGGAGGGTGATTTCGGGAATAAAATATTTTAATAAAAAGACCAAGGACCTAATGGCAATAAATGTTCCATCTAGTGGACCCGAGAGAAATAAACTAAAATGCCTGTCCTTATTAGGAAATTTGTTTTGTTTAGAGGACTTTTGGGAAATTTTTCCATTAAAATACTATTTTGAGAATGAAACTCTTACTCTGAGACGTATCAAAAAAGAAAGTATGACTCTTATTCTGAGACGGAAAGACCTGAGACAAAAGGAGTATCAATTTACATGAAATTGACTACAAAATTACTACCTCCATCCAAAATGAATGTATTAAATTGCTCTTGATCATTAATCAGCAAGGAGTAGAAAGATATGGCACATGCATTTTTGCTTGTGCTATTAATTTTTTAAAATAAAAAATGTTGGTAACTCTCATTTAACCAATAAAAAGTGGTTCAAAATTTGTCAAAAAGGTAGCATAGTGATACATTTTTAAACTTGCGCTTAAAGTTGTGAATTACTAGTGAAGATCGACACTGAGCAAAAACAAAAATTTTGACAACTAGTTGAGAAGGAGGAATCAAACCCGACACCTTCCGAATTATCAAGTGATGATCAACTAGTTTTTTATTCTTGACTCCCTCCGTCCCTCTTTAACTTACAAAAAATGAGTTGGGCTAATTAAGAAAAGAGGCTTTGACTAATAAATTCCTCAGCTAAATAAAAATGATCAATAAGGACAGACATTTTCAAAACTCACCAAAAAGTCCTTGTATTTTTTGCTAGACCAAAATACCCCTTCCCACTCTCACGCGTGTACACAAAAGGCAAACAAAAAAGAAGTCACGCTAAGCGCTTCTCACATGCGCTTTCTTCCCTGCTCTCCTTTTCTCTCTCTTTCTCTCTCCTCTTTCTCTTTCTTCCTTTTTTGCCTCTCAAAATTTTAAAATGCAATATTTCAAAATCTAAAAATCGTAAAATGATCCGAGACCACCGTTTTAATGGTGTCGTCAAGACGAATAAAAAAACTACACTCAACACACAATTTAAATTTTAAAAATGAAATTTTCATTTTTTACAGTTGTATCGTTCTTTCATTTTTCACTTGTTTGATTTCTCAGTTGTGTGATTTCTCAGTTATGTGATTTCACATTTGTTTGATTTTTCAGTTGTGTGATTTCACAGTTGTTTCGTTTTTTCATTTTTCGCTTGTAAAATCATTTCTCAACCGATTTCACAGTTGTGTGATTTCACAATTGTAATAACTGGGACATGCATTTCTCAATTATTAATATGATAAATGAGACATTCATTTCTCAGTTATTCACATATGGATTTGAGTATAAGAACTGGTACATTGATTTCTCAGTTGTTCACACATTAATTAGTTGAGTATAACAACTAAGAAATTAATCACTCAGTTTTATTTTTTTTACAAATGACACTCAATTTCACAGTTGTTTACTGTCATTTTTTACTTGTAAAATCATCTTTCAATTGATTTCACAGTTGTGTGTGATTTCACAGTTGTGTGACCTTTAAACAGTCAAGAAATCAAAATATCATAACTAATACTCAATTTCTCATATGTTAAAATTTAAAAATTGAGACATTCATTTCTCATTTGTTCATAATTTAGTATTAAGCTAAGATATTTATTCAAAAATTAATCATTACAAAAATTGAAAGAAACCAACAAAATATTAAATAACTAAATAAATAAAAATGATCTCTTAACTATTACAAAATGAACTTAAAAAATCTTTGAAATCCCCAAATTTGCACTCCCATTAACTCCAAAACTGAACTGACCTTCAAAAAATTTAATATTACTTTATTTATCATGATTTACCCTCCAACACATTAACTCCAAGACCGAATGAATTTAAAACTTACCACCACTGTTGATTTGCTTTCCAAAATGCATCACTCATGTTCCATCCAGCAACCAAGATTCAAGTTGTCTTCCCAAAAAAAACTGTAATTCTACTTTTGTTTATTCAAGTAAAATGGAAGGCCTCCAAATCTTATGAAATTTGCAGTCGATGAAGGAAACAATGAAGCAAATGGGTAAAATAAATAGAAGAGGACCTAAGCGACGATTGATCCCTCCATTTTTGTTGGCTCTTACATCGGAAAATACACCCACAATCGACCCAAGCCCAGTCGCCGGTAGTTTCATACCAACCAGCTTCTCGTCATTATATAGCAGTTTCCCGACTAGCTTCCATAGTGTCGGAGAATTCACCGGAGAGATGCCCTGAGATGGAGGACGGGAGGGATTCACCGGAAATAAGAGAGGGTTAGCCGGACTGGGGGGGGGAGAGAAATCGAAGAGAGAGAGGGGGGCTAGGGTTTGAATTGATTTGGGGAGGAAAGGGGCTAACAGATGCAATATATGTGTGGGCAGGTGAGGGTAGTTTTGCCATTTATAATTATAGTAAGGACTTTACGGGAGTTTTGTTTTCAACTCGGGGACCCTAAGGTAAAAAGGCAAAAGTCTTGTTTTTATTGGCAAATTCCACCCTATATCAGGGATTTATTGGTAAAAATCCCTTTTAAATAATATATTTTTCTCACTTGTACCTTAAAGTGCACTTTATCATTGTACAAGTGAGAGAAGTATATTATTTAAAATTATCTACAAGTCATATTCCTTCCGTCTCACTTGAAATAGGATTTTCACTCAACTTAATTATAGTTTGACCAATAATTTGAAGAAAAAATAATGATGCTAATAAAAATAAATTTAAAATTTGTTATTGTATCACGATTAATAATAAGCTCAATAATTATTTTTAGATTTTTATTAGAATAATTATTTTTTATAAAATTATTGGTTAAAGTAAATTAAATTGACCAAAAGCATATTCTGAGTGAGGCAGATGGAGTGTAATATGTTTATTTTGAAACAGACATAGTATATAATTAAAGTTATAAAGTTGTTTATTTTGGGATGGAAGGAGTATATGAAAAAAAGAAAAATAAGGAGAAAAGAAGACAGAGAGAGCATTCCCTTGCTCTAAATTCCCTTTTTTTTTTATATGCCCTTGCACAGGATCGTAGTTCGTAAAAGGAAGACTATTGAACAAATGTAGGATTCATTGGTTAGTTCTTTTAGTCGCTACCTATGTTTAACACTTCGTATGATACCAGTTATTTCATTTCTTGATTACTAGTTCTGCCGCTTAAGTAGCTTCAAGTTACATTTGATTGTAATGTGAAATATACGGGTTAATGAATGTGGTTTTTCTAACGTGTGCCCTAAAGGCACATGTTAAACGATTTAAATATGGAATTCAACACTTTTATATGCTTCCATAAATATTTAAGTTTACATATATAAACAATATATTTTGTTAATTATGGAAATGAATGAGTTAAAACAAGTTTAATAAACACTTCGATTTCCTTATTTAAATCACTTAACATGTGCCCTTAGGGCACATGTTAGAAAAACCGGAATGATTAATGCTAAGATATAAAAAAAGATTGTGTATTTACTACGAGATCATGTAATGACCCCCCTTCCTCAAAACTGTCGCTAATAAACAGAATATTTCCTCAAATATTCTTTTTGAGAAAAATAGAAACATGTGTTATTTTCTCGAATTCGTTATTTGCTATTATAAAAGAGTAATGGAAATGAGTCGATGACACAAGAGGAATGAAATCTATATATATATATATATATATTAAAGTTGGTGAAGAGAGATGTGGTGATGCCACGTGGACAAATCATGGAAGAATCTTGCATTTCGTGATGCCACATCATCACTATCCAAAAAGTGTGTGAGTTTTGATATTCTCATTATTAGCTAATACTATTAGCTCATAATAATAGTTATGATATAAGTTAACTATTACTATTAATAGTAATAGTTAACTATTACTATTAATAGTATTACTTAACTATAATAGTTAATATACAAGTTAACTATTACTATTAATAGTAAGTTAACTATTACTATTAATAGTATTAGTTAACTATAATAGTTACTATACAAGTTAACTATTACTATTAATAGTATTACTTAACTATTATAGTATTAGCTAATAGTATTAGTTACTATATAGGGTAACTATTATAGTTAAATACTATAGATAACTAATACTTATAATAGTAATAGTTACTATAATAGGTAACTAATATAATTAACTACTATATTAACTAATACTTATAATAGTAATAGTTACTATAATAGGTAACTAATATAGTTAACTACTATAGTAACTAATACTTATAATAGTAATAGTTACTATAATAAGTAACTATAATAATAGTTAACTATATACTTATAATAGTAATAGTTACTATAATAAGTAACTATTATAGTTAACTAATATAGTAACTAATACTTATAATAGTAATAGGTACTATAATAGGTAACTAATATAGTTAACTACTATAGTAACTAATACTTATAATAGTTACTATTATAAGTAACTATAATGGTAATAGTTACTATAATAAGTAACTATAATAATAGTTAACTATATACTTATAATAGTAATAGTTACTATAATAATAGTTACTATAATAAGTAACTATAATAATAGTTAACTATATACTTATATAGTTACTATTATAAGTAACTATAATAGTAATAGTTACTATAATAAGTAACTATAATAATAGTTAACTATATACTTATAATAGTAATAGTTACTATAATAAGTAACTATTATAGTTAACTACTATAGTAACTAATACTTATACCTACGTCCCAGAGCAAGAGTCCTACTTTCTATTTTGATACGTCACGGAGTAAAAGTCTTTTTCCTAAAATGATAAAGAATCTTTATTATTCATCTCAGTAATTCTCTTTCCTACTTTACTTTTATACTCACAAAATCAATCAACTTATTATTCATTCCCACTCATTCTCTCTCCTAATTTACTTTTACACTCACAACATTTACTTTACTTCCATCATTTCTTAATTTCCGTGCAAATGGGAGATAAGACTCTTACTCCGGGACGGAGGGAGTAATATTTAACTTTTATAACTAACTAATACTATTAATAGTATTAGTTAATTATAATAGTTAAATATAATTGTTAACTATAATAGTTACTATATAAGTTAATTATTATTATTAATAATATTAGTTAATCATAATTGTTACAATATATATTAACTATTACTATTAATTATATTATTTAATCATAATAGTTACTATATATGTTAACTATTACTATTAATACCATTAGGTTTTTTGAAATATTCATACAACAGACTTAAATGTACTTCTAAATTAATTAAAAATATATTTATTACAACTATGTACAACCAAAGCTATGAAAATATTTCGATTAATTTAAAATATACATATATTTTCAAATAAAATTATTATGTTAATTTATCAATTAAAAACATCAAAAAAGGAAAATACAAAAAAAACATTAACGGAATAGATTCCCGTGCAGAGCACGGGTTACCTACTAGTATATCTGAGAAATATAATCAAAATAAAGCAACATCAGAAGGCAATGTAGTTGAAATTGAAGCCATAAATGCCACTTTCGAGAAGAAATATACATAACAGAGATGTTTTGCTTAGAAGTTGAAAAGCTACCTCCCTGGGCAGATAGTCCTTCCCATATTATCATTCCCATATACAGACATTGTCTTACTCCTGAAGAACTGCTTCAAGACTCATTCGAGAGATGATCTGCACAAATTACTATTTCGCCCATAGACAGAGCCTCAGCTATGGTTGTGCAGACTACATCTGTGATACTCGGATTAATGAACACATTATGGCTGTAAAAAACTAATATGAAGTGTTAGTACACTCCCATCTTTGTTTATCCTAAAAGGAGTCGCATTTCTAATATTTTAATCTCCATAATTTTTCAGTTTTTGTTCTCTCTTTTTTCATGTTGAAGATATGATATTGGATTGCCACAAAAAACAATTCTGACTATAGTACAATCTAAACGAAACATAAAGCATAAATATTTGGTGTACTGTGATGCGTTGAATGGGGATGTACACGACGGTATGGGGTGTTTCCTAATTGGGGCCGTATTTCGTATTAATGGGCCAAGTCTGTTTAGAGTTTTCTGATTAGGGTTAGAAGAGTAATGTTGGATTGGCTAACTATTGAATTTTTTGGAGTGCATTGTTCTTCTTCCACCCATTTAACCTTGGAGTTTATGATGCCAATTAACGTCCTCTCAAAGAAGAATCTCATCCAGCTAATTTATCAGACTAGCTCACTTAGTACATAGCTCCCCTTCCCTGTTATAGTCCCCTCTTCTCTATACAATCAATCTCCTGAACTACACTCAACTTTGTTCCTCGTACGTCGCCCACAACCCCCCTCCCGAAAAAAAAAAAAAAATTACTCTTCTCGTCTCAAATTGATAGTCCCGTTTGACTTTTCAAACATTTTAAGTCTACTACTCCCTGCGTCCCAAATTAATGTTCTTAGTTTGACTTTACACGAAGATTAAGAAAATGTAAATGTTGTGAGTATGAAAAGTAAAGTAGGAAATAGAAAGTGTGTAAGGAGTTTTTGTTGTGAGAATGACAAGTGGGTCCCATTTTCCATTTTAGGCAATAAAGTAAAGTAAGAACCTTAAATTGAGACACACTAAAAAGGAAAGTAAGAACCTTAAAGTGGGACATAGGGAGTATTAGTTTTGGAAATTTGGTGATTTTGAAACCTTAATTTTGGAAATGAGACTTACTTTTTGGGATAAACAAAAATAAGAACTGAGACTACCATTTTGGGACAGAGAGAGTATCTGTTTCATCCCTTAAGCCGATCTTAAGAAACGAGCTTCCACGCTAAGAGATAACCAGCTCAACTCTCCGCCTGGCACACCCAGACCACCATTCTGCTATCATCGTCTCAACCTGCGATTCGACGACCACACATTCTCAAACGAGATGAGTGGGGGCTCTATCTAATTAGACTAAACTCATTAAAGATAAGAAAATGATTCGAAACATGGAAGACTCCATGAACTAGTCTTGGAAAAGTATCTCCACAAGCATTAAAAGGAACCTATCAATCCTAGTCACTTGAACCCGTTCCCCCTAACAGCTACGCTAATTTTTTTAAATATTGAAAATGGAGAACAATGAAAGAAAATTGGGGCTTGTGACATTCTACTGTATACCAGTCCAAATGTCGGCCATTGGATGTATATACTCCCATCTCTATACTCCCACATGAACAATGTAATTGTTGTTTTGGGGATAAAAGCCTCTGAATATATATTTTACCCTTACATTGAAACTCGTTTCATTGTATGTATGGAGTAATGTATGAGAGAGAAATAATTAGTAACAATGATAGTTTTGGTACTTGTTTTATAAAGTTATACTAGTGTTAATTGCATGTGTAAATACTTGGAAAACTACATTTATTTTGGAAGGGAGGAGTATATTTCTTTTGACTCCCATCACCCTACCAACCGGGGGATCATCCGATTTCCAGTGTTTTATGTTTAAATTTGCAGCTAGGCACCATTTCGACATTTCCTGGCGACAAGCTTCCATTCGCTGTTACTCAGAGTTGTGTACAGATAGAGATATTGGGTGTGTACAGATAGAGATATTGGGTCGGAGAAGAGTCCACAGTGGACTCACTTTCCATGTCCAAGGGTTATCTCTCATGCTCATTTTTTTTTACTTGAGTATACACCAACTGTTTGATAGATTGACCCAACGTTTTCCGCTCAACTTTTACTAAAATGCACCAAAGATCATTCCCACTCCTCGCTGCTACCTTTTTTTTTTTTTTTTTTTCAAATTTAATTCATAATTGAACTCAATACATAATCATCAGCAGAAGCGCCTAGGAGACAAATCCTAAGGAGAGAAAAATCTTCTCTCTAACTTCTGGGGGAAGAGGGGATCGAACCCATGACCTCCAAGTTGGAAGCCATGAGCTCTGACCACCAGGCCAAAGCCTGATGGTTTCGCTGCTACCTTGTTAATACGAGTATGTGTACCCTTAGAACCTGTTCCCTAGCCTCTTTATTCTATGCCAAATCGATGATGCACAAGTTCAGACAGGTACGTGTCAAATCCAAGTTTAGCAGACAAATCCTCCTTTCTATTTTCACATCTAATACGATAATGATCCTTTTCTGTGATTTCATACCTTTATGCCCATATGCTTAACAAATGTTTCTGTGGATTTGTCGTATCATGTCATTTGGAATTCTATGAAATAGTTGACGCTCGAAATAATCATACTCCCTCCGTCCCAAAATGAATGTTCAAATTTGCTCTTGTTCAAGAGCGAAAGCCATGGAGGGAGTAGTATGTTTAGTGGCATGATATTTGATGACAGTATGTTGCCCAAGTCTTGATTATCTGTGATGGACTGTTTCAAGTCATTTAGATATACATCACATTTACAAATCTTCAAGTCATTCTGATGTTTGATAGTGTGAATCAAAAATATAATACATATGTACCACACCAGCATGCAATGGATTTGGAATGATCATTGTAGGGTACGAAACAGATGCCCAATAAAACGAGTACTTCACGCACTCTTTCAGTTAGTAGCAACTTATCTTACCCTTCACTGTCTTCTTTTTTGAAGAACAAGTTGTCAATGCCATTGTATCATACTCCCTCTGTCCCATTTTAAAAGTCAAAAAGTTTGTGGACATAAGAATTAAGGAAAAAATGTTTTTATTATAAAATGTAGATAGTGGGATAGAGTGTTGTGAGTATAGAAAGTAGGTAGGTAGGAGAGAGAAAGTGGGGTATGAAATAGTAAGTGGATAGTTGTTGTGAGTATAACATGTGGGACCTATTGAATACCCATTGAATAAAGAAGTTTTAAAGACTTCCTTTTTGGGGTTTTGACTCTTAAAATGGGATACTCATTTGGGAAATCTTGGACTCTTAAAATGGGACGGAGGGAGTATTCTGTAGTATTGCCCTCTGGTTTTGGTAGCATAAATCTCAAGATGCTTCTCTTCGTATTGCTGTAGCATGTTAAATTAAAGTATGGTTAGTGCGTATCTTAGCTGGTCACAACTTTGACCTTTATTCTCAGCTCAATTCCTTCTTTATGATTTATGCTTTGATTCTGATTGCTTTTACGTTCACCCTCTCATCTAAGCAAAGCATCTTCTTATCTTTTAATTTCTCTGATCACCTTACTTCTGATTACTTCAAAGTATCTCCCTTTATTTTCAGTTCTCTCATCATCTTATTTCTGATTTCTTGATTCTCTTCTTCCTTGAATTCCCCCGTCTTATCTCCCTTTCTTTTCAATTCTCTCATCATCATTCTTCAGATTTCTCATTCTTGATTGTGTCTCTTCTTCCTTTAATTTCCTGTTCTTTTCAATTGGTTGTTAACATACCGTTGTAATGGCGGAAATGTTTGTGTCTCCGTTAGTGTCGGTGCTGATAGAGAACTTGGCCCATCTTGCCTTGTCATTCAAACCCTCTTGTGGAAATGATCACAAGCTCAAGCAAATGACTGATATGCTGGTGATGATAGAGGCGGTGCTGGAGGATGCAGAAAACAGGCAGATTGAGCAGAGGCCTATTCAACTGTGGCTGCACGATGTTCAGAAGCTGGCTTTTGAAATTGAAGACTTTGTAGATGAGTTGACCACTGAAGCTCAGCGTCGCCAGGCGACAGCAACACCTGAATCAAGCCGCTCCGGTAGTCTGCGTAAGTTTACTTCCAGACTCAGTCATACCGCTATTAGATTCAAGTATGATGTGGATCGCAAGATTGGTCAGATCACTAATCGTCTGCAAGAACTTGAAAAAACAAAGAATACTCTCCTGTTGCAAAAGTGTATTGGGGATAAGTCCGAAAGAACAGGAGATCCGAGGCATCCTTTGACGTCGTCCTTGGTGGATCATGTTTATGGGAGAGAAAAAGAAAGTGCTGCAATTCTCACATTGTTGCTTGAGGACAGAGCAAGCGATGACGATGGCCAATTTCGCGTCATCTCGATAGTGGGAATGGGTGGTATTGGTAAGACCACACTGGCTAAATCCCTATACAATAATGAGAGAGTGAAAAAATTCTTTCCTGATAGAGCTTGGGTATGTGTTACTCAAGATTTTGATGCTCACAAGATATGTAAGATAATTTATGAGCAGGTTTATGAGCAGAGTTGTACATTCAATGAGTTGAATAAGGTTCAAGAGAAGCTAGGGGAGAAACATTCCAAGAAAAAGTTTCTTATTGTTTTTGATGATGTCTGGAATGAAGATTATGCAAAATGGGATCTTCTATCCGCTCCTTTACGTGGTGGAGCCCCCGGAAGCACAATTATAGTCACATCTCGTAATATAGATGTTGCAAATATTATGGGTTCTAAGGATGTTCATGATTTGAAGGTGTTATCTGATGAGGATTGTCTCTCTCTGTTAGCTCAACATGCCTTTGGAAGACCAAATTTCGATGGGCATCCAGAATTTAAAGAAGTTGGAGAGGTGATAGCAAAGAGATGCAAAGGCTTGCCTTTGGCAGCAAAGTCACTGGGAGGCCTCCTCCGCGCTAAACGGAGCCCAAACCAGTGGAGAGAAGTTTCAACCAGCAAGATATGGGAGCTGCGAACCAATACCATTATCCCTGCTTTAAGGCTAAGCTATCATCAGCTTCCTCCGTATTTGAAGCCATTGTTTGTATACTGCTCGTTATTTCCAAAGGGCTACGAGTTTGACAAGCAGGAACTGATTATGTTATGGATGGCTCAAGGTTTCTTGAGGCAATCGGGGGAACAAAAGCAGATGGAAGAGTTGGGCTGCGAGTATTTTGGTGAGCTGATCTCAAGATCTTTTTTCCAGCAATCAACTGGGTGGAATAAATCAAGGTATATGATGCATGATCTTAACAATGATCTAGCTCAGTTTGTTGCTGGCCAAACATACATTAGGTTGGACGATAAAATTGTTAGTGATGTGCAGTACAAGGTTTCAGAAGAGTCGAGACACACATACTTCATTTCCAAAAGATATGTTGATTTCAAAAAATTCAAAGCTTTTAATGCAGCACGGTGTCTGCGTACTCTTTTACTGATTCAAAAAGAGTCTTTTAGACTGTTCCCCTTAAGTGGTCTGGTTTTAAAGGACTTCCCAAGGTTACCGTGCTTACGAGCACTGTCTTTCAAAGGGAATCGCATAAGCGAACTACCCATATCAATAGGTAATTTGAATCTCCTTCGATATCTTGATTTATCCGATACTAAAATCAAGGGGTTGCCGAAATCTGTTTGTGCCCTCTCCAATTTGCAAACACTATTATTACATGGCTGTCGAGATTTTGTTCAGTTTCCTGCAAGCTTTCAGAAGTTGATCAATCTTCGACACCTAGATATTGTTGATACACCAAGCTTGAAAGAGACGCCATTGGGGATTGGTTTGCTGACTCGTCTTCACACATTGTCAAAGTTTATTGTTGATAGGGGCGATGGGCGGAAAATAACCGAGTTGAAGGGACTACACCATCTCCAAGGAACACTGTCCATAATTGGCATGGAGAACGTGATGAATGTGCAAGAAGCTATGGAGGCTAATCTATTTCGCAAGGAGGGTCTTCGTGAACTGGAGATTAAATGGAATAGCAGCTTTGGTGGTAGTCGAGAAGGAATTGACTTCAAATTACTTGATGCGCTAAAGTCTCCTACAGGATTGACAAGTCTGGAAATTGAATTCTATGGAGGCCAGAAATTCCCTAGTTGGGTTGGGGATCAGTCGTTCTGTAATATGGTGGAGGTGAGACTGATTGGTTGCAAAAATATCACACATTTACCGCCACTAGGACAACTAACTTCACTCACGGAGTTGTCTATTGAGGGTATGGATGGGGTGAAAGTAGTGGGTATGGAGTTTATTGGAACTGGAACTGGCCTTTCTCGTCCTAATGCTTTCCAGTCACTTAAATCTCTAAGCTTTAGTAATATGAAAGGTTGGGAGGAATGGTCCGTTATTTCGAGTAATGGGGATGAAAATTTGCAAGGAGCTTTCCCATGCCTTCATGACCTGAACATGTCAGGATGTATGAAATTGAACAAGATTTCAGTTGCAAAAATTCCATCCCTTGAATCGTTACGTATAAATGGTTGTAGCGAGATGGTTCTAAGGAGTATGGTTGGGGTTGGCTCTGTGAAGAAGTTAGAAATTCAGGATATCTCAGGGCTGAGTAAACTAGATGAAGGGATTATTGGGTGTTTGGGAGAAGTTGAGGATCTAAGTGTTTATGGATGTAAGCAGCTGAGATATTTGTGGGAAGAAGAAGTTGCATGTCAGGTACTTGAGAAATTGAAATCGCTGTCTGTAGATAGCTGTGAACAAGTTGAATCATTGGGAGATAAAGAGCAACTGCTGCCTCACAATCTTGAGAGTCTGGAATTGAGGTATTGTGATAAGCTAGAGAAGATGCCGAATTGGCAAAACAACCTCACGTCTCTGAGGCGATTGAGGATACAAGGATGTGAGCAGCTCCAAGACAAATTGGGATCAACTACCAATTTGGAGCCTAAAACTGAAAACCGCGTGACCGTGGACATGGCGCAAGGCAGCAACGGCGGAAAACATGGAGAATATGAATTCTCTAATCTCGAGTCGATTAGTATCCGGGGATGTCCAAGTCTGAAATGGTTTCCCACGGGCAAGAAGCTACCCACCACACTCAGATATCTTGATGTTAATGCTTTTGAGAATATGGAGGACATGGCAGAGGAGTGGATGCATTTGTCTTTGCTGGAATCGGTTTCTTTATGGAATTGGTCAAAACTAAAGTCTTTACCACAAGGGTTGGCTCATCTCACTCAATTAGATATACGTAATTGTTCGGGCATAGAGTCGATTCCGCAAACATGTCTGCCCCCCACTCTCATAACTCTTGAAATCGAAGACTGCTCAAACCTAAAATACATGTTGTGCGCCAATGAGATGCAAAGCCTCACCTCTCTTCAAGAATTGACAATCAAGGGTTGTGAAAATCTGGAGGGATATCCAAGTGGAGGAGTGCGTTGTTGGCCTCCAAATTTAAAAACACTAACAATGGGGGAAGTAAAGCAGCCAATTACAGAGTGGGGCCTAGCAACCCTTCCAACCTCTCTCCTTACGCTCGTCCTAATTGGAGAATTTCCCCAACTGATTTCCTTTTCGATGGAGGGGACTCAGCTCCCTAGTTCATTACTTTATTTTGATATCTATTCTCTCAAGAATTTGGAATCTCTTGGAAAAGGCCTTGAACACCTTTCCTCTCTTGAATGGCTCAGCATCTACAAGTGTCGTAAGCTTAGAGATTTGCCAGAAACTCTGCTTCCCAACCTTTCAACACTTTTAATTTTTGGATGCCCACTTCTAAAAAAAAGGTGTAAGAAGGAGAAAAGAGATTATTGGCCCAAAATATCCCACATCCCCTTCCTCGACATATAATGAGCACTTTGTAAGTCCCTTTTGTTTCCATTTTGCAGAATTGTGTTATTTTCTTATATATATGAGGAGATGACACACGAAATTAATACTCTCTCCGTCCCATACTTATCGCTAATTATTTCCATTTTTGGCGTCTCATACTTATTGCTACTTACCCAAAATATTTACTTTTCTCTCTCCTATCTACTCACAACAACTATCCACTAACTTATTTTCTCGCTCCTACCCACTAACAATACTTACTTTTCCAATATATTTTCTTAATCCCCGTACAATCTCATTTAGTAGCAATAAATATGAGACGATGGAGTATATCCGATAAATTTTTAGGATTTGAGAAGCACTCGAAACTTGATCAAAATAAAGCATCATCAGCAGTTGAATTAAAAGTCCTACTTTCAATTCCGGAAGAAGTATACATTCAAAATTTTTGCTTACAAGTCAAAATCCTACGTACTATCAAATTATATATGTAGAGTTTTGTAGTGCAGATTGTGGTCTGTCCTAGAATAAATGACGCATTTCTAATATTTATACTTCTGTTATTCAGAGTTGTGTAGGTGAAAAAAAAGATAAATGATGAACTAGTGTGGGTACTGTAACCTCCTAATCCCAAGGTACGCCTCTTTTTGTTATTGCGATCTACTCCCTCCGTCCCTTTTTAACTTATAAAAAATGAGTTTGACACATTAATTAAAGAAAAAGTGAAAAAGGTGATGTGTTGTGAGTGTAGATGGTTGGGTGAGAGAGAGAAAGTGGGATGGAGAATAGTTAGTGGATGGTTATTGTGAGTATGACAAGTGGGTCACACCATTTTAAAAGTATTAAAACATTTATATTTTAGGATTTTGTAAGTTAAAGTGGGACAACCAAATGGGTAATTTTTATAGATTAAAGAGGGACGGGGAGGGAGTATTGCTTTTTCGACCATTTCTTACTTGCCTTCAACCAATAGCACTCAGGAGTGATGTAGGGATCCGATAAAAGCAAAGGCCTTGTATTATTCGATTTCTCCACCATGCTATTATTAAATGTGAAGTTACTATGCCTTGAACAGATAAACCTGCCTTCTTATTCAGTTCCTCATAATATTCCTTTTTTCATCTTTGCTTGATTTCTTATAGGTGGGTGATCCGAGGGCTACACTTATGTGGAGGCGATTACCAAAAATAGAAACAAATCGTGTGTTATTTCTTGTTTATTGCTTTTATATGGATTGTTGCGTACATGTTCTTCTCTTCCCGTGTGCATCTAGTAATAGTATGGGCTACATACTGCTCAGGTACCTTAAAATCCCCAACAATTATCCTTCTTTGTTCATTAGGCCCTCATTAAGATCCAATGGTTTGGTGTAAGAATTGCACTATTTTTCTAAAAAATGGTGCAAATTTTGCACCAAATTTCCACCATCATCTCCAATAGGGGTGGAAATGGTTTGGCTCAAACCGCGGTTTGGAACCGAACCGAACCAAGCCGAGCGGTTTAGCTCGGTTTTTAAACATATGTGGTTCAGCTCGGTTTAGAAAAGTGATAAACCATACGGTTCGGTTCGGGTTACGGTATGGCCCTTCCAAGCCGAGCCAAACCGAACCGAACCATATCAAGCTGAACCATGAGCCGAACCGCGAAACCGAACCGTGGAGCTGAACCGTTGAACCAAGCTAGCTGAACCGTGTTTACATATAAGGATTATTAACCTGCATGTTATTTTTCTTAAGAAAATATACAAAATTTAGTTTCAACATGTTCAAGCTTATCTTAGTAAGTACTGTGGTCTTTTCTAATGCATATTCATGTACTCCCTCTGTCTTAAAATGATCATATTTTTTCCTCTATTATTGTCAAGGAAAAAAGTATGAATATCATTTTGGGACGGAGGAAGCAAATGACTTTGGCCTTTTCTAGGGCATATTCATGTATTCCCTCCATCCCAAAATGATATTCATGCATTTTTCTCTAATATTGCGAAGGAAAAAAGTACGAATATCCTTTTGGGACGGAGGGAATAAATGAAATGTGAAGTTACCTGTTCAACTTTTGATCTTATTCCACTAGTGCATGACTTGCCTCAATGCACTATACATTTGACTTGCTCCTTTGATCTTAATACTGCAGCTTCTCCTGCCTTTCTTATTCAGGTTCTCATAATATACCTTCTCCATCTAATACTTGATTTCTTGTAGATGAATGATCTGACAGCTATCGAACTTACATGGAGGCGATCACGGGAAAAAGAAACAACCAAAAGAACGCCTCAAGAGAGCAGACAGGTCAAACTACACTCTGATCATCCTTAAATTTATTGACAAAGTTAGTTTCATTCAACCATTGTAATTGTGTTTTCGGTTTGCTTCGATTATTGATGTTGGTTACAAATATCAATGTAGGAGGAGCAATCGATCATGTTGAAGTTGGTACCAACGAGACATCAGTCGCTCCCAGCAAGAGATTGCAGTCTCGAATTGCAAACCATGGGGACATATGGATCTAAGCAGAAGCTACAAACACATCCAGGGCTTCTCTAATCTAATAGTGTTGAGAATCTCTAGCTGTTCTTGTCTGACGTCTTTCTACACGAGCATGGGAAAATTACAACTCTCAATATTGGTTCCGTGTTCATGGAGTTTGTAGCCAGATGAGAAGAGCAAAAAAGTTTTATCAGTGATTCTGAATTCGTAAGTAACTAGACTCTCGTGGACATATTTATTGCCATTTCACGGGGATTCTCCTTTCGTGAATTCATTTTATGGCTCCGGTCTTATGGTGTCAGCAACGTGATGGAAGAACTTTTAATAGCAGGATAGCAAATTTGATCGTTCTTTCACTGGAAAGGTAATTGAGGTGCATCTTTACTTGATTTCTTAAGGTGGGTGATCTGAGGGCTACTCTTATGTGGAAGCGATGACCAAAAACAGGAACAACCAAAAAGAACTCCACAAAAAAGCAGGCATGTCAAACTAGAATCTAATCATCATTAAATTTCATACTCCGTATATCCTAAATTCATATTATGGCTCCTGTCTTAGGTTGTCAGCAACGTGATGGAAGATTCTTTCAATAGCAGAATAGCAATTCTGGTAATACGCTCATGTATGAACCTTTCAACTGCAGGTTCTCCTACCTTGTTCAAAAAGGCCTCATTAAATTTATTTTGTTTATTTGTAGTTGATTTTTTCTCAGGATCGTGCTTCGTGAGTTGAAGGCAATTGGACTATCATGTGGAGGCTGTAATCAAGAAAAGTTGCAAAGGAAAGTCAACTTGCTTCCATTCCAGGCAGGTCAAACTAAACTACAATCATGCCCAAACTTTTACTGTTAGTCACAAGGTCGTTTTATTTGTTTGGTCAATGAAAACTAGATTCCGCATGATTTTGTCTTATATATTTCATCTTGTTTAGACATTGACTTGCATGTGGAACAGCCGACTATAAGCTGCCTCATGCACTCCATAGAAAGCAGACTACATGGAGGAGAGGTCCCAACTGCCTTATATTTTCAGACCAGCTTCAAGGAGGAGAAAAAACAGTGTCTTACCTTATGAACCAGTCAACTATCATCATGTTGACTTTCCAATTGTGGCACTATCATCGTCGCCGAAAAATAAAAAAACGCAACTGGCTCGTTTCTTAGTTCTTTTCAGTCGTTACCTATGTTTAGCACTTCCTACAGTCCCAAGTATTTCATTTCTTGATTACTAATTTTGCAGCTTGTGTACATTTTAAGTTGCTTTAAGCTATGTTTTATAGCTGGAAATGGACAAATATTGAGCACTTTGTAAGTCCCTTTTGTTTCCATCTTCAATGTGAAATATATGGATATATAATACTACTAAGATATCTTAAAGATGTGTGTTCACTGTAAGATCATATTATTACCCCCCTTCTAAATGTCACCAGTGGACAAAGTATTTTCCCAAATGTTCTTGTTAAAAAAGTATTTGCAGAAATGTGCTATTTTCTTTTATATGTATATATATATATATATACATATATATATATATATATGAGTAGATGGCACACGAAATTAATACTCCCTCCGTCCCATACTTATCGCTAATTATTTCCATTTTGGGCGTCTCATACTTATTGCTACTTACCCAAAATGTTTACTTTTCTCTTTCCTATCTACTCACAACAACTATCCACTAACTTATTTTCTCTCTCCTACACACTCACATAAATATGAGACGAGGGAGTATATCCGATTTTCTGTCACAAGTTAGATAATTTTACAATGGATTATAATCTCGTTTTTTATTCTCAGTTGCATGATCTTAGGGGCAAATTGCTATTTAGTTACCTGAGTTTGTCACGATGTTTCAATTGGTTATCCAATTTGTGTTTGTTACAATTTAGTTATTGAACGTGTCTTTTTGTTGCAATCAGGTGTAATTTTGGACGGACCGTTAACAAACTAACGAAAATGGATGAAAAACTTAACTATTTTCTTTCGAAATTGCATTGATCACCCCTACAGTTTAACTAATTTTATTTATATACTAAAATTTAATTACTAGTTTAAAAATACCCCCTCCCTTATATATGATTTTACAAAGTTGTAAAGCTTAAGGGTATATATGTCGTTTGACTAGAGAGCCAGCAAACTCTCTGGTACAGTTAGAACTTCTTAACTGTACGCCCCATAAAATGAAAAAATGCAGATGCATCCTCGAGCTTTCTTGGCAGACTTAAAGATGCGGTCATAAATTTCTTTGATTGCGTTTTCCCTAATTTCTTCTTCGATGGTGTCTTGTCTAGCTCCGCAACACTGAGGAATCTTTCATTGGCAGCCTCCCAAGAGAGCTCATGCTTCTGTGCATCACTCAGAGGGGCAGGATCGTCTTTCAACGCCTTGCTGACGGCTTTAACAAACCCTTCTCCATCCTCAAATGTTCTGCAATTTGGGAACTGCTTGAAGAGCTCGTTCGAGACGTGATCTGCACATATTACTATTTTGCCCATTGCCAGAGCTTCGGCTGTGGTTGCAGACTATATCTGTGTTACTCAGATTAATGAACACTTTATAGCTGTAAAAAAATGAAGAAGAGTTTAACACACTCCCATCTTTGTTTATCCTAAAAAGATTCGCATTTGATATATTTATACTTCAAATCTCCATAAATTTTTAGTTTTCTCTCTCTCTCTCTCTCTCTTTTTTTTTTTTGAAGGTATGATATTGGATTGCCATAGAAATTAATAATATAATTTTAGTACAAAATCTAAAGGAAATACACCTTCTTTCCCGGAAAAGATAGTCTCATTTGGTATTTGAAACGTGTCCACAAATGAATGTAAGAAGCTCCAAGACAAATTGTTTCCCACGGGCAAGAAGCTACCCACCAGGCTCAGATATCTTCATGTTGGAGCTTCTGAGAATATGGAGGACCTGGGAGAGGAGTGGATGCATTTGTCTTTGCTGGAATCGGTTTTTTTAGGGAATTGGTCAAAACTAAAGTCTTTGGGGCTTTGGACTCTAGGCCCCCTGGGTGAGATCCAAATGCCATAAAAACCCAAGGTCAGATCAAAATCCCATTTAAACCCACCACAGCCCACAACCCGCCCCAGCCCTGCCCATGCCCTGCCCAGCCCGCCCATACCCAGCTCACTGTTTGGATGCAAAATTAAAATGTTGGGTATGGGAATTGAACCTATGACTTATTGTGAAAACTAACAACTTAACCACTACACCAGCCTACTGTTTGATACAAAATTTGCAATATATTCTATTACTATTGTGCCTAAATGAAACTAAGTGAAGAAAAAACAAGATTCTAAATCAATTTATAAAATTTTTGATTATTCCCAAAACATCAACTTTTTGTTAAAAAAAAAAAAAAAACGAAAAACAAGATTTAAAAAAAAATATATAAAGTATTTAAATATTTTATTTGAAAAAAAAATATAAAAGACCCAAAGATAAATTAAATTATTATTTTGTGCAATATCGAATTTTAATTTTAATTTTTTTTACTAGCACCCTCCAATAAACTATTTATATAAAATGACACTATTTAAGTCCTTATTACCAAATTGTCATTATTTGCACTTATAAGACCTTTTGAGAGACTCATGAGTCTGCTATGAGACCTTGTAAATAGACCCTCATAAGTCTTATATGAGACATTTTTACATGTCTCATAAGAATTTACAAAGACTTTGATACAAATTATAAGACCTAAAAAATACACTTATGAGACCTTTGAGAGACTCATGAGTCTGCTATGAGACCTTGTAAATAGACCCTCATAAGTCTTATATGAGACTTTTTTACATGTCTCATAAGAATTTACAAGACTTTGATAGAAATTATAAGACCTAAAAAATGCACTTATGAGACCTTTGAGAGACTCATGAGTCTGGTATGAGACATTTGTAAATAGACTTATGAGTCTGGTATGAGACAATTTACATGTCTCATAAGAATTTACAAGACTTTGATACAAATTATAAGACTTAAAAAATCACTTATGAGACATTTAAGAGACTCATGAGTCGGATATGACACCTTTGGTGTCATTTATGTAAATAAATGCCTTAACAGAAGGGTGATAATTAAAATCTTATAAAATATTATGAAATAATGTATTTTCGCAAATATAATTTAATTTATTTTGTAGGTCTTTCATATTTTTTTAATAAAAATCTTTAGATATTTTATATTCTTAAATCATGTTTTTAATATTCTAACATATATTAAAAAAATTGTGTTTTTGTGAATATTCAAGTTTTTCATTAATTAATTGTAAAATCTCAAGTTTTGTAATTTAGTTTCGTCCAGATTTCAGTTAGTAATAATAAATATTGCAAAATTAGAAACAAGCAATGCATTGGCTTAGTGGTAAAGACATGGTTGTTATTTTAAAAGCCCTAGGTTCGAAACCTGAGAACAACATTTTTGCTTTTAATTAAAAGGGGTGGCTGGCATTGAGTTCTGGATCCGGGGCGGGTCGGGACATCGGGCCTGGGCATTGGGCTTGGGGGCAGCCTGACCTGAGTAGTGTGTGATGGGTTTTTGGGCTTTTATGGAATTTTGATTTGGACAATGGGTGGAGGTGGACTTTTGGATCTCAGGTGGACTTTTATGGAATAATGATCTGGGAGAAGGGGCCTTGTGGAATTATGCCAAGTCTTTACCACAAGAGTTGGCTCATCTCACTGAATTAAAGATACGTAATTGTTCGGGCATAGAGTCGATTCCACAAACATGTCTGCCCCCCACTCTCATAACTCTTGAAATCTTCAGTTGCTCAAACCTAAAATACATGTTGTGCGCCAATGAGATGCAAAGCCTCACCTCTCTTCAAGAATTGACAATCAAGGGTTGTGAAAATCTGGAGGGATATCCAAGTGGAGGAGTGCGTTGTTGGCCTCCAAATTTAAAAACGCTAAGAATGGGGGAAGTAAAGCAGCCAATTACAGAGTGGGGCCTAGCAACCCTTCCAACCTCTCTCCTTGAGCTCCAACTATCTGGAGAATTTCCCCAACTGATTTCCTTTTCGATGGAGGGGACTCAGCTCCCTAGTTCATTACTTTATTTTCTTATCTCTTCTCTCAAGAATTTGGAATCTCTTGGAAAAGGCCTTGAACACCTTTCCTCTCTTGAATGGCTCAGCATCTACAAGTCAAAATCCTATGTACTATCAAATTATATACATTCAAATTATTTTTAGGATTTGAGAAGCACTCAAAACTTGATCAAAATAAAGCATCATCAGCAGTTGAATTAAAAGTCCTAATTTCAATTCCGGAAGAAGTATACATTCAAATTTTTTGCTTACAAGTCAAAATCCTATGTACTATCAAATTATATATGTAGAGTTTTGTTAGTGCAGATTGTGGTCTGTCCTAGAATAAATGACGCATTTCTAATATTTATACTTCTGTTATTCAGAGTTGTGTAGGTGAAAAAAAAAGATAAATGATGAACTAGTGTGGGGACTGTAACCTCCTAATCCCAAGGTACGCCTCTTTTTGTTATTACGATCTATTGCTTTTTCGACCATTTCATACTTGCCTTCAACCAACAGCACTTTGGAGTGATGTAGGGATCCGATAAAAGCAAAGGCCTTGTATTATTTGATTTCTCCACCATGTTATTATCAAATGTGAAGTTACTCTGCCTTGAACAGATAAACCTGCCTTCTTATTCAGTTCCTCATAATATTCCTTTTGCATCTTTGCTTGATTTCTTATAGGCGGATGACCTGAGGGCTACTCTTATGTGGAAGCGATGACCAAAAACAGGAACAACCAAAAAGAACTCCACAAAAAAGCAGGCATGTCAAACTAGAATCTAATCATCATTAAATTTCATACTCCGTATATCCTAAATTCATATTATGGCTCCTGTCTTAGGTTGTCAGCAACGTGATGGAAGATTCTTTCAATAGCAGAATAGCAATTCTGGTAATACGCTCATGTATGAACCTTTCAACTGCAGGTTCTCCTACCTTGTTCAAAAGGGCCTCATTAAATTTATTTTGTTTATTTGTAGTTGATTTTTTCTCAGGATCGTGCTTCGTGAGTTGAAGACAATTGGACTATCATGTGGAGGCTGTAATCAAGAAAAGTTGCAAAGGAAGTCAACTTGCTTCCAGGCAGGTCAAACTAAACTACAATCATGCCCAAACTTTTATTGTAAGTCAAAAGGTCGTTTTATTTGTTTGGTCAATGAAAACTAGATTCCGCATGATTTTGTCTTATATATTTTCATCTTGTTTAGACATTGACTTGCATGTGGAACAACAGACTATAAGCTGCCTCATGCACTCCATAGAAAGCAGACTACATGGAGGAGAGGTCCCAACTGCCTTATATTTTCAGAGTCTCTCAAACAGCTTCAAGGAGGAGAAAAAACAGTGTCTTACCTTATGAACCAGTCAACTACCATCATGTTGACTTTCCAATTGTGGCACTATCATCGTCGCCGAAAAATAAAAAAACGCAACTGGCTCGTTTCTTAATTCTTTTCAGTCGTTACCTATGTTTAGCACTTTGCAGCTTGTGTGGATTTAAGTTGCTTTAAGCTATGTATGTTTTATAGCTGGGAATGGACAAATATTGAGCACTTTGTAAGTCACTTTTGTTTCCATCTTCAATGTGAAATATATGGATATATAATTACTCCTAAGAAATCTTAAAGATGTGTGTTCACTGTAAGATCATATAATTACCCCCTTCTAAATGTCACCAGTGGACAAAGTATTTTCCCAAATGTTCTTGTTTAAAAAAGTATTTGCAGAAATGTGCTATTTTCTTATATATATATGAGTAGATGGCACACAAAATTAATACTCCCGCCGTCCCATACTTATCGATATTTATTTTCATTTTGGGCGTCCTATACTTATTGCTACCTACCCAAAATGTTCAATTTTCTCTCTCATATCCACTCACAACAACTATCCACTAACTTATTTTCTCTCTCCTACCCACTCACAATACTAACTTTTCCAACATCATGTCTAGGGAAGGCTCCATGCACTGGTCCTGGAAAAGCATCTCCTATCAATTCTAGTCACTTAAAACCGTTCCCCAAACAGCTACTGCGCTAATTCTTTATGATCTTGAAAATATAGAACAACAAAGAAAGGATATTTGGAGCATTTGACATCCGACTATATACCTGTCCAACTGCAAGACATTGGATCTATATAGGATGCTCCCTCATGTGCAAAATACATGTCCTATTGGGACTTAAAAGTTGTTCGAAATAGTTGTTGTTTTGGGGCTAAAGAGTTGGTCTTGTGAAAAACACGTTTTACACTAAGCTATGGAAAAACGTGTTTTTCACAGTTGTCTTTTCTTATTATTATGTGCCTATTCTAATATTACAAAGTGTCTGTTCTAATTGTACACTTATAAATATTCAAGCAGGCACAATTATACACTCAAACAGACACTTTTAAAGGTAGTGTTATGCTTGTCGGTTGTAGTGTTGAAAAGTGCCTCCTCTAGTGTTGGCTGATGAGTTTTTGAAAGGTTCAAAACATTTGCCTGCTCTAGTGTTAAAAACTGCATCTTGTAGTATTGAAAACGGCCTCCTTTAGTGTAAAAAAATGTCTTCCGAGTTTTTATAAGTTTCCGTTATTTACAGCAATGCACCGCGCCTTGTAAAAAAGTTTCGCTTATATAACAAAATGCCACTCCGCATAAAAAAAAAAAAAAAAAAAAAAACGTTTTACCTTAAACGAGTGTAAAACGCGTTTTTCCTAAAATTTGCCGGGGCTAAAAGCCTTCAAATCTCAATTTACCCCTAAAGTGAAGCTTGTATTTTGTATGGAGTAATGTATGAGCAACAAAAAATTAATTAGAAGGGTGATTTGGCTATTTATTTTGTAAATTTATATTGCATGTAAAAAAAAAAAAAACTTGTGAAAACTTACAACACGACCATGTACTCCGTATTTGGATTGGAGTATTTTCTTTTCGACTTCCATCTCCCAGCAACGGGGGATCATCAAATTTGCAGTATTTTGTGTTTTAATCTGCAGGTCAGTGCGCAGGCCCCATTTCGGCATTTCCTGGCGACAAGCTTCTGTTCTAGAGTTGTGTACGACTGTACGGATAGAGATTTTCCACATTGCTCACTTTCCACGTCCAAGGGTTTTCTCTCATGCTCATCGGTATTTTTCCTGACTAAATATTCATTGTCCGCCAACTGTTTGATAGATTGACGCAATGACTGCTGCTCAACCTTTACTCAAATGCACCAAAAAGATCATTCCCACTCCTGGCTTCTATCTTGTTAATACGATCTCCCTAGCTGCTGTTCTGTGCAAAATCGATAATGTCACTGTCACTGGTACTGGTACATAGGTATGTGTCAAACCCCAAGTTTAGCAGACAAATCCTCGTTTCTATTTGCACATCTAAAATGATGATGACCCTTTTCTGTAATTTCATACCATTATGTCATATGCTTAACAATTGTTCAATGGATTTGTCGTATCATGTCATTTGGAATTCTTTGAAATAGTTGACGCATGAAATTATCTTGCTCCCCCCGTCTCAAAATGAATGGTCAAATTTGCGTAATTTGACCATTCATTTTGAGACTTTTGAGACTGAGGGAGTAGTATGTTTTAGTGGCATGACATTTGATGACAGTATGGTGGCCAAGTATTGATTATGCTAATTTCTCTGTGATGGACTGTTTCAAGTCATTTAGATATACATAACATTTAGCAAATCTTCAAGGTACTATATAAACACCCGATAAAACAAGTACTACACGTACTCTAACGGATCGTAACAATTATCTTTCCCTTTTTTTCTTCTTCTTAAAAAACTAATTGTTCATGCCATTGTATCATATTCCTGTAATATTTCCCTATGGTTTTGATAGCGTGAATTGCAAATGCCACTTGTCTCATCATCTTACTTCTGATTGCTTTTACCCTTCACCCTCTCATCTGTTCTTTCAAAATGCCACCTTTCTTTATGCTTATCTTCTTACTTGAATTCCACCATCTTACGTGCATTGATTGTACCATCTTAATCTCCGTGCAAATGGAAGGGTGGACACTTACTCTGGGATGGAGGGAGGATTTATCATGAGCTGCAGATTTTTTATTTACCTTCTGGAACAAACTATAGGATTTGTGTTTTCCAAACGGAATTAGTTACGCATCCGTATTTTAAGTGAGTAACAATATACTCTCTCCATTCCAAAATGATCTTCCCGCTTTTTTTGTTGTTACTACGAATGAACATTGAGCAATAATTATAGGTTGATTTAGTTGTACTAATGAAAATCAAAAACTTGTAATTGATACACCATCAATGATACTATCAATAATAAGTTTCAGATTTTAATTAGGATAATTAAATCAACCTAAAATTATTAATCAAAGTTCATTCGCAATAACAGCCAAAAACAAGTGGGAAAATCATTTTGGGACGGATGAAGTATAAGATTGCTATCAGCATGTACTTACGAGTGATCCAGGCTAGCAGATACTAGCTTGAGACTCCCGCGATGAGGATTTAGAGTCACTTGAAGATAAATCTGTAATACCCGGTTAGAGGGAGTATTTTTTTATCTTATTTAAAATCCCTTTTTCCGTTTTGGGCTCAATTAATTAAGTTTGGTGTTGGACTAAAATCCGGGCCCAAATAAATTAAAACCCATTAGGATTTTGAAATCCTTTTTAATTAGGGAAATTAGGAACCCTAAAATATATATACACTTACCCTAGCCTAATTATCTCTACCGCAAAGAAAAATAAAAAGGAGAGATCGGGAGAGAGCAGCTGCGGAAAGGAGAGAGAGCAGAACCGCAGAGAAAGAAAAAAAAAAAAAAGGAAGAAGAAAAGAGAAAGGAAATCAGATTAAGGTAAACATCCTACGCTCTAGTTTTCGAATCCTTCGTGCTATTTTTGGTTTAGTGATTTGGGGGGGGGGGGTATTGAACTAGAACCCTAACCCTAAAATATGAACTAGGGTTTATGAAAGTGAGATTTAAAAGTGATATTGATGGGTTAAGGATTAGTAAGTGTGTGTGTGTGCATGGGCAGTGTGTGTGTGTGTTTGTGTGTGCGTGTGTGTGTGTTAACAGTAAGGTGTGTGTGTGTTTGTGTGTGCGTGTGTGTGTGTTAACAGTAAGGTGTGCGTGTGTTTTGTGTGTGCTGTGGGGGGTGTGTTCAGTGTGTGTGCTGTGGGGGTGTGTTCAGTGTGTGTGCTGTGGGGGTGTGTTCAGTGTGTGTGCAGTGCTGTGAATAGTATTTTGAAGCTGTGAATAGTATTTTCGAAGCTGTGAACAGTAACTTATAAGGCTGAGAATAGTGTTTTGATGTGGGTAATTAAACAATAAAAACACGATTTGGAGAATGGAATTAATGTAACCCTAGGGATATTTTAGTAATCCGAAAGGGGTATTTTGGGAATACCAATAATGGGTAGAACGAACCCTAACCAAGAGTTTAAGAAGATGAACTCGTGAATCTAAGAAAGTAAAATAAAGTATAATGGGGACGGGGAATTAAAGTGATTCATGTTCCTAAGAAATCCTCATTTGCATGTTTGTAGATTGTGCACGTGATTTTGCTAAGTGAAGAACGCAAAGTCAAGGTAAGGGATTACGTTCCTTAGTTCTTGATGTCTCTATCCTTTAATGTAGGATTCCTATATATTCTTTCATGAGTAGTTACCTAGTGGCGGTAACATTTGAATTCTTAAAAGTTGTGAACGCCTTTTGAATGTTCCTACCCCTTGACATGTTTTAAATCAATGGGTACCAAAAACATATCTTTGAAATTGTATGGTGTTCTCGTACCATGAACACTAAGTTGAAACTTTGCTATATCTTAATGTGGTATAGACATTCGCTTACTTTGCTATATCTTAATGTGGTATAGACATTCGCTTACTTCGCTATATCTCAATGTAGTATAGACGGACTAAGTAGGTTAATCTAGTTTGAAATGAAAAAGAACTAGACTTTGGTACTGCTTAAATGAAGTAGTTGATTATCATGATAAATCTTACCTAAATGCCCTGATCAGGCATTGCACCTGAAATGGTGACGATATCTTGGAATTGACGGACTTGAAAGTAAATGCCACCCTTCTTTTGAAAATGTTATTGTTAACTGTTTGAATCTTAGTGGTTAACTCAATATTTAATGAAAGCTCATCCTTGAAAATACTATTATTGTTTCGTTCTTCCGGTCATCTCTCCTTAGAACCCGGAGAGATCCCGTATGAACTTACTGAGCATTGTTCGCTCACCCCTTCCATAATATCTGTTCTCCAGGATATAAATAGGAGGAGGTCTCGATGGACAAAAGAGGAGTTGTTAAGGTGATAATGAAGACCTTGACGATGAAGATTTGAAGGAAGTCTTTTAGTAGTAGTTAGAAAGAACTATTTATGAATGTTTATTTAAATGATGGTTATAATTAGCCGTAGGAGTTTTGAAAGACAATTAATTCGCTTCCGTTATTTATTTTGAATAGTGGTTAGAGATACTAGCCGTTGATGTTTGAATTATTGTTTAAGACCGTTGTTTTCCCGCGTTTGGGGACGGGTTTTATTAAAGGATATTATATTATATTACTCCGAAATTCGGAGTGTTACAGTTGGTATCAGAGCTCCGGTTTAGGTTTACATGGGAGACTATAGAAAGAAGTTAAGACTATGAGGATAAATAGTACTTACATAGATTGGGCTTTAGAACTCTGATAAGGAAGATAGTACTTTTGAGGAAACTTTCTAAATTGGGAAACTTACCTTTTGAGGAAAATTTCTAAATTCGGAAACTTTCTAAATTGAGGAACTTTCCAAATAAGGAAACTTACTATTTTGGGAAAGAACCTAAGATAAGAAACGTCCTTTTTATGTCTTTCTTTTATATGCTTAAGATGACGGTTATTTGACTTTAAGTATGTGATTTTAACGTTGATTGTGTCCAAATTATAGGAAATGGACGGGCTTAAGGACAAAATGATGAAGAATTTGAGGCATAAGACACCAAAGGAAAGGGCAGCTCTGAGGCATGCATGGACTGTCAGAAAGCTCAAGAAGCAGCTTAAACATGAAAAGAAGAAAACAGACTCTACATTTGAGCGATGGATGTATACTAGGGAAAGGTGGCATAAAGCGGTAGATGAAGTGGAGAAGCTAAAAGAGTTTGAATAAGCAAGACGTGTATGAAGCCTCGATAAGGGAAGAATATTACAGAAATTACTACAAAGTCCCAGGACTTGAGGAAGCACCCAATGTGGGGGAAATGGGAGCCAATGAGGAGATAGAGGAACTAGAAGAGGAAGAAGCTGTAGAGATAGAGGTCATAGTGGAGGGCAACGAGGCTGCCCCAATTGTGATCGATGATGAGGAAGAACTGGAGGAAGCACCGGTTCGTAGGCCGAGAGGAAGGCCAAGAGGTTCAAAGAGTGCACCAAGGGTCTCTAGTGGAAGACCTAGGGGAAGGCCTAGGAAGAACGTAGGCCGTGATTGAGGAACGAAATTTAGAGTTATTTTATTCTTAGTATGAATAGCTAGTTTAGTCAGTTGAACTCTTTTAGTAGAACTCTCGTTTTGTTTGGATTCCAAAATTCTTTTAATAAAATTATTGAAGTCATTTTAGCATATAGTCTTGTCAATTGTTTTGTTTTGAAATTGTGGCAACGAACTTATTAAAACAAGAAATAGTGGTCAAATGAAAAGATCATGAATGAAATTGGCTTAGTGAAACAGCCAAGTGAAAGTTAGTTTCGGTCAGAATAGAATGATTGAAACAAGCATAAGCGGCCTAATGAAATGGCCAAGGCAAAGAAGAACCAAAGAAATCTTTTGAAATGAATGTATAATTGGTCGGGGGAGACGGCCAAATATAACCGAAAGTATGGTCTAGTGAAATGACCTATGAAAGTAAATCACGATTTATAGAAAGAAATAATAAAGAAAGGGGTATAATGAGACCCAAGAAATGTAGTAAAATTTACTATAATAAGAAAGTGTTGGCTTAGTAAACGGCCATAAGTCTAAGTGAATGACCCTTATTTAAATAACAAGCCTAGTAAGGCGACCTCAGTGTATGTTGTGAAAGTAAAAGTATAAAGTACGCGAGAGCGTGTAAAACGTTTTGTATTCGCGGTATTAATAGATATCCTGTTATCCTCAGATGTCGAGGAACAACAGAAGGAGCAATGCCGGAAACGATGGTGGACAAGATCCCAACATGACTAATTTACTACAGACATTAGCTCAGACAATGGCTGGAATCGGGCAAGTAGTGCAAGGATTGGCAGCTCAGCAGCAGCAACCACAACCTCAACCAGTGACACAGAGAGATCCTCTTGAGTCGTTTCAGAAAAGAAACCCAGAATCATTCTCTGGAGAGTCAAAAGATAAGCCAGAGGATTGGATAAAAGACATGGAGAAGATTTTTGAGACGTTGACTTGCACAACGGAACAACGGGTGGTGTTTGCAACGTTCATTTTTAAAGGAAAGGCTCTTAAATGGTGGGAAGCCGAAAAGAGAGCCTCAGTTGCGCGTGGAGATGAGGCCTTCACGTGGAACAGGTTCAAGACGGTGTTTTATGAGAAGTATTACCCCGCAAGTGTCCGCAATGAGAAAGTAGCGGAGTTCCTGATGCTGACTCAGGGTAGCATGACCGTAGATGGTTACTGCGCTAAGTTCACAGAGCTGCTGGAATTCGCTCCGACTTTCTTTGATAACGAGGGGCAGAAAGCCCGTAAGTTTGAAGCGGGATTGAGTGACCGCATAAGGTTCAGGATTACACCTTTAATGCTGCCAACATACAGTGACATTGTGGATCGGGCAAGGTTGGTAGAGAAAGAATCTGATAATTACCGCAGCAAGAAAGAGGAAAAGAAGAAAGCAATTGAAAAGGAATCGACTGGATGGAAAGGAAGTTCCGGAGGATGGAACCGAGATGGGGGTAACAAGCGAAAAGCCAGTGATGATAATCGTGGGAAAGAAGTGCTGGGAATAAGTATCAGAACAAGGGCTACAATAACCGCCGAGATGGAGACAAAAATGATGCTCGTGATAAGGGGACAGGCGAGAAGTGTCAGTCCTGCCAGGGAAGGCACAAAACCGAAGACTGCTGGTTCAAGGAAAAGAAATGCTACAACTGCGACAAGATGGGACACCCGTATTGGAAATGCCCAGAACCAAAGAAGAACAACAATGCACAGGGAGCTAAGGATGGCGACAAGGACAAGGGTGGAGGCCGTGGTCGTGTGTTCACTATGACGGCTAGAGATGCAAGAGCTTCAAACGATCTGGTAGCAGGTACTCTTCGACTCTGCCTTCGAAATGTATATGCTTTGATTGATACGGGCGCTACGCACTCCGTTATTAGTACGCGAGTGGCGAAACAAATGAATTTGAAATCTGAAGAATTAGAGACACCTCTAGTGATAGATACACCTACTAGAGAATCGATTCCTATTGTGTCTATATATAGAAAGTGCCCGTTAAGCATAGGCGAAATGGAACTAGAGGTTGATTTGATCGAATTAGAGATGGGAGAGTTCGATGTAATCTTAGGAATGGACTGGTTAGCTGCATACCATGCCCATGTTGACTGTTTCAAGAAGGAAGTTCACTTTAGGTTGCCATCTGGTGAAGAGTTTTGTTTTCAAGGCATGAAGCCTAGAACCAGATTGGACTTCATCTCTGTGATGAGGGCTCGCAGGTTGTTAAGGAAAGGATGTGAAGGGTTTTTGGCTTACGTTGGAAAAACCGATAGTGGGGAGATTAGTATAGAATCTTTGTCAGTAGTTAGAGAATTTACAGATGTGTTTCCAGAGGAATTGCCTGGTATACCACCAGAGAGGGAAGTGGAGTTCTCTATCGATTTGGCACCAGAAACCACGCCAATATCAAAGGCACCTTACAGAATGGCTCCGGCAGAATTGAAAGAGCTAAAAGAGCAACTACAATAACTGTTGGATAAGGGTTTGATAAGACCAAGTGTATTGCCTTGGGGTGCACCGGTATTATTCGTGAAGAAGAAGGATGGGTCAATGAGAATGTGTATCGACTATAGAGAATTGAACCGCGTGACGGTAAGGAATCAGTACCCATTACCAAGGATAGATGACTTATTTGACCAACTTCGGGGAGCGTGTTACTTTTCGAAGATAGATTTGAGATCTGGTTATCATCAGTTAAGGGTGAAAAAGGAAGACATTGCGAAGACGGCCTTTAGGACAAGGTATGGTCACTACGAGTTTTTGGTGATGCCTTTTGGGTTGACTAATGCGCCTGCCGCGTTTATGGAGTTGATGAATAGGGTATTTCAGGAACTTCTGGACAAATGTGTCATAGTATTCATTGATGATATTCTAGTCTACTCAAGGACTAAGGAGGAGCACGAGGAGCATTTGAGGTTAGTGTTAAAAATCTTAAGGGAACAACAATTGTATGCTAAGTTCAAGAAGTGCGAATTCTGGTTGGAAAAAGTAGCGTTCTTAGGCCATGTTATATCTAAGGAGGGGGTAGAAGTGGACCCGACAAAGATAGAGGCTATCGTGAACTGGGAGAGGCCTACTACTGTTAGTGAAATAAGGAGCTTTTTGGGTTTGGCTGGTTACTATAGGAGATTCGTTGAAGGTTTCTCTAAATTATCTGTGCCATTGACAAGACTGACTCAAAAAGGAGTAAAATACGTTTGGTCAGAGGAGTGTGAGAAGAGTTTTCAAGAGTTGAAGCGACGATTGGTGTCTGCACCCGTTCTTTCATTACCCTCTGGATCCGACGGGTTTGTAATTTATAGCGATGCGTCGATTAAGGGATTGGGCTGCGTGTTAATGCAGAGTGACAAGGTTATAGCATATGCATCGAGACAATTGAAGGTCCATGAAAAGAACTACCCGACTCATGATTTAGAATTAGCCGCGGTAGTATTTGCATTGAAGATTTGGAGACATTACTTATATGGGACGACATGCCAAATTTATACGGATCATAAGAGTCTTAAGTACATCTTTACTCAGAAAGAACTTAACATGAGGCAAAGGCGATGACTCGAATTATTAAAAGACTATGATTGTGAAATCTTATATCATCCTGGGAAAGCCAATAAGGTGGCGGATGCGCTAAGTAGGAAGAATCATGGAACCCTAGCGACGTTAAAGCCTAAGGAGGTAAGTAAGTGGAGTCGTATTGAGATGTTAGGCGTGAAGGTAAGAGTTTAAGGCTATATGGCACATTTGAGTGTACAGCCTACGCTGTTGGATAGAATCAAAATAGCACAAGTAACTGATGAAGAAGTAAGCAAAGTACGTGCAAACGTAGTGGAAGGAAAATGGAAGGACTTTCGTATGGGAGAAGACGGGATTGTGAGGTACCAATCGAGGATTTGGGTGCCAAGCAACGAAGACATCAAAAGAGAGATTTTAAATGAAGCCCATTGTTCGAGGTTTTCTGTGCATCCGGGAAGCACAAAAATGTATAGAGATCTGAGGGAATCTTATTAGTGGAACCATATGAAGGGAGATGTGGCAGAATTCGTGTCAAGATGTTTAGTTTGTCAACAAGTAAAAAGTGAGCATCAAAGGCCTGCAGGACTATTACAGTTGTTACCTATCCCTGAATGGAAGTGGGAACACATAGCTATGGATCTGGTGGTTGGATTACCGAAGACGTTGAAAGGGTATAACGCAATTTGGGTGATAGTAGATAGGCTCACTAAATCGGCCCATTTTCTGGCAATCAAGGTGACAGATTCGCTAGAAAAGATGGCTAAGTTGTATATTGATGAGATTGTAAGGTTGCATGGGATACCGGTGTCAATAGTGTCCGATAGAGATGCGCGATTCACGTCAAAATTTTGGAAAAGTTTGCAAAAAGCTTTGGGGACAGAGTTGACAATGAGTACAGCTTTTCACCCGCAGACCGATGGACAGTCAGAAAGAACTATCCAAACGTTGGAGGATATGCTAAGGGCTATATCGTTGGATTGGCAAGGGACTTGGGATGAACATTTGCCATTAGTAGAGTTCGCATATAATAACAGTTTCCATGCTAGTATTGGAATGGCACCGTACGAGGCACTGTATGGGCGAAAGTGTAGATCACCGACTTGTTGGGACGAAGTAGGTGAAAGGAAGTTGACTGGACCTGAAATCGTCCAAGTGACGGCGGACAAAGTACAACAGATAAGGAATTGGCTGTTGACCGCTCAGAGTAGACAGAAATCTTATGCCGATCGTAGAAGACGTGATTTAGAATTTCAAATCGGGGATCGAGTATTTTTGAAGATTTCGCCAACAAAAGGAATTATGAGATTTGGTATTCGCGGGAAGTTAAGCCCGAGGTACGTGGGACCGTTCGAAATTTTGGAAAGAGTTGGGGCAGTGGCTTATAAATTAGCCTTACCGCCGGTACTAGCGGGAGTGCATAATGTGTTCCATGTATCGATGTTAAGGAAGTACATTTCCGACCCAAGCCATGTGATCGAGTATAAGCAGCTTAGAGTTCGAGCTGATCTAAGTTATGATGAAAGGCCCGTAAGGTTGTCGACCGCAAGGATCAGATTTTAAGGAAAAGAGTGATTCCTTATGTAAAAGTACAATGGAGCAACCATACAGAAAGAGAAGCTACATGGGAGCTCGAGAGCGAGATGCGAGAGACGTATCCCGACATATTCTCAGAATGACGAGTTCGGTTTGGAGGACCAAACCCTTTTAAGGAGGTAAGAATGTAATACCCGGTTAGAGGGAGTATTTTTTTTATCTTATTTTAAAATCCCTTTTTCCGTTTTGGGCTCAATTAATTAAGTTTGGTGTTGGACTAAAATCCGGGCCCAAATAAATTAAAACCCATTAGGATTTTGAAATCCTTTTTAATTAGGGAAATTAGGAACCCTAAAATATATATACACTTACCCTAGCCTAATTATCTCTACCGCAAAGAAAAATAAAAAGGAGAGATCGGGAGAGAGCAGCTGCGGAAAGGAGAGAGGGCAGAACCGCAGAGAAAGAAAAAAAAAAAAAGAAGGAAGAAGAAAAGAGAAAGGAAATCAGATTAAGGTAAACATCCTACGCTCTAGTTTTCGAATCCTTCGTGCTATTTTTGGTTTAGTGATTTGGGGGGGGGGGGGGTATTGAACTAGAACCCTAACCCTAAAATATGAACTAGGGTTTATGAAAGTGAGATTTAAAAGTGATATTGATGGGTTAAGGATTAGTAAGTGTGTGTGTGTGCATGGGCAGTGTGTGTGTGTGTGTGTGTGTGTGTGCGTGTGTGTGTGTTAACAGTAAGGTGTGCGTGTGTTTTGTGTGTGCTGTGGGGGGTGTGTTCAGTGTGTGTGCTGTGGGGGTGTGTTCAGTGTGTGTGCTGTGGGGGTGTGTTCAGTGTGTGTGCGGTGCTGTGAATAGTATTTTGAAGCTGTGAATAGTATTTTCGAAGCTGTGAACAGTAACTTATAAGGCTGAGAATAGTGTTTTGATGTGGGTAATTAAACAATAAAAACACGATGTGGAGAATGGAATTAATGTAACCCTAGGGATATTTTAGTAATCCGAAAGGGGTATTTTGGGAATACCAATAATGGGTAGAACGAACCCTAACCAAGAGTTTAAGAAGATGAACTCGTGAATCTAAGAAAGTAAAATAAAGTATAATGGGGACGGGGAATTAAAGTGATTCATGTTCCTAAGAAATCCTCATTTGCATGTTTGTAGATTGTGCACGTGATTTTGCTAAGTGAAGAACGCAAAGTCAAGGTAAGGGATTACGTTCCTTAGTTCTTGATGTCTCTATCCTTTAATGTAGGATTCCTATATATTCTTTCATGAGTAGTTACCTAGTGGCGGTAACATTTGAATTCTTAAAAGTTGTGAACGCCTTTTGAATGTTCCTACCCCTTGACATGTTCTAAATCAATGGGTACCAAAAACATATCTTTGAAATTGTATGGTGTTCTCGTACCATGAACACTAAGTTGAAACTTTGCTATATCTTAATGTGGTATAGACATTCGCTTACTTTGCTATATCTTAATGTGGTATAGACATTCGCTTACTTCGCTATATCTCAATGTGGTATAGACGGACTAAGTAGGTTAATCTAGTTTGAAATGAAAAAGAGCTAGACTTTGGTACTGCTTAAATGAAATAGTTGATTATCATGATAAATCTTACCTAAATGCCCTGATCAGGCATTGCACCTGAAATGGTGACGATATCTTGGAATTGACGGACTTGAAAGTAAATGCCACCCTTCTTTTGAAAATGTTATTGTTAACTGTTTGAATCTTAGTGGTTAACTCAATATTTAATGAAAGCTCATCCTTGAAAATACTATTATTGTTTCGTTCTTCCGGTCATCTCTCCTTAGAACCCGGAGAGATCCCGTATGAACTTACTGAGCATTGTTCGCTCACCCCTTCCATAATATCTGTTCTCCAGGATATAAATAGGAGGAGGTCTCGATGGACAAAAGAGGAGTTGTTAAGGTGATAATGAAGACCTTGACGATGAAGATTTGAAGGAAGTCTTTTAGTAGTAGTTAGAAAGAACTATTTATGAATGTTTATTTAAATGATGGTTATAATTAGCCGTAGGAGTTTTGAAAGACAATTAATTCGCTTCCGTTATTTATTTTGAATAGTGGTTAGAGATACTAGCCGTTGATGTTTGAATTATTGTTTAAGACCGTTGTTTTCCCGCGTTTGGGGACGGGTTTTATTAAAGGATATTATATTATATTACTCCGAAATTCGGGGTGTTACAAAATCAAATCAAAAGCATATGCCCCAACACATCTGCAACCAAACAAGTGTTAGCTACAAATACCCAATATACATACAACATTTTCATCTTGTTCAAGTTCCAATCAGACTCAGAAAAGGGAACATAATAACATAAGTAGAGGAAAAAAAGAGCCTTGCCTATGCAAAGCCTGGTCATCTGAAAGCTTTCCTTTAGCTCTAAACCAGTACCTCAAACTGCAAAACAAATTGTAATCAAATCCAATGCCAAGGTATATGCATACAAGAATAACATTTTTTTGTATGTAATAAACAGTAAAAAGAGCCAGGATTGACCTTGGAGAACCTTTGCTCTGATTGGTTGACTTATTGGGCTCACAAGGCTTTATCTCGAAAGGACAATGCACAATTTCTGAGGTGGAAACCTCGCTTGAATTATTCCTGTTGACCAACCAACAGAATAAAAAATCTAAAGCTACAGAGGAGAAGATTATAACTTTCATCTGTTAAACTTAAACCATATGGATATTCAACAAAACTAAGATTCAGTTCCTCGATCATAGACAACCATATAAGATATAAGATCTAAAACAGACAACCCAAACAAAGAAGATCAACAAAGCACAATTTCCCGCACTCATACCAATTCAAATGCAACTGAACCTCCACCAAGCCAGAAGGAAGTGGTGAAGGCTGCAGTAGCTAATTTTGCCTCTATTTTCCTTAATGAAGCAGATAGGACAAAATTTGCTAAACCAAGGGTTGAGGATACAAATTTCTACCTCGAAATACGAAGCCCAGTTTGATGCCCCTCTCCAACCTCTGCCATTGCTAAAAGCTGCAATGCAGAAGAATTCAGCCATCGTTGCAAGTAGCAACAATTAGCTGGAAGTAATTGATGAGTTCATGCCCAAATTAACTAAATACCGATTCTGGTTCTGCCACAGTTGGCATTGTTGCTTCTTGGTGATCAACTCCTGCTTCTTCTTTCTGAAGAAACATTAAAACCACGATGCATATGAACTTTAAATCAGTGAAGCATTCTTTCTGTATCCAATTACTTGTTTTTCTCTTTTTCGTGATTCGTACATAGCTGTCAGCTTAGCTTAAATGACTCAGTATCAGGATAATTATGAAAAGCATACAAATAAGTATCAAACAGGAACCTGTGATTGATAAAGAAGTATTACTTGTTGGGATGCTAAGTGGATGCATGTACTTCTCTATACCTAAATTTTCAACTATTCCCGGGACTTGCATCTTAAATTTCAAGATAAGTGCTAAAAATGAACCTGTTTCACGAAAGTTGATAAGCAAGAATTCAATTGGTGAATCCAGAATCAAGGCTTTCATCTAGACATAGGTGCTGACCGACTCAACACACTCGGTTGTAGTCTGAACATCCAGTATCATTCTTATTAGTCCATGCACTGCACCAGTAAATGGTATCTTTGAAATTGCTGCTGGTGGACTAAGTTGTCCTGTGTCTTAGCAAAGCATGTTTATTCCCAAAATGAGAAGTTTCTAGACATAATTGCCCCAAAATGAATTCCAATGGATGAATGATCATGATTTATATAGAAATGTAGCTTTCTCTGATATGCTATGTAGTAATTGGAGTGAAAAAAAAAATCAGAATATTCCCACGACCACGGCTTTCCTTCCATTTGTTCACAAACACGGGCTCTTTTTTTGTTCTCTTTAATCTGTTTTTTGTATTTGGTATCCCTATGGACTGCGATGGGGGCAATCCGGGAACAATTGCTTAAAAACTGCCCAATTTTTTGAGCAAGAGTTGTTTTCAAGAAAATATTATTATCCAAGAAAAAACAAGCTTGATAACAAAAGATGGCAGTTGTTTGACACAGATGAACAACATGTAAAAGAGTTGACACATTTTCAATTTACTTCACTATAGTATCTCTTCAATGCACACAAACATTCACAGATTAGTATGCATATATAGCCAAAAAAAAAATAGCCTGCAAATTTGTATTTGTAGCATCAGATATGGCAAACCTGAAATGAAGCAACCAAAGAGAATACAACATTTTCTTTTTGTATTGCATCAACCCTTCTTGTAGCAAAACTATTCCCATTGTGGACACAATGAACTTGATAAATGATTGGAACTGCAAAGTAAACATAAACACATCACAATATATTAGAGCCGTTGTTTTAAATGCAACGCATCTTTAATAAAACTATTGAACTTGGATACAATTTCCATGAACAGATATTTTCTATCACATAATGAGGTGTTATAGACAAGACCACCAAAATAGTAGTACAAGGTCTACAATTTTTGTCTTTCCATACAGAGATATCATGTAACAGTAGGTTACACGTACAAATGCTAAAACCAGGATACTTACTAACTGATCACTATTTTGTGGAAGAGGTCAACACCTAGCCTACAAGAAACAAGAATTACTTGCATTCAATGTGTGAAAACACACTTACAATCAGAGGATATACTAGAACTAATCAAGTTAAAACACAGAGCATCCATAGACACACTTGAGAAATCCTTTTCTCTGGCCTCCGAGTTTCAGAAGCTTCACAGGATAATTCATTTACTCTCCTCACTAAAACTGCCACAAACAGGGTAAACGTTCACTGGTTGAATAGTATAGTACTCACTTTCAGTAAAGGTAAAAGGGGAAAGAAATCTGGGAGCATCCCACTGGCTATTATACGCCAAACAAGGTCTTTAATCAATTATTTATGTTTGGTTAGTTTGTCTAACAGCTCCGTTCATCAGTTAAGTAATCTATATTAGATTCTTTTTATAGTTGTTAGAACTCTCGTTTTGTCTCAACCATAGGGTTTCATTCAACAGTTAAGTAGGGTTAATCATGTCTTGTCATTATATAGGGAAGAATGGTCTGCTGCCATGGTAACCTTGGTTCAAATCAAACGAGACTTGTGTGAAATTTATGCCTAGATTAACTTAGTATATAGCCCTACTTCATTAAGAATCTATGCTATATCTTAAGGTGAAGAGGGACTTTGATCCCTCTTTGAGTTTTCATCCTCTTTGACTTTTCATCCACTGTCGTTCTCCTCCTAATCTTCTTCTTCACAAAAAGCTCTACAACTAATAGCCTACATATATTAAAAAAAAAAAAAAAAAAAAAAAAAGTGTCCACAATGCATGTACCATCATTTCTTGTATTATTTTTATGTCTGAGATCCACCACTTAATATTCAAACCAGTACAGATATGGAGTTTGGATTTCGTACGCCACTTTTGTGTATCCTTGTGTACCACCAATGATTCTACATCCCTGAGTTATTAGGGCTCAGGTCACGTTGAGTTCATGCAAATTGTGGTACGCAATTGTACAGGAAATCTAAACTCAGAGATATGTCCACTCAAATTAACACATGCAGTGCATAGAATGAATCAAACAAAAAAAAGCAGTTCTTTCAGAAATTAACATCTTAATATTGAGGTTAATAAGATAGGGAAAGGACTTACTATCAAAGTCACCACCAAGAATGTAGTGAGCATGCAAGCTATGTACAGTCTTAAGAAAATCAACAGTTTTTGATGCTGCGGCCAATGCCTGTATAGTATGGACCGTCTCAAATTGGAAGTAAGATTTTATTTAGTGCCGTATACAGTTGATGTTTAAATTTTGACAAACTCCATTAACCCTTATATGAAGTGTGCATTTGCTATATGGTGCACATGTTCCTTTATATAACAGTCATTTCACTGCTTGCATATCATTTTTTCTGCATACAAGTGATCAATGGATTACTTTATCAAGTATGTCCTGACTCAAGATACATCCCAATAACTTATTAGCCAAACATCGTTATTCGAAATACAACTTCAACTTCATGCAAATATGTTTGCTTTGAGTATGAAAGTTCTCTCAACAGCACGCAAGTATTATAAATGATAAATATACCTGACCGACAAACTGCCCTCCAAACACGATAGCAGACTTTGGAGCTCCTAGCAACGTTATCCCTTTAAAAATGTTCACCTGCAAAGCTCAATTAGTAAAAGATAACTTCTTCTATATACCATGTCAAAAGCCTACTAGTGAGCCAAATGAAATGTACGATGCACTATTCGGAAAAATAAAGTAGTTCAACCATAACATAATTCGAGTTAAGTACCTTTTTCGTCCCTGAACTTTTAATTTTTTTACTTTTACTTCACGGGACTAAATTTTTTAACTAAGAATCCTTATACTTGGCTATTTAGGGATTACGTGGTCATTCTATTAGACGGGTGTTCATATTGCCGTGAATGCGGCACACTGATGTTGCATTGTTTGCTTGTGTGGCATCAAAGTTCCTCAAACCGTCTTTCCCCTCTGTCTTCGGCAGTCCTCTGTGGCTGCGCCAACAATAAACTGGGCCCAAAAGATGAATCCGAGTGAATTTGTACAACTTCCTTCTCTCCGAGCCCTAAGACTTCCTTTTAATGGCAGAAACCAAACACCAGAAAACCATGGCGTAGGTGAGGCAGTAGTGAGGGGTTACCGATGTTTTCATTACTCACCAAATCGCAGCTTTGATTCGTGGACCACGCCTCCGATTTCCCATTCTGGGGAAAAGCGATAACCCCAAGAGTCGACGGAATTGGAAATGGAGATTGTGAATATCTTTATGCTTTGTTCGTGATTGTGAATGTGTTTAGTATTACCTTTTCTTTTTGCAGATTGTGAATGTATTTATGCTCTGTTCTTGATTGTGAATGTGTAAATTGAATTTGGGGATGGGTGTTGTTGTTCACACCCGTAAAATTATTGAGTATACCCGTAATTGTGCTTCACATTGTTGTACCATTTAAAACATTATGCATACATACGGGTGTACTAAATAATTTTACAGGTGTGAACAACAACCCCATTTGGGGATTTTTCCCTCTCTTTTTCTTGTTGTCATCCCTCTTCTTGCAATTTTCTCTCTAGGCATTTTGTGATGTTGGTTGTGATGATGATGATGATGATGATGCTGGTGATGGCAGTGGTGGTGGCTGTGATGATGATGGGAGGTGGTGACGGTGGTAGGTGGAGGTGGGGAGCTTTTATGCAAAATTGTTTTTTTATATATATAATGAGTTTGATCAATTGTGGTAGATATGTTTTTTTTTTTTTTTTTTTTTTGTTTCCTGAAGTTCAGAGATTCAGTGGTGGTAATGGTGAGGTGGTGGTGAGGAAGAAGTGAGGGTGGTGGGGACGGTGATGGTGGTGGAGAAGATGGTGGTAGTGGGAGATGGATTCATTTTAAAATTTACACTCTCACTCCTTTATTTAATGGAAAATTTCATAACAGCATTTCACTGGCTTAGTCAATGCCACATAAGCAAAATGATGAGGTCATGGTGCACCTCAGTCTAAGTTAACGCCAACATGAATGACCTTCTAACGGAAGAACCACATAATGCCTAAGTAGCCAAGTTCAAGGATTCTTAGGTAGAAAACATAGTACTGTGAGTGTGACCGTGTGACGTAAAGGTAAGAAATTAAAAATCTCAGGGACGGAAAAGGTACTTAACTCCACAGGATTCTGCATAAAAACTCTGTACATCAATCATTTTCGTTTGAAAAATAACATCTAGAACAGTGTTAATCAGATTTCATTGATTAATTCCATATTATTCTACAAGTGTGGCATCTCAAGGCCCTGGGCAGTTTCTCCAATTAGTTTAAAGGCCAGTTACTGTGAACAAAGTTATGTAATTCAAGGTCATTTATTATGCTGAAAGAATATGTGTACTTATGAACAACAAATGGATCTTTTTCACTACTCTACAAAGAGGCATGTTCTAACTAGCAAACTACTGGTTTTTTTAGCTTGCAATACATTCATGATACTCTGCTAATCAGTGTACATAATCTTAGGCATGTTCAGACATGCATGGCAGTCCCACTAAATTTTTTCTCACGCTATCGATTCCATTTAGTTTCCAAATTTACATAAGAAAAGTACAAACCCAAAAATTCTTGGTTACTAAAGAACATGTTACTGTTAATATTTCTTATATAAGTACTTGAGATCAGTTTCCCTGAAAACTAAAGGTGACTGAAGGAAAAGGGAAGCAAATGTGGTACATACTTCAATTGGCTCCAAATCCAGTATGTACTCCACAAGTGGGCACTGATCTATTGTTCCATCTGCCCTCCAGATTGATTTCAGCTTCATCAAGTGACCATGCTCATGTGGCAACACTAGGCAAGTCAACTGTAGCCATGTAAAGGTGAGAAGTTTGCCATGGGATACACATAATATATGGAAATATTAAAAAAAAAAAAAAAAAAAAAAAAAAAAAAAACATTAACTGTAAACAGGTGACACACATTATAGAAACCGTAAGCATATCAAACATTGAAACTACCTTAGTCAATGCAATTACATATTCCTGCAGGGCAGAAGCTACAACACCTGCAAAACCAAGTTTATACGGAATTATTCGTACCAGGACCTAAAGCCTATTTCTTTTGGGATAATCTTGACAATAGTCACAAAGGATAAATAAGTCCAACCAACTAAAGCGCACTGATTGGCAATCCGTAGGCATATTAAGATGTTATTAATCTGTAATCAAATGAACATAATCAATCCAGTAGTTCTAAATTTACTGTAGACAGAATAACTTGGAATGCATCAGATGTTGGCTATCCAAAAGGGGGGGGGGGGGGGGAGTCTAATAAAGCATAAATTAAAAACTGACATCAATGTAAAAATGTCTTGATGAGACATCAGGCTCTTACCATGTCCAAAGTAATCATGACGTTTTAATTGGACTTCTTGACGGCTATCGCCATCTGAGTGAGAAGATCCAAAGACTCCCGCCTTCAATTTTTATAAAACCAATAAAATAGAGTTCAGTCAGATATGTATATTCCATTTATTACTAAAGTTTGATAATCGTTAGGCACCAAAGTTACCTCGCCTTCCAATATGAAATAGAGTCCTTCCCCAGCCTCCCCTTCTCGAATAACATACTCCCCAGAATCTTCAAAATAAACATCCCAAGTTATATGTTCAATAAAACTGATATTAATGAAGGCACTCTTAAAACATGAGGCGCAAAATTATAAAAAATAATATAGTTATGTTATCATTATGCATATCAGATGAAAGAGCACCCCACATAACAAAGTCAAGTTGGATTGGAACTACTAAGAACGGTCATATCAATCATGAACTAAAATTAAGATAATGTCATCTCAGATACCAGAAGCTATCTTGTTTTCTTTGAACCCCCTCACCGTTGTTGCTTTAGGTCTTCCCAATATCCCCTCATCCCGAAGCCACTTATGTCCTCTAGTTGAGCACCTCCCCTCCTAGGAGCCTCTCGCTATTATCCCTAATAAAGCAACTAATTACTTACCAGGATTTATAATTTCTTAGGTAAAATGCGTCCATGATAACGTCCTGACCAGCTAAGTTTCTTTTAATAAACACATCTTCGTAGTTAATCAACATCCTATCCGTGAAGTAAAACTAATTATGTAACCCTCTAATAATCTTTCACATAGACAACGAATGGGTCTCAAAAATTAGTTAATAACAAAAGCTTTAGCTTGACCATAGATGATCACTGGGGCGAAGCCACCATCAAGGATGAGGGGTGGCTAGACTCCCTTTATCATTAGATAAATGTAAGTGCAGTACCTTTAACGCAAAAGTTATCACATTCAAATACAATCATTCCTCCTAAAAAATGTCACATTTGAATGCTCCAAAGTCAAAATCCAACACAAAAATGTTTCAAAGTCAAAATACATCATTAGAAAAATGAATACATATGTTTATGGCTTATCACTAGCATTAGGAAGACCACAAACTATTACCTTATACAACCTCCATTTCACTAAGAACTTATTCATCACTACTACATAAATACTTCCTCTGTATCACATAAAGATAGTCTCACTTGTTGAATTGTAACTAAACATTTATGAAGTTTTGACCATCCTCATGAATATCTAGAAATTTTTATTGAAAAAAATATGCTTACTAGTGGATTAATAACAATGTTTAGAACTTCCAAATCTCATATATATGTGGTCAAGATTCAACTAAATTGACCATCAAATCAAAGTACGACAGAGGGTGTATCACTTTGAAAATAATCAAATTCACTTTAAAATTCGATTAAAATGTAACTCAAACAAACTAAACGGATAATAATCAACACGAATGTTAATACCAAAACTAAAGTAAATTAAAGTAATGCAGAGTAAAACCATCACCGGATTAGTAAATTAGGTTACCGAAATGTTTAACAGTAACAAGCTGAGCAATTTTCCGGAGAGAAGAGATCGGGAGCCTCTGAAGCAAAGGGACACAACCTAAGAACTCCATCACTGCGAACCAAATCACACACAAATAGAGTAAGAGTGAACTGTGTGATTGATGAAATACAGTAACTACGATTTATCGACATTAAAATGATGAGGATTAGGGTTTGTGTTTTGGTACCTGATTCGGAATTCGAATTCGACATCTCGAGAACGTGATTGAATTTCACTGTTCTACGACTGGTAAAGCTTTTTGAATTTTATTTTTTTAATCGTTAGTTCATGTGTACTATCATTGACCCGCATATTAACTTTGGTAACCTGGTTTAAATTATTATTTTTATTCCCTCCGTCCTTAAATGAGTGCCCATTTTCAAAAAATCTTTGTCCTAGAATGAGTGTCTTTTTTTAACATAACTTTGTCCCTAAATGTTTTTTTCCAAAAAATAATTCACCGGTCTCTTTATACGTGCAAAACTAAATGTTTGGAAACGAGATTACAAGATTATATATGAATCTTTGCCACCAAATTGTACAAAAAGTTGAGATTTTCAGATGTCCCTTAAAATGAAATTTGGACACTCATTTAGGGACAGAGGTAGTAACATTTTGATTAACCTTGGCTAACATTTTGAAAGAAAAATAACATTTTCTCATCTGTCGTTGTGTAAATGTCTTAAAATTGACTTTGCACGCTTATTAAAAAAAATGAGTAAACATTGTAATGCAAGATGGTTTCTTTTGTAATTACATAAACATTATAAGGAGAAATGAGAAAGTAGTTTAAAATACAGGAAATAATAAAGTAAGAAAAGATTGTTACAAAATGTGGTCTACAAAATAAGGTGTCATAATTGTATTGGTGTTTTTAATTAAAGTGTGGCGGGTCCACACTAGATGCAACAAATAAAATATTGCCACCTCATTTTGTATGCATCATTTTGTGATTTTTTTTTTATTTAGAATTAAAATACTATTCATTATTTATCATTTTGAGAATGAAGCTCCTACTCTGATACGTATCAAAAAAGAAAGTAGGACTCTTATTCCAAGACGGAAAGACTCTGAGACAAAAGGGAATTTTTTTTCTCAAATAATTCATTTTTAAAATAATAATTCCCAAAATACCAACCCTCCAAAACTATTTGCCAAAATGTCCCTTTTTTTGAAACTCGCTACCAGTGTTGGCGATTTTTTTTCCAGTGAAAGTCGCTACTAGTGATAGCGAGTTTAATTTTTTCCATTTTATTTTGTACAGAAATCGCCGAAAATTATTTTACATTTAATTGAACTCGCTACTACCAAAAGCGAGTTTGACCAAAGGTTGACTAAACTCGCTATTACCATTGGCGAGTTTGCGCGAAGTTTTACTGAACTCGCTTTTGTCAATAGCGAATTTGAGCGAAATTTCAGATGAGGTGCCAGATTCTCTTCAGATTGAAAGAGTACTCTAAACACCACAAAATAAGTTTAAAAAAAAACCCAATTTTTACATCTTTCAACTCCATTATTGGTGAAGACTTTAAGGTAAAACAACATTTCATTGATTTCAATATACTCCCTCCGCCCGCATGAAATTGCAAAACTTGCCGTTTTGGGCGTCCCATAGAAATTGAAAAATCCATAAATGGAAAGTTTTTACCCACTTGCACATTCACATCCACTAACCCACTAACTATTCTCTACCCCACTTTCTCCCTCCCACTCAACTATCAACACATCACATTTTTCACTTTTTCCCTTAATTATTGTGCCATATATTTTTTTGCAATTTCAGGCTGGACGGAGGGAGTATACTCTTGTGATTTGTTATATAATTTTTTTTTTTATTTAGTGTATTATAGGTATAGATGTTGAAATTAGGGTTTTCAAGATTTTAATACTCTGATTTCTTAATGTAGGGTTATAGATGAACGGGATTTCACTCATTTACATGTGCTATTGGGGAGGTGATGATGAACATCCATTTGATGGTCCTCATTTTCATAAAGGGCAGAAATGTGCGATTACAGCTCATTGTAGATGGAGATACAATCAATTGATTGATGAATTATATAGATTGATGGATGTAGATCAGACACAATATGAGTTGGAAGTTATTTGTAGATATCCCTATTCATTCGATAGCGGGATTGGTGAGTATTTTCCATTTCGTATTAAAGATGATGCAGATATGGATATAATGTTCGATGTTTCTGTTATATTTGGTGGGTTGAGTAACTTACAGTTGTATGTGGTCACGAAATTGATTGTAAATCGACGTTATGAAGAGGTTGAAGCACGTATTGGAGATATCTTTTATAGGAATTCACCAAGTTCCAATCGAGATGCAGGCATTGGTCCAAGTACCCAAACCCTTCTATCAACCCAAACATCGAATTATGATATTGGGGCATGCACAAATGATCAAGTTGAAGATAAGAATTCGGAAGATGATGAAGATTATGAAGAAGAGGAAGAAACAGATGTAGATGCAGAACTAGATGATGTTGATGATGAATATGAAGAGTGTAGTAGTGATTCTGATAGAGATTTGGGGGAGAGAGTATAACAATTTTTGTTAAAGAAACCCTAATATATCAATTTTTGATATACACTTTAATCTCTCAAAATTTACACCACAAATGTAAAAATTGTAACAAAATAGAGCAATAAAAAATGGAATACTTACTTATTAGTTTGACAATCACCCGTTGAGAGCAGTTGATTTGAACGAAAAATGGAGTTTCCTTGATGTCTTAAATTTACCCTTGCAAGTGCACAAGTTACCGGTGTAGTATATGCAAAGCAAGGTGTCGAACCACAAAGGACTATATTGGAGAAATAGCAATTTAAAAGTAACCAAATAGTTCGATTTATGATTTTAACTAAATTAATTAAAGCTAATAATAAATGTAAACAAATCTTACGAAATTTAGATGTGAGAAGAATATATGGATTGGGTTCACTTGTATCTCTTACTTATGCTTATATGATATATGATGCCAATTCTTATTGAGATTCGTTCACAATAATATAGATCTGTAAAGACTCTAAGTATTTCTTACTTTTGTACTTTCTATAATGTCCACACAAAATTACGAAACCTTTAAGAATACAAGAACAATGAATCTAAACCCAGGATACCAACTAAATGACCCTCCGTTAGGTTTAATTATCAAAAGGTTGGCAAACAGTATAAATAACCCACTTACATGCAATTATTTTATACCCCAAGTCAACAACCTAATCACAATATCAATAACGACTATTGCTATTAAAGAAGATGAAGAATGATAATCTTTTGATAAACCAACAATAAATTGAACTAGAAAATATAATTAAGCATAAATATTCGATACTCGTTACCTCAAATCCACAGAAAAAGAAGTTTAGTTCATCATAATTTGATGAACCCTAAAATCTTGAATAAAATAAAAGATGAAGAATGATGTTCTTGATTTTCTTCTCCTTCTCTAGATCTCAAAGTACGTAGTAAAAAGTCCAACCCTATAACTAATAATATAAAATCCTTTTTATACTAGGAAGCATAAAGTAAAAAAATAAAAAAATAAAATAATAAAGTAAAAATAATTAAACGGAATCCGCCATCTTGTGTGTGCGTGGTCTGATCTCCTTGGAAGCTGGGATTCTGATTTCCCATAAAGTCCCTGATAATTCAGTAACTCCCAATATGGTCTTCTAAATTCCCCAAATTCCAGAAAAGTCCATCATCTTTCAAACATCTCACAGTAGACTTTTTAGCTTCTGAACAGCTGCAGATTAATCACTCAGGTTTCAGATTTTGCACTTCCGCCCTTGAATTTCAGTAATTTCCTCTTAAGTCCCTGGAACTCCAAATTTCGCCATAATTGGTCTATATTTTGCACTTTCCATCTGTTTAACTCTGTCTTTCACAAAACACTTAAACGGGCATCAAATACCAACAAACTCAAGGATTTCACTCAGAAAAAGTCTAGGAAATACTTAACAAATGAGTATAAAACCCATCCATCATTCCTCTCCTTTCCCTGTCTCTTTGTCCGACCCTCTCTCTTTTCCTCTTCAAATGAATCTGTCGAAGCGCCAGGAAGGGAGTTTATTTTCGCTTGAACTTGCGATTGAGAGAAGCTAGTTCCAAACTTAAAACATTTACAGTTTTGCCACTCGCTATTGAGAAAAGCGGGTTCAGTCAACCTTGGTCAAACTCGCTATTGGTAGTAGTGATTTCAATTAAATTAAATAATTTTCAGTTACTTCTGTAAAAGTTAAAATTTGCCAAAAGTAGTCGTGGCCTTTGGGGTGCCGTTAGAAGCATTCCATGGATGGCCGGAAGCATGTCTAGTGGTGATGTGTGAGGGTGTGTTTCCATAGAAAAGTGATAACTCTATGGGTGAGTGCATGGGTTATATTGTAACATGACAGATTATGATATTATAGTGAATATCCAGGCTTGGTAGTGCCCCCAGACATAGTCCGATTGTGTGACGAACTGGGTTAACAAATCATGTGTTATTTCTTGTTTATTGCTTTCATATGGATTGTTGCGTACATGTTCTTCTCTTCCCGTGTGCATCTAGTATGGGCCTACATACTGCTCAGGTACCTTAAAATCCCAAACAATTATCCTTCTCTGTTCATTAGGCCCTCATTAAATTCCTTTTTTTTTTTCTTTCTATATATGAAGCCCTTGCACATGATCGTAGTTCGTAAGAGGAAGGCTATTGAACAATCATGTGGAGGGCTATGATCAAGGAAAGTAACAAGGCAAACGAATTTGTTTCCATGCAGGTTAAACGAAACTGTGGATCTGCTATCATATATGCTCAAACTTTCAAGAGGTAGTTTTATTTGTGTGTTCATCGCAAACTCAATGTAATTTATATGTACTGAATGACAATTGTCACTTATATTTTCATCTTTCTTGTACGTCAGAGCAGAGACTTGCAAGTGGAACAGCAGACTGAATGGAAATAAGCTGCCTCATGCACCCCATAGAGGTCCAACTTTGCCTGATATTTTCAGACAGTTTCAACAACTTCAATGAAGAGGAAACACTACCTTATGGATATGAACCAGTCAACTATCATCGTGTTGACTTTTCAACAATGGCACTATCATCTTGGCTGCTTCAAAACACAAATGTAGGATTCATTGGTTAGTTCTTTTAGTCGCTACATATGTTTAACACTTCGTATGATACCAGTTATTTCATTTCTTGATTACTATTTCTGCCGCTTAAGTAGCTTCAAGCTACATTTGATTGTAATGTGAAATATACGGGTTAATGATTAATGCTACTAAGATATCAAAAAAAATGTGTATTTACTACGAGATCATGTAATGACCCCCCCCCCTCAAAACTGTCGCTAATAAACAGAATATTTCCTCGAATATTCTTTTTGAGTATACGCCAACTGTTTGATAGATTGACCCAACGCCTGCTGCTCAACTTTTACTAAAATGCACCAAAGATCATTCCCACTCCTCGCTTCTACCTTGTTAATACGAGTATGTGTACCCTTAGAACCTGTTCCCTAGCCCCTTTATTCTATGCCAAATCGCTGATGCACAAGTTCACATCTAATATGATAGTGATCCTTTTCTGTGATTTCATACCATTATGCCCATATGCTTGACAAATGTTCGATCTGTGGATTTTTCGTATCATGTCATTTGGAATTCTATGAAATAGTTGACGCTCAAAATAATCTTACTCCCTCCGTCCCAAAATGAATGTTCAAATTTGCTCTTGTTCAAGAGCGAAAGACATGGAGGGAGTAGTAAGTTTAGTGGCATGATATTTGATGACAGTATGTTGCCCCAGTCTTGATTATCTGTGATGGACTGTTTCAAGTCATTTAGATATATCACATTTACAAATCTTCAAGTCATTCTGATGTTTGATAGTGTGAGCGAAAAATGCTGCAATCATCAAATATACTCCCTCTGTTACAGAATGATAGTCCCCCTATTTTCGTGGTTTTTACGAAGGAACTTTGAGCAATAATTAAGACTACTTATGATTATTCTAATGAAATTTTTGAAATTGTTCTTGATACACCATTATAAATACTATTAATGCCAATTTTTAGATCACATTAACATAATTATAAGTAGCCTTTATAATTGCTCAAAGTTCCCTCGTAATAACAACGAAAAAAGAGGGACTATCTTTCTGGGACGGAGGGAGTAATATGTACCACACCAGCATGCAATGGATTTGGAATGATCAGTGTAGGGTACGAAACAGATGCCCAATAAAACGAGTACTTCACGCACTCTTTCAGTTCGTAGCAACTTATCTTACCCTTCACTGTCTTCTTTCTTGAAGAACAAGTTGTCAATGCCATTGTATCATACTCCCTCTGTCCCATTTTAAAAGTCAAAAAATTTGTGGACATAAGAATTAAGGAAAGAATGTTTTTATTATAAAATGTAGATAGTGGGATAGAGTGTTGTGAGTATAGAACGAAAGTAGGTAGGTAGGAGAGAGAAAGTGGGGTATGAAAAAGTTAGTGGATAGTTGTTGTGAGTATAACATGTGAGATCTATTGAATACCCATTGAATAAAGAAGTGTTAAAGACTTTCCTTTTTGGGATTTTGACTCTTAAAGTGGGACACCCATTTGGGAAATCTTGGACTCTTAAAATGGGACGGAGGGAGTATTCTGTAATATTACCCTCTGGTTTTGGTAGCATAAATCTCAAAATGCCATTTCTCTCAGCATTTTACTTGTGATTGCTTTTACCCTTGACCCTCTCATCCATTCTTTTCAAAATGCCACCTTTCTTTATGCTTCTCTTCGTAATTCAATTCCTCTATCTTGCTTGTATTGCTTTTACGTTCACCCTCTCATCTAAGCAAAGCATCTTCTTATCTTTTAATTTCTCTAATCACCTTACTTCTGATTACTTCAAAGTATCTCCCTTTATTTTCAGTTCTCTCATCATCTTATTTCTGATTTCTTGATTCTCTTCTTCCTTGAATTCCCCCGTCTTATCTCCCTTTCTTTTCATTTCTCTCATCATCATTCTTCTGATTTCTCACTCTTGATTGTGTCTCTTCTTCCTTTAATTTCCCAAACTTGTAATCAATCTCCCATTCTTTTCAATTGGTTGTTAACATACCGTTGTAATGGCGGAAATGTTTGTCTCTCCGTTAGTGTCGGTGCTGATAGAGAACTTGGCCCATCTTGCCTTGTCATTCAAACCCTCTGGTGGAAATGATCGCAAGCTCAAGCAAATGACTGATGTGCTGGTGATGATAGAGGCGGTGCTGGAGGATGCAGAAAGCAGGCAGATTGAGCAGAGGCCTATTCAACTGTGGCTGCACGATGTTCAGAAGCTGGCTTTTGAAATTGAGGACGTAGTAGATGATTTGACCACTGAAGCTCAGCGTCGCCAGGCGATAGCAACACCTGAATCAAGCCGCTCCGGTAGGCTGCGTAAGTTTATTTCCAGATTCAGTCCTACTGCTATTGGATTCAATTGTGATATGGATCGGAAGATTGGTCAGATCACTAATCGTCTGCAAGAACTTGAAAAAACAAAGAACACTCTCCTGTTGCAAAAGTGTGTTGGGGATAAGTTCGAAAGAACAGGAGATCTGAGGCATTCGACGTCGTCCTTGGTGGATCGTGTTTATGGGAGAGAAAAAGAAAGTGCTGCAATTCTCACATTGTTGCTGGAGGACAGAGCAAGCGATCACGATGGCCAATTTCGCGTCATCTCCATAGTGGGGATGGGTGGTATTGGTAAGACCACACTGGCTCAATCTCTATACAATAATGAGAAAGTGAAAAAATCCTTTCCTGAGAGAGCTTGGGTATGTGTTACTCAAGATTTTGATGCTCACAAGATATGTAAGATAATTTATGAGGAGGTTTATGACCAGAGTTGTACGTTCAATGAGTTGAATAAGGTTCAAGAGAAGCTGGGGGAGAAACTTTCCAAGAAAAAGTTTCTTATTGTTTTTGATGATGTCTGGAATGAAGATTATGGGAAATGGGATCTTCTGTCCGCTCCTTTACGTGTTGGGGCACCCGGAAGCACAATTGTAGTCACATCTCGTAGTAAAGATGTTGCAAATATTATGGGTTCTAAGGAAGTTTATGATTTGAAGGTGTTATCTGATGGGGATTGTCTCTCTCTGTTAGCTCAACATGCCTTTGAAAGACCAAATTTCGATGGGCATCCAGAATTTAAAGAAGTTGGAGAGGTGATAGCAAAAAGATGCAAAGGCTTGCCTTTGGCAGCAAAGTCACTGGGAGGCCTCCTCCGCGCTAAACGGAGCCCAGACCAGTGGAGAGAAGTTTCAACCAGCAAGATATGGGAGCTGCGAACCAATAACATTATCCCTGCTTTAAGGCTAAGCTATCATCAGCTTCCTCCGTATTTGAAGCCATTGTTTGTATACTGCTCGTTATTTCCAAAGGGCTACGAGTTTGACAAGCAGGAACTGATTATGTTATGGATGGCTCAAGGTTTCTTGAGGCAATCGGGGGAACAGAAGCAGATGGAAGAGTTGGGCTGCGAGTATTTTGGTGAGCTGATCTCAAGATCTTTTTTCCAGCAATCAACTGGGTGGAATAAATCAAGGTATATGATGCATGATCTTAACAATGATCTAGCTCAGTTTGTTGCTGGCCAAACATACATTAGGTTGGACAATAAAATTGTTAGTGATGAGCAGTACAAGGTTTCAGAAGAGTCGAGACACATGTACTTCATTTCCAAAAAGTATGTTGATTTCAAAAAATTCAAGGCTTTTAATGCAGCACGGTGTCTGCGCACTCTTTTACTGATTCAAACAATGTCTTTTAGACCGTTCCACTTAAAGGACTTCCTAAGGTTACCGTGCTTACGAGCACTGTCTTTCAAAGGGTATCCCATAAGCAAACTACCCATATCAATAGGTAATTTGAATCTCCTTCGATATCTTGATTTATCCGATACTAAAATCAAGGGGTTGCCGAAATCTGTTTGTGCCCTCTCCAATTTGCAAACACTATTATTACATGGCTGTCAAGATTTTGTTCAGTTTCCTACAAGCTTTCAGAAGTTGATCAATCTTCGACACCTAGATATTGTTGATACACCAAGCTTGAAAGAGACGCCATTGGGGATTGGTTTGCTGACTCGTCTTCACACATTGTCAAAGTTTATTGTTGATAGGGGCGATGGGCGGAAAATAACAGAGTTGAAGGGACTGAACCATCTCCAAGGAACGCTGTCCATAATTGGCATGGAGAACGTGATGAACGTGCAAGAAGCTATGGAGGCTAATCTATTTCGCAAGGAGGGTCTTCATGAACTGGAGATTAAATGGAATAGCAGCTTTGGTGGTAGTCGAGAAGGAATTGACTTCAAATTACTTAATGCGCTAAAGTCTCCTACAGGATTGACAAGTCTGAAAATTGAATTCTATGGAGGCCAGAAATTCCCTAGTTGGGTCGGGGATCAGTCGTTCTGTAATATGGTGAAGGTGAGACTGATTGGTTGCAAAAATATCACACAATTACCGCCACTAGGACAGCTAACTTCACTCACGGAGTTGTCTATTGAGGGTATGGATGGGGTGAAAGTAGTGGGTATGGAGTTTATTGGAACTGGAACTGGCCTTTCTCGTCCTAATGCTTTCCAGTCACTTAAATCTCTAAGCTTTAGTAATATGAAAGGTTGGGAGGAATGGTCCGTTATTTCGAGTAATGGGGATGAAAATTTGCAAGGAGCTTTCCCATGCCTTCATGACCTGAACATGTCAGGATGTATGAAATTGAACAAGATTTCAGTTGCAAAAATTCCATCCCTTGAATCGTTACGTATAAATGGTTGTAGCGAGATGGTTCTAAGGAGTATGGTTGGGGTTGGCTCTGTGAAGAAGTTAGAAATTCAGGATATCTCAGGGCTGAGTAAACTAGATGAAGGGATTATTGGGTGTTTGGGAGAAGTTGAGGATCTAAGTGTTTATGGATGTAAGCAGCTGAGATATTTGTGGGAAGAAGAAGTTGCATGTCAGGTACTTGAGAAATTGAAATCGCTGTCTGTAGATAGCTGTGAACAAGTTGAATCATTGGGAGATAAAGAGCAACTGCTGCCTCACAATCTTGAGAGTCTGGAATTGAGGTATTGTGATAAGCTAGAGAAGATGCCGAATTGGCAAAACAACCTCACGTCTCTGAGGCGATTGAGGATACAAGGATGTGAGCAGCTCCAAGACAAATTGGGATCAACTACCAATTTGGAGCCTAAAACTGAAAACCGCGTGACCGTGGACATGGCGCAAGGCAGCAACGGCGGAAAACATGGAGAATATGAATTCTCTAATCTCGAGTCGATTAGTATCCGGGGATGTCCAAGTCTGAAATGGTTTCCCACGGGCAAGAAGCTACCCACCACACTCAGATATCTTGATGTTAATGCTTTTGAGAATATGGAGGACATGGCAGAGGAGTGGATGCATTTGTCTTTGCTGGAATCGGTTTCTTTATGGAATTGGTCAAAACTAAAGTCTTTACCACAAGGGTTGGCTCATCTCACTCAATTAGATATACGTAATTGTTCGGGCATAGAGTCGATTCCGCAAACATGTCTGCCCCCCACTCTCATAACTCTTGAAATCGAAGACTGCTCAAACCTAAAATACATGTTGTGCGCCAATGAGATGCAAAGCCTCACCTCTCTTCAAGAATTGACAATCAAGGGTTGTGAAAATCTGGAGGGATATCCAAGTGGAGGAGTGCGTTGTTGGCCTCCAAATTTAAAGACACTAACAATGGGGGAAGTAAAGCAGCCAATTACAGAGTGGGGCCTAGCAACCCTTCCAACCTCTCTCCTTACGCTCGTCCTAATTGGAGAATTTCCCCAACTGATTTCCTTTTCGATGGAGGGGACTCAGCTCCCTAGTTCATTACTTTATTTTGATATCTATTCTCTCAAGAATTTGGAATCTCTTGGAAAAGGCCTTGAACACCTTTCCTCTCTTGAATGGCTCAGCATCTACAAGTGTCGTAAGCTTAGAGATTTGCCAGAAACTCTGCTTCCCAACCTTTCAACACTTTTAATTTTTGGATGCCCACTTCTAAAAAAAAGGTGTAAGAAGGAGAAAAGAGATTATTGGCCCAAAATATCCCACATCCCCTTCCTCGACATATAATGAGCACTTTGTAAGTCCCTTTTGTTTCCATTTTGCAGAATTGTGTTATTTTCTTATATATATGAGGAGATGACACACGAAATTAATACTCTCTCCGTCCCATACTTACCGCTAATTATTTCCATTTTTGGCGTCTCATACTTATTGCTACTTACCCAAAATATTTACTTTTCTCTCTCCTATCTACTCACAACAACTATCCACTAACTTATTTTCTCGCTCCTACCCACTAACAATACTTACTTTTCCAATATATTTTCTTAATCCCCGTACAATCTCATTTAGTAGCAATAAATATGAGACGATGGAGTATATCCGATAAATTTTTAGGATTTGAGAAGCACTCGAAACTTGATCAAAATAAAGCATCATCAGCAGTTGAATTAAAAGTCCTACTTTCAATTCCGGAAGAAGTATACATTCAAAATTTTTGCTTACAAGTCAAAATCCTACGTACTATCAAATTATATATGTAGAGTTTTGTAGTGCAGATTGTGGTCTGTCCTAGAATAAATGACGCATTTCTAATATTTATACTTCTGTTATTCAGAGTTGTGTAGGTGAAAAAAAAGATAAATGATGAACTAGTGTGGGTACTGTAACCTCCTAATCCCAAGGTACGCCTCTTTTTGTTATTGCGATCTACTCCCTCCGTCCCTTTTTAACTTATAAAAAATGAGTTTGACACATTAATTAAAGAAAAAGTGAAAAAGGTGATGTGTTGTGAGTGTAGATGGTTGGGTGAGAGAGAGAAAGTGGGATGGAGAATAGTTAGTGGATGGTTATTGTGAGTATGACAAGTGGGTCACACCATTTTAAAAGTATTAAAACATTTATATTTTAGGATTTTGTAAGTTAAAGTGGGACAACCAAATGGGTAATTTTTATAGATTAAAGAGGGACGGGGAGGGAGTATTGCTTTTTCGACCATTTCTTACTTGCCTTCAACCAATAGCACTCAGGAGTGATGTAGGGATCCGATAAAAGCAAAGGCCTTGTATTATTCGATTTCTCCACCATGCTATTATTAAATGTGAAGTTACTATGCCTTGAACAGATAAACCTGCCTTCTTATTCAGTTCCTCATAATATTCCTTTTTTCATCTTTGCTTGATTTCTTATAGGTGGGTGATCCGAGGGCTACACTTATGTGGAGGCGATTACCAAAAATAGAAACAAATCGTGTGTTATTTCTTGTTTATTGCTTTTATATGGATTGTTGCGTACATGTTCTTCTCTTCCCGTGTGCATCTAGTAATAGTATGGGCTACATACTGCTCAGGTACCTTAAAATCCCCAACAATTATCCTTCTTTGTTCATTAGGCCCTCATTAAGATCCAATGGTTTGGTGTAAGAATTGCACTATTTTTCTAAAAAATGGTGCAAATTTTGCACCAAATTTCCACCATCATCTCCAATAGGGGTGGAAATGGTTTGGCTCAAACCGCGGTTTGGAACCGAACCGAACCAAGCCGAGCGGTTTAGCTCGGTTTTTAAACATATGTGGTTCAGCTCGGTTTAGAAAAGTGATAAACCATACGGTTCGGTTCGGGTTACGGTATGGCCCTTCCAAGCCGAGCCAAACCGAACCGAACCATATCAAGCTGAACCATGAGCCGAACCGCGAAACCGAACCGTGGAGCTGAACCGTTGAACCAAGCTAGCTGAACCGTGTTTACATATAAGGATTATTAACCTGCATGTTATTTTTCTTAAGAAAATATACAAAATTTAGTTTCAACATGTTCAAGCTTATCTTAGTAAGTACTGTGGTCTTTTCTAATGCATATTCATGTACTCCCTCTGTCTTAAAATGATCATATTTTTTCCTCTATTATTGTCAAGGAAAAAAGTATGAATATCATTTTGGGACGGAGGAAGCAAATGACTTTGGCCTTTTCTAGGGCATATTCATGTATTCCCTCCATCCCAAAATGATATTCATGCATTTTTCTCTAATATTGCGAAGGAAAAAAGTACGAATATCCTTTTGGGACGGAGGGAATAAATGAAATGTGAAGTTACCTGTTCAACTTTTGATCTTATTCCACTAGTGCATGACTTGCCTCAATGCACTATACATTTGACTTGCTCCTTTGATCTTAATACTGCAGCTTCTCCTGCCTTTCTTATTCAGGTTCTCATAATATACCTTCTCCATCTAATACTTGATTTCTTGTAGATGAATGATCTGACAGCTATCGAACTTACATGGAGGCGATCACGGGAAAAAGAAACAACCAAAAGAACGCCTCAAGAGAGCAGACAGGTCAAACTACACTCTGATCATCCTTAAATTTATTGACAAAGTTAGTTTCATTCAACCATTGTAATTGTGTTTTCGGTTTGCTTCGATTATTGATGTTGGTTACAAATATCAATGTAGGAGGAGCAATCGATCATGTTGAAGTTGGTACCAACGAGACATCAGTCGCTCCCAGCAAGAGATTGCAGTCTCGAATTGCAAACCATGGGGACATATGGATCTAAGCAGAAGCTACAAACACATCCAGGGCTTCTCTAATCTAATAGTGTTGAGAATCTCTAGCTGTTCTTGTCTGACGTCTTTCTACACGAGCATGGGAAAATTACAACTCTCAATATTGGTTCCGTGTTCATGGAGTTTGTAGCCAGATGAGAAGAGCAAAAAAGTTTTATCAGTGATTCTGAATTCGTAAGTAACTAGACTCTCGTGGACATATTTATTGCCATTTCACGGGGATTCTCCTTTCGTGAATTCATTTTATGGCTCCGGTCTTATGGTGTCAGCAACGTGATGGAAGAACTTTTAATAGCAGGATAGCAAATTTGATCGTTCTTTCACTGGAAAGGTAATTGAGGTGCATCTTTACTTGATTTCTTAAGGTGGGTGATCTGAGGGCTACTCTTATGTGGAAGCGATGACCAAAAACAGGAACAACCAAAAAGAACTCCACAAAAAAGCAGGCATGTCAAACTAGAATCTAATCATCATTAAATTTCATACTCCGTATATCCTAAATTCATATTATGGCTCCTGTCTTAGGTTGTCAGCAACGTGATGGAAGATTCTTTCAATAGCAGAATAGCAATTCTGGTAATACGCTCATGTATGAACCTTTCAACTGCAGGTTCTCCTACCTTGTTCAAAAAGGCCTCATTAAATTTATTTTGTTTATTTGTAGTTGATTTTTTCTCAGGATCGTGCTTCGTGAGTTGAAGGCAATTGGACTATCATGTGGAGGCTGTAATCAAGAAAAGTTGCAAAGGAAAGTCAACTTGCTTCCATTCCAGGCAGGTCAAACTAAACTACAATCATGCCCAAACTTTTACTGTAAGTCACAAGGTCGTTTTATTTGTTTGGTCAATGAAAACTAGATTCCGCATGATTTTGTCTTATATATTTCATCTTGTTTAGACATTGACTTGCATGTGGAACAGCCGACTATAAGCTGCCTCATGCACTCCATAGAAAGCAGACTACATGGAGGAGAGGTCCCAACTGCCTTATATTTTCAGACCAGCTTCAAGGAGGAGAAAAAACAGTGTCTTACCTTATGAACCAGTCAACTATCATCATGTTGACTTTCCAATTGTGGCACTATCATCGTCGCCGAAAAATAAAAAAACGCAACTGGCTCGTTTCTTAGTTCTTTTCAGTCGTTACCTATGTTTAGCACTTCCTACAGTCCCAAGTATTTCATTTCTTGATTACTAATTTTGCAGCTTGTGTACATTTTAAGTTGCTTTAAGCTATGTTTTATAGCTGGAAATGGACAAATATTGAGCACTTTGTAAGTCCCTTTTGTTTCCATCTTCAATGTGAAATATATGGATATATAATACTACTAAGATATCTTAAAGATGTGTGTTCACTGTAAGATCATATTATTACCCCCCTTCTAAATGTCACCAGTGGACAAAGTATTTTCCCAAATGTTCTTGTTAAAAAAGTATTTGCAGAAATGTGCTATTTTCTTATATATACTCATCTGTCCCACCCGAATTAGGATTTTTGGGTTGGGCACGGGGATTAAGGAAAAAATGTTAGTTGAGTAGGTGTTGTGAGTTTGAAAAGTGAAGTAGGAGAGAGAAAGTGAGGTAGAGAATAATGAGTGGAAAGTTATTGTGAGTGTGAAGGTGGGTCCCATTAAATAAAACATTTTCATTTTTGGGTTGTCCTGAATCGAATGGGACACCCAAAATGGAAATTTGTCTTAATTCAAGTGGGAAGGAGGGAGTATATGAGTAGATGGCACACGAAATTAATACTCCCCCCGTCCCATACTTATCGCTAATTATTTTCATTTTGGGCGTCCAATACTTATTGCTACTTACCCAAAATGTTTACTTTTCTCTCTCCTATCCTCTCACAACAACCCACTAAATTATTTTCTCTCTCCTACCCACTCACAATATTTACTTTTCCAACATATTTTTTAAATCCCCGTGCAATCCCATTTAGTAGCAATAAGTATGAGACGGAGGTAGTATATCTGATAAATTTTTAGGATTTGAGAAGCACTCAAAACTTGATCAAAATAAAGCATCATCAGGTCACCACAGATGAATTTTGAAGTCCTAATTTCAATTCCAGAAGAAATATACATTCAGAGATGTTGCTTACAAGTCAAAATCCTACGGCCCTGAGCAGTTATTGATATTCCTTCCCTTAATACCATTCCCATATACAGACACAGACTTACTCTACTTTAAATCCATCAGATTATGTACAGAAAAACACTAAAATTATACAACTGAGAAAAAAAAAAGAGAGAGAGACCCATTGTACAATATCTGACTTGTGACAGAAAATCAGAATTTTTCCCTTCTGTCCGTTCAGCCAAATTCATACTTTCATTCCCCTGTTTCCCTAAAGAAAACCCGAGAAAATTTTCTTCGGGTAAGCCAACCCAAGCTCTCTACACTGATCTTCATTGGGCTCCGTACTTACAAACGCAATCCCCATAAAATGAAAAAATGCAGATGCATCCTCGAGCTTTCTTGGCAGACTTAAAGATGTGGTAATAAATTTCTTTGATTGCGTTTTTCCTAATTTCTTCTTCGATGGTGTCTTGTCTAGCTCCGCAACACTGAGGAATCTTTCTGTGGCAGCCTCCCAAGAGAGCTCACGCTTCTGTGCATCACTCAGAGGGGCAGGATCGTTTTTCAACGCCTTGCTGACGGCTTTAACAAATTCTTCTCCGTCCTCAAATGTTCTGTAATTTGGGAACTGCTTGAAGAACTAGTTCGAGATATGATCTGCGCATATTACTATTTTGCCCATAGCCAGAGCTTTGGCTGTGGTTGTGCAGACTACATCTGTGGTACTCGGATTAATGAACACTTTATAGCTGTAAATTAAGAAGAGAGTTATTATATAGCTTTAAATGGCTATCCTGAGCACAAAAGAAAATAATTCAATATTTTGGTATTCCCTTTGTCCCAAAATGAATGAACTTTTCCCAAAAACTTTGTCCCTAAATGTTTTTTACCAAAATTTTCACTATTCATTATATAGTTGCAAAATTAGAAGTTTAGAAAGTAGATATCAAGGATGTCCACACAACTTTGTTACTAAAATTTACAAAGACTTGAAATTTTTGAATTGCTCCAAAATGAAAAATGGACATTCATTTAGGAACGGAGGGAGTACAATCTAAATGAAATATAAAGCATAAAACTTTCAATGGAGTAAGATAATACTCCCTCCATCCCGGAAATATAGTATCATTTGACTTTTGATGGTCAACACAAGTGAAATTTGACCAAACATTAATGCAATCTAATCATCCAATAAATTTTTAAAAAACTATTGTTATACTCCCTCCGTCCCAGTTCAAGGTTCTTAGTTTTTTTATGTTTCTCTGAAGGTACTTTGAGGTATAATTATTGGTTAATCCAACTATCGTAATGAAGATCTAAAAGTTGCTATTGATAGTATATATAATGGTGTACCAATAACAAGTTTTGAAATTTTCATTACTTGCTCAAAGTTCCTTCAAATAAACCTCTAAAAAACTAAGAACCTTAAACTGGGGCAAACTAAGAACCTTAAACTGGGACGGAGGTAGTATCAATTACTCCCTCCGTCCCAGAGTATATGTCCACCCTACCCTCCCATTTACACGGAGATTAAGAAATGCTGGAAGTGATGTAAGTGTTGTGAGTATAAAAGTAAAGTAGGAGAGAGAATGAGTGGCAGGGAATAGTAAGTTGATTGGTGTTGTGAGTATAAAAATAAAGTAGGAGAGAGAATGAGTGGGAGAAATAGTAAAGATTCTTTGCCATTTTTGGAAGTGGACATATACTCTGGGACAAACTAAAAAGGAAAGATGGACATATACTCTGGGATGGAGGGAGTACAATTTTTAGATTTTTATTGGATGATTAGATTGACATTAATGTTTGGTCAAAGTTCACTTGTGTTGACCATCAGAAGTCAAATGGGACTATCTGAAGTATAAGTTCAAAAAGGTAAAGAACGTACTCGTGAAATAGAGGATCTGCATGATCACGCCCAGGATTTACCATTACAGTTAGTTCCAAGTTTTTCGCAGCTTCCTGAACTTGAGCAGAGTCCTCACCACTTCCAAACAAATCAATCTCAAGCCCAGTTAGCTCCTTCTGATGCTCACCGAGAAGTTTGAGTAGCTCCTTGTAGCCTTTGCTCCAAACCATCTTCCCGATGTAGTATGCACCTTTGGTAAAGGCCTGCCTCCCAAGTTGCTGTTCATCTTTCTTTTTCATGCCAATCTCAAGAAACTTAGGATTGACACCATGAACATTGCATATTATAGATCTTGGAAGATCTTGTGTGGCAGCAGACAACCTATCACCTGCCATTTCAAGAAAAAGTCAAACTTGATGAGAAAACAACGTTTCTGGTCAGAAAATTAATACTCCCTCCGTCCCAAAATGAATGACCGAATTTGCTCTAGCTTGGTCAAGAGCGAATTCGGTCATTCATTTTTGGCACATAGGTCATTAGGTAGTACTAAAGATATCAGATAAATTCACTTTGCACTTAAATGCGCAGGATAAAGCCAAATACATAACACAACTACATAATCCAATTTCCACAAACAGAAGTCTAAGTCGACTATTACATTGGCTAACTTGTGAAGATTTTTGAGATATCAACATTTTGAACCATCATACTTTGCTCAAACTTTGGTTTTAACCATCCACGTAAGTCTTTAGCCATTTTTACCATTGTACTTTAAATACGTACTCACTAGCCCCAAGTCCCTAAACTAGGAGGTTTAAAATTGCTAAGAACATGCACTAAATATCCCCAAGAGCAAGAATGCTCCTCTTAGATCTAGAAAACTGCAATACAAGTAAATAACTGCACAATAAGAGACAGATTGAACAATAATGATCTAGTAAAAGAAGATAAATTAAGTTTTAAGGCCCAAGACGACTGTAACATGTAAGCAACTAGGAGAACAATCAATATGCCAAATTCACGATAGGTTAATGGTTTTGCACAGACTAGATGGAGAATCATACGCAGACAAACTACTATGTAAAGAATGAAAGATTAACAATATAGTGGCCAGATTCTTACCTGGTATCAATCAATTTGATTTTCGCAGCGATATTTAAATGGGAAACTAAATTTAAATGAATAGACACTTGTACAGTTCTAAGCAGCCGATGGAATTCATAAAATACAAGGAAAAATGACGCATATATTCTTAAAATTCATAGCAACATTTTCTTTTAACTATTTATGAAACTATTTTAATTTGATTAATCATTTTAGAGATAAGTAACTACATACATTTATTGTTTTTAATCAGTAGGGGTTGGATGCAGTTGGAAAAAATGAGAAATAATAGTAAATAGAGGCTTGTGAGGGAGAAGAACAAAGAGGTCAGAGAGACAATAAGGCTCCACGCATAATATATAGTATAGATAAAATTGAGACAATAAAGCAACAGGAATCAATGCTAGATTATTGGCTATTAGGATTAATACAAGATAACTATTTGGGTAGACCTTGAACGATAAGCACAAAATGTCAGAAGTGTGTACCTTGTGACAATATATATCAACCACCCAACTATTCATGTATTCAAGAAAAAATGCTACTAGCCGTCCATTCTTTTCCCTCTTCACATATTCTAAGTAGTTTGTATGAAAATTCCTACGACAAGGCGGAATTTTGTTTTCCATCTTTTGCCATGATGGTACCAGGTAAGATGCTCTGGTTCCTCAAGAACAACAATATCTGCTTCGTCATCAGGGATGGTCTCTGTTATATCCCCAAGAGCAAGAATGCTCATTTTGGATCTAGAAAACTCTCATACAAGAAACTTAAAAGAGACGGATTAACCAATAAAGATCTAGTACAAGAAGATAAGTGAATTTTAAGTCCCAAGACGAGTGCAACTAGGAGAACCATCAATATGCCAAATACATGATAGGTTATTTGTTTTCACAAACAGAAAGGAGAAAATATCAAAGATTAGGATTAATACTTTCCTGTCATGAAACCATATATCTAAATATATCCTTGAGAAAGCAAAGTCGTGCATACTTTACCTTTCCTGGATAAAATTTTATGCTGAAACTAGATTTAAACCCAGTCCTTTCTTCGAGCCACTCATAGACATACTTCTCCTGCTCCGAAGGTAAGCTAAATTTGATCTTGTTTGGATACAAATATTCTTGATCTCTCAAAGATAACAATTGATACTTTCAGAAACTGAAGGGGGTGACCAATGCCACTAATTGGGGTTTCGCCAGTACTTAAGACCAAATTAACCTCAAACTGTTGTGAACTAGGCTATATATTCATAAGGATTTTCTTATTGTGTTAAATGGTCCCAACTATGAATGTCCCTTTTCTTTTTCTTTTTTTTTTTTTCTTTTTTTGGGGGGGGGGGGGGGAGAATTGTCCCAAAAATGAATGTCCATTATTTGGAGAAGTTACTAAATCCTCCTTCATTAACAACATTTTTAATGCACACTCACACTCTAATGCAATATAGTGATATCATGAAGGATTTTTATGTAGTTATGCTACTAAATATACTTGAATTTCAACTTCAAAAATGTCCCTCAATTGGACATTCATTCAGGGACGGAGGGAGTAACATAGTAGATAATGTATTTACCTCTCCTTTCCTATTAAACATTTGTCCGCAAACAAAACCACGTGCATTATTAGTTGATGGGCTGTCAATCTGCAAACCACAGAAACTCCCGTCAATAAGTAAAAGTACCGTGAAACAGCAGCCAAGGGAGGAAAAATAAGAAAGCAAAGGTAAAAACGGAAGGAAAAAATGCTTATACCACATACAGCAACCACTCATCAGCTCTAAATGGCCTGTGAAACCACATTCTGAAATAAACGATGTGAGTGGTTAGGCTAGTTTGTATAGAACAAGGTACACATGATGTGATCAACCTGCAGAATTTGTTCCAAGTAAAAGCATGTTTACTCACGAGTGGTCCAAACTGGTACAAGTTAGTTCCAGACCCTTCCTCCGGTGAGGGCTCAGAATTACTAAAAGAAACACTAGATCAGATGCATATGCCACTACACAGCTGCAAACAAACAATCTTTTAGCTTTATACAAAATAACTCCCTCTCTGTCACATAAAGATGTTCCAACTTTCCATTTTTGTTTGTCCCACAATGAAAGTCTCATTTCTAAATTGGAATGGCTAAGTAAATTTCCAAAAATTCAGAGAAATGGATGTGGATGATGGGAGAAGATTAGTGGTCATTTGTGTGATTCTTATGTTCATTAGGGGATAGTAATTGGAAGAAAAATATATAACTAAATCGTTTAGAAAGTCAAATGGGAGCATCTTTGTGGGACGAAGGGAGTGCATGGTAAGACCTTGACTGCTAAATGGTCTCAGTAATTAGTAACAATTGGAAACAAATTAAGAGCAAACAAATTAAGAGCAATCAAGCTTTGGCAAATGTCCTCTCCACTCGTGTTCCATGCAGGTTGCTACAAAAAACAAGAAAGTGGACTGCTGAAAGAAGGGTCCAACCTGTGCAACGCCTGGTCTTCTGAAAGTTTTCCTTTTGCTTTAAACCAGTACCTCAATCTGCAAAACAACTAACATTCATATCAAATGAGATAGAACTTGCATAAGTTAAACATACAGTATACTCCATCCGTCCCACTCGAAATAGGATTCTTGGTCCGGATACGAGGACTAAGAAATACTAATATTTTATTGGAAAAAGTAGTTTGAAAAGTAGGTGTTGTGAGTATGAATGAGACAAAAAGTGTGTAGGAATAATAAATGAAAAGTTGTTGTGAGTATGACAAGTGGGTCCCATTAATAAGAAAGTAATAAAAAATTCCATTTTGGGATGTCCTATTTCGGGTGGGACTCCCAAAATGGTAAAACGTCATATTTCGGATGGGACGGAGGGAGTATGAGAAAATAGCAATTGTTCATGTCGTTGAACAATGAGTAGAACCAGTATAAACCTTGGAGGACCTTGAGCTTGGATGGTCGACATATTAGACTCACAAAGCCTTATTTCTGTGGGCCACTGAAAGTCTGAAGTGGTACCTTTCTTTGGGTTAGCCCTGTTGAGCAATCAATAGAAGTCAATAACTTGTGAATTTTGTAAAAATCAAACATTCATTCCAAAGGCTAGCAATCGTCATTAGTTATTCTTGATAATTATGTTTGCCTGGATAAATCAAAATGAAATTCCAACTAGTTACACCAGATTTTAGGTATAAACCGGAACTTGGAAAAACTTTATTCAGTAAAAAACACAGTGCACCGATGAACCATGAATTAAGTAAACGGAGGCTTGCCTTTGATGCCTCGTCAGCAGCTCTTCAATTGACAGAAGCTGCAACAAATTGGTGTTAAGAAACCATAATAACATTTCAATTCGAAATAGTTCATCTCTTGAAGCACAAACTCATTTATTACCACTTCTGGATTTGACACATAAGGCATTGTTGATTTTTGGTGCTCAAACCCTCCCCCTTCCTCCTGTAAGACATCATAAACCGTGGCACTGAAATGTAAAGAAACACCAGTATTCACTCTGACGCGATATTAAAACTCCATATAAAGTTTTAAAAAACACAGAGGTGTATGATGAAGGAAGTCGACTAATAAAGGTAATATTTTGCTTCTGCGACTAGTGTCATCAGATAGCATCGTTAGTAATCCATTCTCATCGTCGTTCCAGCATGCAAGTATCTGACATTCTATGGAATATCATTATTTGACGTAAACTTACCAAGTAAAATGTAAAAGGCCAAATGCAATCAGTAGTTCTATCTTTTCTCTTGCAAATCATGGAAGAAGTATTGGATGTACATAATTGTACTTATCTTTTCTTTGTGATACCCCAACGGAGGGAATTAGTCTATGCTCATATGTGGTCAACTACAACCAATTACGATTGACAATCCCCCATAGAATTTTTGGATGGTCCAGCGGTGGCCAGTTGGATCCATATCCTTGGGTCAAAATATTGGCATAGGGCTAGGATCTCAGAGCGGACCGTGACAGCTAAAATGGGAGTATAGCCCTCTGAATTTTAGAAGGCTTCCTCCACCATGAGTTCCTTAAGCTGTCGTGTTTTTTTTCTTTCTATTTCCTATGCAGCATGGATGCAATTTGGATGTTATTGTTCCCTGTTTTTGTTGCTTTTTATCTTTTCCTTGTCTTACTTAGGCCTTTTTTATTGTTAAAGAGATAGGTTCCACGAATGCCAAACCAATATGTTGATGGACTATGTTATCTTTAAGTAAATCAAAGCTATAAAAGTGATGAAAAAATTCAACCTTGTAGACCTGGAAAAACAGGCAATTGTATATACCTGAAATGAAGCAACCAAAGAAAATACAACCTTTTCTCGTTGCAGGGCGTCTACCCTTCTTGTAGCAAAACTATTCCCATCGTGTAAACGATAAACTTGATATATGATTGGAACTGCAAATGTAGACTTCTGCATCAGATATACAATACAGTACAATATCCACAAAAATGAATGTTATTAAGCCAGATTTTAGCAAGAAAAATGAACAAGACGCTCAAATTGTTTGTACAAATCAGATGTTTATTCCCTATCTTGGCAGACATTGTTGAAAGAAACAAAGAAAAGAATTACAATTATTGTAGACTGACTAGTCAAGAATGTGCTTAAACACGTAAAATAGGACTTACTATCCACGTCCCCGGCAATAATGAAGTGAGAATGCAAGCTACGAAGAATCTTTAGAAAATTAACAGTTTTTGATGCTGCAGCCAGTGCCTGGATATAGCGACCATCTAAAATTGTAAGTTTTCAGGGAAATTCCAACAACTCCCTCAGTCTCAAAAATGATTCACACCACCATTTTTGTATGTCCCCAAAAAGGAGTCTACTTAATAGAAAAGGGAATTATTTCAGTGCAATTTTATGAAGGTACAAGCATGCAAAGTTACGTCCTTTAAAAATTAGACTCGTAAACGGTGATTCGTTTTGGGACAGAGGGGGTGTTTAATGCCATTTGATGGTTAATGTTACAAGTAACTATTTACAAGGATGACAAACCTTCTTGATTTTCAGAAAGCAAAAAACATAAGTTACTACATCATACTCCCTCCATCCCACCCGAATTAGGATTTTTGGGTTGGACACGGGGATTAAGAAAAAAGTGTTAGTGGAGTAGGTGTTGTGAGTATGAAAAGTGATGTTGGAGAGAGAAAGTGGGGTGGAGAATAATGAGTGGAAATTTGTTGTGAGTGTGAATGTGGGTCACATCAAATAAAACATTTCCATTTTTGGTTTGTCCTAATTCGAATGGGACACCCAAAATGGAAATTTGTCCTAATTCGAGTGGGACGGATGGAGTATTGTAAATTGTAATGTTCTTTTGCTACAAGCATGAAACTTTTTTCTAGAAAATGCCATCAATATTGAGTTGAAAAGAAGCTTTAGTCTTGCCTGCCCCAAGAACTGTCCTCCGAATACTTTAGAAGATTTTGGAGCCTCTGCTAAGGTAATTCCTTTGAACATGTTCACCTTCAAGCAAACACAAAATAAAAGGCAACTTATGTGAGGGAGTAAAGTAAAAAGGACTCGGAGAGATAAATATCAAACAGAAGTGATACTGGACCATCTCCCTGTGTATCTTTTCATATGAAAAGATACATTCAGCCAAAATTTGTATGGGTGCAAACAAACAGGAATATGTTCACTTCTCTTCAAGCATAGTTAAAAGCACTACACATAAGTAAAGTCACTACACATCTGTGGCACATATGCTCCAAGTGTTAGTCCTTCTGTGCTATCATAATAGCAGAAATCCCAGCACCCATAGCTACCAGCCCCTATAGCTACTAAGTTTAAGCGAACTAGCTTTAGTCAAGTAACATGTTACTATCGTGATATTTCTTGCAGTAAGAATTTGCATATTACCCTAGACTTACATTCATTAAAACGCCCTGCCCAAAAGGGCACGGTAAGTCTCTTGACTTGCGGGGTAAGGGGAGATTTTTTTTAAAAGGATATATGCACATGCTATCCCCATATTATTCTGGAACTAAGGCTTTGTTGTTGTTGTTGTATATGCGCATGCTATGGAAATGACAAATCAACAGTACAGTCATAAGAAAAGGCCAAGAGCGATTTTGTCACTGAAGTTCGGTGCATACATCTAGTGACTCCAACTCCAAAATGTGCTCCACAAACGAGCAAGTCTTATGTGGTGCATCTGCACTCCAGATTGATTTCTGCTCCATCAAATGACAATGCTCGTGAGGTAACAGCAAGCAGGTCATCTGTAACCAAAGATAAAACGTCAAACGGTTGCTTTGTGATCCAAGCAACACCGTCTATATTCTAGACGCATATTTGAGACGCGAGAATATAAATGAGGCAAGCACATTATACCATCTTAAGAAACTATATTGGACAATACTAAGATCAAAAGAAACTTCTCACATTATCAATCAAAAGGTTCATCATTGTCTTTATCATTTGCTAACGACTAAAGAATGAAAAAAATGGCTCTATTATTTTTGGCCCGGAAACTCGGTGATAGGGCCTAGACTTCCTATAGATGAAGCATATGACTGCTTGTATTATTTTGGCCCAGATCACCCGGGAACTAAGTGGTAGGACTAACCAAAATATTATTTTATATTCTGCTATTTCTTTAATTGATATGTGACTTAAGTCTATATTGCACATAGGATAATTGCAAATACCTTAGTTAATGCAATCACATCCTTCTGCAGAGAAGATGCAGCAGTACCTGCAAAACCAGGATTTCCACAATTCGATGAAATTAGTCTGCTGTGACTCTACCTTTTTTTCATTTTTGGGTTAATTTTGGTTAACAGGACACAATAGCCAGAGTCAGGCAATTGATACGCAAACATTAAAGACAACTTAGACTAGGATGGATGTCTCTATCCATTCAAACCAGCGAATTTGAAGCATAGACCATTTTAAGTAACGTAAAGCTGTTACTTCATTCTCCCCGAAGAGTCCACATTCAGAAGTTGTCAACTTAAAATATTAAAACAAGCTTTCATTAATACCCTTAGTTTAAAGGATTATAATTGTTTTTCTAAATTTAGGTTTTATGAAATAAAGATTCATTTGTAACCTTTTAGAATCATAATCTTATCTTTTGAATCAAATTCAACAGGCATATCCAAGAAGATAAAGGACTCTTTAAGTGGAGTGGAGGAAGTATTAAACTATTGCCAACTGATATCGGCGTAATAATATAGTGGTGGTTGGGAGAGCAGGCTCTCACCGTAGCCAAAGTAATCATATTGTTTAAGTTGGAATTCGTGATCATCATAGTCTGCATGAACAGAGCCAGAGACTTCCGCCTATAAGATAATACTATGATAAGTTATAACTTATAAGACACATTATAGCCACAGATTTAAGGGGCGTCATTTGTTAGACAATGGTATCACCACTTGACTAACTTACCTCGCCTTCACATAAAAGATAAATTCCTTTTCCAATTTCCCCTTGTCGGATAATATAATCTCCAGAATCTTCAAGATGAAACAATGAAGGTATCAGGTAATTAAACCAACATAGGATTTTCCAATAGCAAGGAAACAAAAAGGAAAGAGAGTGAGAAGGAAAACATATATATAAGCCCCTTGTGAGGAAAAATTTACAATCTCTGTCTTCAAAACATAATCAAATGCAATGTCATTGTTGGCATGGCTCATTTAAGATCTTATTGACTCACTTTACTTATGTTTCCTGCGATTTTTCTATTATCCATAAAGACTTCAAGAAATCCAAATACTGTACCAAGAACTAAGGCTGCACAAATAGAACAAGAAATCTTGTACCTTACGTATACTATTATTACTGACAGTGATGCAAAGCACAAAAGCACAAAAGAAATCTTCTTAAAAGTATGTAGTTGGATTGTTTTAAGATATAACAGGTACCCTGATGAACTTTGAGATTCACCACTCGGCAGATTTTGAGTAGGAGCGGGATGTCACACCACGTCAGCAAGATGACGTGGTGTGACAGTCCGGGTTAGTTTCCTGTCGAGGATTTGTAGAGGCAATTTAATTTTACATTGGACTCTAGATAGAGGTATTATTGTAAAAAATCAATATATGTAACCTAGATATTTTGTTGATATGATAATGTAGAGAATTGATGATTTGATTAGAATAATACAAGCAATGTATTTTACTGGATTTTACCATTTATCCAACATACTCTCGGAAATGCAAATTCTAAAGCTGCCTATCTGAATATACCAGTATTCACGCGACAAAATGCATGCTAGATCTAACACCAACCAAACAACAAAAAACTGATGTTGCTAGCCGGAGCTGGAGTAGGCGTCAGTATGCAAACTGGGCATGTGGTGGGAGGGAGAAATTAGGCAGCAAATGAAGGGTAAATATAAAGTCACAAAAAAGTCCCACAAAATTTGGTCTACAAAATGACGTGTCATTATTTCATTGGTGTTTTTAATTAGAGTGTACCGGGTCCACAATCGATGCAACCAATAAAATATCGCCACCTCATTTTGTATCCATCATTTTGTGAACTTCTTTTGTGCCCCTAGCATTGCTCGCAAATGAATTCAATGTCGCAAATTTTCAACGCTTGCATGGGTAAGCATTTGTGGTACAATGGATGGCCTATTTTCGACAATCACCCAAAATTCACAGGTAGCGAATGGAAATTGATAACTAGGAATTTGTGAACCAACAAAAGTATACTTAGCTTAATAATGTGTAGTTATAACTAATCAAGGAAACAAGTATAAGAACACTTAAACCACTTCTGGTTAGAACTGTTCAAAAACTGAAAAGTAAGCCCAATTGAAGATAGAAAATCCAAATTTCCAGTGAAATCATCTTAACAAAATTGACCTAGATTACAACATCATAATAATGAGGACAGTTAAGTTATTACCAAAATGCTTGACTTCAACAAATTGAGCAATTTTCATAAGAACCGATCTGGGAAGTTTCTGAAGCAGAGGTACATAACCTAAAAATTCAATCACTGCAACAAAAATTCACACACACACACACAATATACACACAGTGAGATTGAGTAAGCAATACAAACATAATTAGATAAATTTTATGAAACTAGAATTTGATTAACGGGAATTTCACCTGCTTCATTGTTCATTGTTCGAAAGAAACGAAGTAAAGCTCAAATTGGCCCCGGCCCCAAATTTCTGAGATGATTTTCTCAGAGTTCAATCCACTGAATTTATTTTGCAGCAAAAAAGAAAGGATTTTGGTCAATTTTGATCACGTATGATGGATGGATGGAGGGAAATGAGAAGAATTCAGTGAGTTCATCGCGTATCATTCTTGTTTGTACGTTTGTCGCTTTACTCATTAGATATGACTTGTACCTGCTTTACACTGCATTTTCACTTGTACTAAAATGTACTCCAACCCTAAATAAATGATCATCCAAATTTCTTTATACAAGTGAGGGATATTCTGAAAATATTTACTCCCTCCGTCTCGGAGTAAGAGTCATACATCTCATTTGCACGGAGATTAAGAAATCATGGAGGTGATTTAAGTGTTATGATTGTAAAAGTAAAGTAAGAGAGATTATGAGCGGGAATGAATAGTAAATTGATTGGCGCAGTGAGTATAAAAGTAAAGTATGAGAGAACGAGTGAGATGAATAGTAAAGATTTTTTGCCATTTTAGGAAAAGAACACTTACTCTGGGACGTACCAAAATAAAAAGTAGGACTCATACTAAGTACTCCTTCCGTCCTGAATTAGCATTTTTGGTTTGGGCACGGGAATTAAGGAAAATGTGTTAGTGGAGTAGGTGTTGTTAGCATGAAAATTGAAGTAGGAGAGAGAAAGTGAGGTAGATAATAATGAGCGAAAAAAAGTTGTGAGCGTAAAAATGTGGGTCCCATTAAATAAAACACTTTCATTTTTGGATTGTCCTAATTCGAATGGAACACCCAAAATGAAAATTTGTCCTAATTCGAGTGGGACGAAGGGAGTATATTTTTGTAATCTTCTTTTCAAAAATTTAGTTTTACAAGCAGAAAAAGATTAGTGAAAAAAATTAGTACAAGAGATTTTTTTTCAAAAAAAAAAAAAAAAAAAAAAAAAAAACCACCAACAATTTTGCCTCATCTTACTTTCTTATTTCTTTAGATCGATTCGTCATGGTAATCAACCAAGAATATCAACAATTTCAAATCAAAACAATCGAGAATAATCAACAACTTAGGGGTAGGAACCTGTAAACGATGGCAATTAGCTTGAAATGATACGTTACAACTTCAAAAAAAAAAAAAAAAAAAAAAACCATACAAGCCTTTGACCACATCGCGTGAAGTTGTTCTCCCGAATCTGTAAAACTTTGAGCCTAACGTCTGTTTAAAACAGGCGGAACTATAGGAGGTTGACTTGTAATTGATAAATCACTTCATAATTTCATAGTGATCACTAGATTGAAACCAATGTATGGTCAAAGTTAACATGTGTAGTCCCCGGGATCCCGTGACATTGGCTTCCGTTTCCGTTGACCCAAAAAAAGTCAATATGGGACAAAACTTTCCGGAGCAGAGGGACTGAGGGAGTACTACGTATATAACTGCACATACTAAACTGAGAAGAAGAAGACATGTAAACCCCTACTTTGGTTTTCCGGGTCTTACAAAATTCTTTACATTTATAGGTATTTGCGTGCAGTTATAGCTTTGGTACAACATCAGAGGCTCGTGTTCTCGCTTTCCTTATTAAGCCCACTTGCTTTACAGTTGCAACAAGCTGGCAATCAACGGTTATAAGAAAAGGGAATTAGAAGAAGAGAGAGAAATGCAGAAGCAACTATAATGTAAAATGATCGTTAATGCATTTACCTCTCCTTTCCTATTAAAAATTTGTCCGTGTAGAAAGACGCGCCCATTATAAGCAGCAGGACTGTCTATCTGTAAAACACTTAAAATTAACATGGGGCAATCAACTGCTTACTGAAGATAGATATAGAGATTATTGGGGCCTACCGAATACAATAACCAATCATCAGCTCTGAAAAACCTGTGAAACCACATCCTGGGGGGGGGGAGGAGAAAAGGCAAGTATAATTGTTGTCATTTACAGCAAAAGAAAGAAACTTGATTAACATAATCGAATCCACATGTAGATGACAAAAAGAACTTTGAGATTGGTTTGCTATTTTCCTTCGGGCTTTTGCTTGTGTCTTTAAAGTAACATGTACTCCCTTTGTCCCAAAATGATCTTCCCATTTGCCGATTCTCATTGTCCCAACCGAGCAATGCTAGGGGCACAAAATAAGCTTACAAAATCTTGCTCACAACATGAGGTGGCGATATTTTATTGGTTGCATCGATAATGGACTCACCACACTCTAATTAAAAACACCAATTAAATCATTACACCTAGGATTTTGTGAGCAAGATTTTGTGACTTTTTTGTGCCCCTAGTATTATTCGTCCCAAAAAGGTCTTCCCATTTCTACAATTTGGGCTTAAAAGTGCATAAACAAAACATGACCAATGAAGCAAGTGTTCATATCTTTAAAAGTTTTGAATAGTCAAAATGGAAGATCACTTTGAGATGGAGGGAGTACATTTTTTAGGGGACCATAATAGAGAGTCAGGTTGATTTCAGTTTTATATGTTTTTATATTTTTCCGTTTTCATTGTATTATTATTCCCTCCGTCCCAGACCCAGAGTAAGTGTTCACATTTCCTTCTTAGTCTGTCCCAAAATAAGTGTCCCTTTTCTAAAATGGCAAAGAATCTTTACTATTCATACCACTCATTATCTCTCATACTTTACTTTTATACTCACAACACCAATCAACTTACTATTCCCTACCCCACCTTCTCTCTCCTATCTTTTCATACTCACAACACTTACATCACTTCCACCAGTTCTTAATCTCGTTACAACGAATGAACATTGAGCAATAATTATAGGTTGATTTAGTTGTACTAATGAAAATCAAAAACTTGTAATTGATACACCATCAATGATACTATCAATAATAAGTTTCAGATTTTAATTAGGATAATTAAATCAACCTAAAATTATTACTCAAAGTTCATTCGCAATAACAGCCAAAAACAAGTGGGAAAATCATTTTGGGACGGATGAAGTATAAGATTGCTATCAGCATGTACTTACGAGTGATCCAGGCTAGCAGATACTAGCTTGAGACTCCCGCGATGAGGATTTAGAGTCACTTGAAGATAAATCAAATCAGAAGCATATGCCCCAACACATCTGCAACCAAACAACTGTTAGCTACGAATACCCAATATACATACAACATTTTTCATCTTGTTTAAGTTCCAATCAGACTCATAAAAGGGAACATAAAAACATAAGTAGAGGAAAAAAGGGCCTTGCCTATGCAAAGCCTGGTCATCTGAAAGCTTTCCTTTAGCTCTAAACCAGTACCTCAAACTGCAAAAGAAATTGTAATCAAATCCAATTCCAAGGTATATGCATACGAGAATGACATTTTTTTTTTTATGTAATAGTAAACAATATGAAGAGCCAGGATTGACCTTGGAGAACCTTTGCTCTGACTGGTTGACTTATTGGGCTCACAAAGCTTTATTTCGAAAGGCCAAGGCACAATTTCTGAGGTGGAAACCTCGCTTGAATTATTCCTGGTGATCAACCAACAGAATAAACAAATCTAAAGCTACAGAGGAGAAGATTATATCTTTCATCTGTGAAGCTTAAACCATATGGATAGTCAACAAAACTAAGATTCAGTTCCTGGATCATAGACAACCATATACTCCCTCTGTCCCGGAAAGTTAGTCTCATTTTGACTTTTCATGGTCAACATAAATGAAGTTTTGACCAAGCATTGGTGTCAATCTAATGATCACAATGAAATTTTAAAAATTGTTATTGATAAATCACTTCATGATTCGCCAATTACAATTTTAGAATTTCACTAGAATGATTAGATCGACATCAATGTTTGGTCAAAGTTCATTTATGTTGACCATAAAACGTCAAATGAGACTAACTTTCCGGGACGGAGGGAGTAAGATATAAAATCTAAAATAGGCAACCCAAACAAAGAAGAGCAACAAAGCACAATTTCCCACACTCATACCAATTTAAATGCAACTGAACCTCCACCAAGCCAGAAGGAAGGGTGAAGGCTGCAGTAGCTGATTTCGCCTCTAATTTCCTTAATGAAGCATATATGACAAAATTTGCTAAACCAAGAGTTGAGGATACAGATTTCTACCTCAAAATACGAAGCCCAGTTTGATGCCCCTCTCCAACCTCTGCCATTGATAAAAGCTGCAACGCAGAAGAATTCAGCCATCATTGCAAGTTGCAACAACTAGCAGGAAGTAAGTGATGAGTTCATGCCCAAATTAACTAAATACCGATTCCGGATCTGCCACAGTTGGCATTGTTGCTTCTTGGTGATCAACTCCTGCTTCTTCCTTCTGTAGAAACATTAATACCACGATGCATATGAACTTTATATCATTGAAGCATTCTTTCTGTATCCAATTACTTGGTTTTCTCTTTTTCGCGATTCATAAGTAGCTGTCAGCTTAGCTTAAATAACTCAGTATCAGGATAATTATGAGAAGCATACAAATAAGTATCAAACCTGTGATTGATAAAGAAATGTTACTTGTTGGGATGCTAAGTGGATGCATGTACTTCTCTATACCTAAATTTTCAACTATTCCCGGGACTTGCATCTTAAATTTCAAGATAAGTGCTAAAAATGAACCTGTTTAACGAAAGTTGATAAGCAAGAATGCAATTGGAGAGTCCAGAATCAAGGCTTTCATCTAGACATAGGTGCTGACCGACTCAACACACTCGGTTGTAGTCTGAACATCCAGTATCATTCTTATTAGTCCATGCACTGCACCAGTACATGGTATCTTTGAAATTGCTGCTGGTGGACTAAGTTGTACTGTGTCTTAGCAAAGCATGTTTATTTTCCCAAAATGAGAAGTTTCTAGACATAATTGCCCCAAAATGAATTCCAATGGATGAATGATCATGATTTATATAGAAATGTAGCTTTCTCTGATACGCTATGTAGTAATTGGAGTGAAAAAAAAAAATCAGAATATTCCCACGACCACGGCTTTCCTTCCATTTGTTCACAAACACGGGCTCTTTTTTCGTTCTCTTTAACCTGCTTTTTGTATTTGGTATCCCTATGGACTGCGATGGGGGCAATCCGCGAACAATTGCTTAAAAACTGCCCAATTTTTAAAGTACGAGTTGTTTTCAAGAAAATATTATTATCCAAGAAAAAACAAGCTTGATAACAAAAGATGGCAGTTGTTTGACACGGATGAACAACATGTAAAAGAGTTGACACATTTTCAATTTACTTCACTATAGTATCTCTTCCATGCACACATACATTCACAGATTTGTACGCATATATAGCCAAAAAAACAGCCTGCAAATTTGTATTTGTAGCATCAGATATTGCAAACCTGAAATGAAGCAACCAAAGAGAATACAACATTTTCTTTTTGTATTGCATCAACCCTTCTTGTAGCAAAACTACTCCCATTGTGGACACAATGAACTTGATAAATGATTGGAACTGCAAAGTAAACATAAACACATCACAATATATTAGAGTCGTTGTTTTAAATGCAACGCATCTTTAATAAAACTATTGAACTGATGTGGTACAGATAAATAATAAACAGCCAAGGGATTAATAAATTGGGTGTTATCTGATAAAAGAGGCAATTTTCTGGCACAAGATGACAGTTTTCTGGTACACCTATGGCAGTTAGAGGGCAGTTATGGCAGTTATCTGGGAACACAACTGCCATGATACTAACAGACACAATGGATACTAACAGTTGCAATTTTTTCAACAGCTGTAACTTTTCGATAAAGACCCTTTCTTGTGTTTTCTAAGGCCTATAAATATGCCTGTACTTGATCGTAATCAGGATCAAATTTTGTATTATTGATTTTTTGAGTTTTATACATATTACTTACTTTGTGTGAAGAGCGTTTGTCTTCTACATTTATATTAGTCCCGTGTCAGTTGGTATCGAGCCTTGGTTTCTCCTTGGCAATGGCTAACGACGGCAAAGAACCTACTCTTTCAGACGTGCTACGAGAAATTCAAGCAGTAGCAGCGTCACTTCAGAATTTAACTGTTCGCGTTGATCGAACTGAGGCAGAGTTGCGAGAAGCCCAGCAGCAGGGTAATCCAAATGGGGAAGGAGGCAGGAGAATTCCTCACGACCACATGGAAATCGTGTCCATATTCAGGCTAATGAGGATGAATCATCAGATGAGGAGGTTGCTGAGGTATTTGGCAGAAATCCAAATCATCATAGGGATAGGGATAATCGACAATTCAGACAAGATGAATTTCGATTGAAGGTGGATCTCCCTCCCTTCAATGGAAATTTAAATATTGAAGATTTCCTAGATTGGGTAGCGGAAGTAGAAAGATTTTTCGATTTTGCAGAAATTCCCGACGCTAAGCAAGTGAAGCTGGTTGCTTACCGTTTAAAGGGAGGTGCGTCATCATGGTGGGAACAGGTTCAGGCCCAACGAAGACGAGTGGGGAAACAACCTGTCAGATTATGGCCAAAGATGAAGAGGATGCTGATGAACAGATTCCTTCCTCCTGATTATGATCAGTTCTTGTTCAACCAATATCAAACGTTAACACAAGGGCAAAAGTCAGTTGCAGATTATACTGCTGACTTCTTGCGTCTTGCATCACGTAACAATTTGATGGAGACCGAAGGACAGCAAATTGCAAGATATGTTCATGGACTGAGGCCTGCAATCCGTGACAAAATTGGGTGTCAAATTATGTTAACCCTTGGTGAGGCGCAGAACATGGCACAACGAGCAGAATCTATGGGGTTTCGAAGTTTCTATGGGAGAGAAGAAAGTCGAAAGACTGTTGCTGAGTCTTCTAGATCAAATACTAAGCCAAAGATGGGGGATCCTTCTGAACCTGGGAAGAACGATGCAGCAGTGAAAGAGTCAGGGAAGAAGCAAGTTAACAACCCCTACGCATATCCAACCAAAGATAAGTGCTACAGGTGCCAAGAGATCGGACATCGCTCGAATAATTGCCCGCAGCGACGTCCAGTTAACATGGCTGATTTTGATGATGGTACCAGCAATTATGAAGATGAGAATGAAGGTGTTTGCGAACCAGATGGAGGTGAAGAAGAATTACATCAGGCTTTGGTGGTCCGAAAAGTCTTGTTGGCACCAAGGAGAGATGATTCGCAACGGAATGCATTATTCCGAACGAGGTGCACAATTTCTAATCGGATTTTTGAACTAATTATTGATAGTGGAAGCTGTGAAAATATAATATCTCGAAATTTGGTCAATGCACTAAAATTACCTGTAGAGAAGCATCCAGAACCTTATACCATTGTCTGGATTACAAATGGTGATGGAATTAAGGTGAAGGAAAGGTGTTGTGTGCCTTTGACTATTGGTAACTATTATAAAGATGAAGTTATATGTGATGTAGTGGATATGGATGCTTGTCAGTTACTATTTGGCAGGCCATGGCAATTTGATCTTGGTACTACTCATGATGGGCGGAAGAATATTTATCAGTTTATGAAGGATGGGAAGAGAATCACGTTATTACCATTGGGGTTCAAACATAAAGTTGAACCACATAAAATGGAGAATTTCTTGACCATCAGCCATTCGGAGTCAGATTTGTTAAGTGACGCCCGAGATGTGAAGGAGATACATGCCCTAGTAGTAAAGGCGGTACTCTTAACAGGAGGGGCGGAGACAACCGAACAAGTTCCAGATTCTGTGCGTGGCTTATTAGATGAGTTCAAGGAGATAGTGAGTGAAGAACTTCCTGCAGAATTACCACCAATGAGAAATATTCAGCATGCTATTGATTTTGTTCTTGGAGCTACTTTGCCTAATCTACCTCATTATCGAATGAGCCCAAAGGAAAATGAAATTTTGCAGCAAATGGTGGATGAATTATTGTTAAAAGGGATGATACGAGAGAGTATGAGTCCCTGTGCAGTTCCGGCTTTACTTACTTCAAAGAAGAATGGTTCATGGCGTATGTGTATTGATAGCCGAGCAATTAACAAGATCACCGTACGTTACAGATTTCCTATCCCGCGATTGGATATGTTGGATTACTTGTCCGGTGCAAGAGTCTTTAGTAAGATTGATTTGCGGAGCGGTTATCATCAAATCCGCATCCGACAGGGAGACGAGTGGAAGACAGCTTTCAAGACAAAGGAGGGTTTGTATGAGTGGCTTGTTATGCCATTCGGATTGTCAAATGCTCCGAGCACTTTTATGCGTTTGATGAATGAAGTACTAAAACCATTTACGGGTAAATTTGTCGTGGTTTATTTTGATGATATCTTAATCTATAGTGCTAATGAACATGAGCACATGGAGCATTTGCGGCAGATTTTGACGGCATTACAGAGTAATAAGCTTTACGTTAACCGGAGTAAGTGTAATTTTTTTCAGAAAAGCCTTCAATTTTTAGGCTTTGTTGTTAGCAGTGTTGGTATTCAAGTCGATGAAGAAAAGGTTAGGGCAGTTCGTGAGTGGCCAGTCCCAAAATCTGTATCAGAGATGCGTAGTTTTCATGGACTTGCTACCTTCTATCGACGATTCATTCGGAATTTCAGCACTATAGTCGCACCGTTAACAGATTGCCTAAAGAAAGGAAACTTTCGGTGGGGAATTGAGCAAACAAGAAGCTTCGAGTTGATTAAAGAGAAGTTATGTACTGCTCCGGTACTTGCTCTCCCTAGCTTTGAAAAATTATTTGTGGTAGAATGTGATGCTTGTGGAGTGGGGATTGGTGCTGTTCTCTCTCAAGAGGGAAAACCAGTAGCATATTTCAGTGAGAAATTAAGCGAGACGCGACGAAAGTGGTCAACTTATGATCAAGAATTTTATGCAGTTGTTCGGGCCTTAAAGCATTGGGAACACTACCTTATCCAGGATCAGTTTGTTTTGTATACTGATCATCAAGCTTTAAAATATATCAACAGTCAAAAGAATATAAGCAAGATGCACGCGAGATGGGTTTCTTATTTGCAACAGTTTCCATTCACATTGAAGCACAAGTCTGGAAGTCTGAACAAGCTTGCAGATGCATTAAGTAGGCGTGCTAGTTTGCTGGTAACGATGAGCCATGAGGTCACGGGCTTTGAGGTTCTTCGAGACTTATATCAAGATGACGAAGACTTCAGCAACATATGGATCAAACTACCTTTTGAGGATTTTTACAAGCGCGAAGGGTATCTCTTTAAGGGTAATCGTTTGTGTATTCCTCGCACGTCCTTGAGGGACAAACTAGTTCGAGATCTGCACGGTGGTGGTTTGAGTGGTCATCTTGGTCGAGAGAAGACTATTGCTAGCTTGGAAGAGAGATATTATTGGCCCCAGTTGAAACGAGAAGTTGGACGATATGTTGGTGTCATGTGTGTCAGACTGGAAAGGGACAAGCACAAAATACTGGCATTTACATGCCATTACCGGTCCCAGAAGCTATTTGGGAGGATTTGTCAATGGATTTTGTTCTTGGCCTACCTCGGACTCAGCGTGGAGTTGATTCCGTCTTCGTTGTCGTTGACAGGTTTTCAAAAATGGTGCATTTTATCCCTTGCAAGAAGACATCAGATGCTTCACATGTCGCACGACTATTCTTTCGAGAAATAGTTCGTTTACATGGTGTGACTAAGTCCATAACTTCAGATCGCGATACTAAATTTCTTAGCCACTTTTGGATGACATTGTGGCGTATGTTCGATACCTCTCTAAATTTTAGTAGTACGGCGCACCCACAGACTGATGGACAAACTGAAGTCGTCAATCGGACCCTTGGGAACCTCATTCGTTGTATTTGTGGAGATCGCCCGAAACAATGGGATCATGCCTTGCCTCAAGCTGAGTTCGCCTTCAATAATGATGTTCATAGCTCCACCAGAAGGTCCCCTTTCAGCATAGTTTATCAAAAGCCTCCACGGCATGCGGTAGACTTGGTGAAACTGCCACAAGTCGCTGGAAAGAGTGCAGCTGCTGCAAAATTGGCAAAGGAGTCAATTGACATACAGGCTGAGGTTCGAAAAAAATTGCTGGAAACTAATCAGAAATTCAAGAAAGCTGCTGACAAACATCGTCGGGTTAATTTGTTCGAGGTTGGAGATGAGGTGATGGTTTTTCTTCGGCGAGAACGTTTCCCAGCAGCTTTCTTGAATTTCTGATTAGTTTCCAGTTGGTCAATATCACAAGTTGCAGCCAAAGAAGTATGGCCCTTATAAGGTTGTGCATAAGATCAATGACAACGCGTATGTGGTGGACCTGCCTGAGTCGCTGGGTATTTCACGGACATTCAACGTATCTGACTTGTTTCGCTATATTCCCTCTGAGCCTTCTTTCTATCCGGATCACTCAGGGACGAGTTCTTTTCAGGTGGGGAAGACTGATGTGGTACAGATAAATAATAAACAGCCAAGGGATTAATAAATTGGGTGTTATCTGATAAAAGAGGCAATTTTCTGGCACAAGATGACAGTTTTCTGGTACACCTGTGGCAGTTAGAGGGCAGTTATGGCAGTTATCTGGGAACACAACTGCCATGATACTAACAGACACAATGGATACTAACAGATGCAATTTTTTCAACAGCTGTAACTTTTCGATAAAGACCCTTTCTTGTGTTTTCTAAGGCCTATAAATATGCCTGTACTTGATTGTAATCAGGATCAAATTTTGTATTATTGATTTTTTGAGTTTTATACATATTACTTACTTTGTGTGAAGAGCGTTTGTCTTCTACATTTATATTAGTCCCGTGTCATGAACGTGGATACAATTTCCATGAACATGTATTTTCTATCACATAATGAGGTGTTGTAGACAAGACCACCAAAATAGTAGTACAAGGTCTACATTTTTTGTCTTTCCATACAGAGATATCATGTAACAGTAGGTTACACATGTACAAATGCTTAAACCAGGATACTTACTAACTGATCACTATTTTGTGGAAGAGGTCAGTACCTAGCCTACAAGAAACAAGAATTACTTGCATTCAATGTGTGAAAACACACTTACAATCAGAGGATATGATAGAACTAATCAAGTTAAAACACAGAGCATCCTCTTACAACTTATAAGTACTTATACAGGTCTTAGTCTTTTCATTCTCAAGGCTTCCATAGACATACTTGAGAAATCCTTTTCTCTGGCCTCCGAGTTTCAGAAGCTTCACAGGATAATTCATTTACTCTCCTCACTATAACTGCCACAAACAGGGTAAACGTTCACTGGTTGAATAGTATAGTACTCACTTTCAGTAAAGGTAAAAGGGGAAAGAAATCTGGGAGCATCCCACTGGCTATTATACGCCAAACAAGGTCTTTAATCAATTATTTATGTTTGGTTAGTTTGTCTCACAGCTCCGTTCATCAGTTAAGTAATCTATATTAGATTCTTTTTATAGTTGTTAGAACTCTTGTTTTGTCTCAACCATAGGGTTAATCATGTCTTGTCATTATATAGGGAAGAATGGTCTGCTGCCATGGCAACCTTGGTTCAAATCAAACGAGACTTGTGTGAAATTTATGCCTAGATTAACTTAGTATATAGCCCTATGCTATATCTTAAGGTGAAGAGGGGCTTTGATCCCTCTTTGAGTTTTCATCCTCTTTGACTTTTCATCCACTGTCATTCTCTTCCTAATCTTCTTCTTCACAAAAAGCCTCTACAACTAGTAGCCTACATATATTTATTTTTAAAAAAAAAGAAAGGTGTCCACAATGCATGTACCACCATTTCTTGTATTATTTTTATGTCTGAGATCCACCACTTAATATTCAAACCAGTACAGATATGGAGTTTGGATTTCGTACGCCACTTTTGTGTATCCTTGTGTACCACCAATGATTCTACATCCCTGAGTTATTAGGGCTCAGGTCACGTTGAGTTCATGCAAATTGTGGTACACAATTGTACAGGAAATCTAAACTCAGAGATATGTCCGCTCAAATTAAGACATGCAGTGCAAGAATGAATCAAACAAAAAAAGTAGTTCTTTCAGAAATTAACATCTTAACATTGAGGTTAATAAGATAGGGAAAGGACTTACTATCAAAGTCACCACCAAGAATGTAGTGAGCATGCAAGCTATGTACAGTCTTAAGAAAATCAACAGTTTTTGATGCTGCGGCCAATGCCTGTATAGTATGGACCGTCTCAAATTGGAAGTAAGATTTTATTTAGCGCCGTATACAATTGATGTTTAAATTTTGACAAACTCCATTAACCCTTATATGAAGTGTGCATTTGCTATATGGTGCACATGTTCCTTTATATAGCAGTCATTTCACTGCTTGCATATCATTTTTTCTGCATACAAGTGATCAATGGATTACTTTATCAAGTATGTCCTGACTCAAGATACATCCCAATAACTTATTAGCCAAACATCGTTATTCTAATTACAACTTCAACTTCATGCAAATATGTTTGCTTTGAGTATGAAAGTTCTCTCAACAGCATGCAAGTATTATAAATGATAATATACCTGACCGACAAACTGCCCTCCAAACACGATAGCAGACTTTGGAGCTCCTAGCAACGTTATCCCTTTAAAAATGTTCACCTGCAAAGCTCAATTAGTAAAAGACAACTTCTTCTATATACCATGTCAAAAGCCTACTAGTGAGCCAAATGAAATGTACCACGCACTATTCGGAAAAAAAAAGTAGTTCAACCATAACATAATTCGAGTTAAGTACCTTTTTCGTCCATGAACTTTTAATTTTTTTACTTTTACGTCGCGGAACTAAATTTTTTAACTAAGAATCCTTATACTTGACTATTTAGGGATCACGTGGTCATTCCATTAGACGGGTGTTCATATTGCCGTGAATGCGGCACACTGATGCGGCATTGTTTGCTTGTGTGGCATCAAAGTTCCTCAGACCGTCTTTCCCCTCTGTCTCCGGCGGTCCTCTGTGGCTGCGCCAACAATAAACTGGGCCCACAAGATGAATCCGAGTGAATTTGTACAACTTCCTTCTCTCCGAGCCCTAAGACTTCGTTTTAATGGCGGAAACCGAACACCAGAAAACCATGGCGTAGGTGAGGCAGTGGTGAGGGGTTACCGATGTTTTCATTACTCACCAAATCGCAGCTTTGATTCGTAGACCACGCCTCCGATTTCCCATTCTGGGGAAAAGCGATAACCCCAACAGTCGACGGAGTTGGAAATGGAGATTGTGAATGTCTTTATGCTTTGTTCGTGATTGTGAATGTGTTTATTATTACCTTTTCTTTTTGCAGATTGTGAATGTATTTATGCTCTGTTCTTGATTGTGAATGTGTAAATTGAATTTGGGGATGGGTGGTGTTGTTCACACCCGTAAAATTATTGAGTATACCCGTAATTGTGCTTCACATTGTTGTACCATTTAAAACTTTATGCATACATACGGGTGTACTAAATAATTTTACAGGTGTGAACAACAACACCATTTGGGGATTTTTCCCTCTCTTTTTCTTGTTGTCATCCCTCTTCTTGCAATTTTCTCTCTAGGCATTTTGTGATGTTGGTTGTGATGATGATGCTGATGGTGGTGATGGCAGTGGTGGTGGCTGTGATGACGATGGGAGGTGGTGATGGTGGTAGGTGGAGGTGGGGAGCTTTTATGCAAAAAAAATTTATATATATAATGAGTTTGATCAATTGTGGTAGATATGTTTTTTTTTGTTTCCTGAAGTTCAGAGATTCAGTGGTGGTAATGGTGAGGTGGTGGTGAGGAAGAAGTGATGGTGGTGGGGACGGTGATGGTGGTGGAGAAGATGGTGGTAGTGGGAGATGGATTCATTTTAAAATTTACACTCTCACTCCTTTATTTAATGGAAAATTTCAAAACAGCATTTCACTGGCTTAGTCAATGCCACATAAGCAAAATGATGAGGTCATGGTGACACCTCAGTCTAAGTTAACGCCAACATGAATGACCTTCTAAAGGAAGAACCACATAATGCCTAAGTAGCCAAGTTCAAGGATTCTTAGATAGAAAACATAGTACTGTGACAGTGTGACGTAAAGGTAAGAAATTAAAAAGCTCAGGGACGGAAAAGGTACTTAACTCCACAGGATTCTGCATAAAAACTCTGTACATCAATCATTTTCGTTTGAAAAATAACATCTAGAACAGTGTTAATCAGATTTCATTGATTAATTCCATATTACTCTACAAGTGTGGCACCTCAAGGCCCTGGGCAGTTTCTCCAATTAGTTTAAAGGCCGGTTACTGTGAACAAAGTTATGTAATTCAAGGTCATTTATTATGCTGAAAGAATATGTGTACTTTTGAACAACAAATGACATGTATAAACAAAAAAAATGGATGGGTTTCGGGTAAGCCAACAAATGGATTTTTTTCATCAGTGAGTTGTTAGGTGGATAAATTGGTTGGTACAACTGATTAGGTGGCTTACTCATTACTCTACAAAGAGGCATGTTCTAACTAGAAAACTACTGTTTTTTTTTTCTTGCAATACATTCATGATACTCTGCTAATCAGTGTACATAATCTTAGGCATGTTCAGACATGCATGGCAGTCCCACTAAATTTTTTTCTCACGCTATCGATTCCATTTAGTTTCCAAATTTACATAAGAAAAGTACAAACCCAAAAATTCTTGGTTACTAAAGAACATGTTACTGTTAATATTTCTTATATAAGTACTTGAGATCAGTTTCCCTGAAAACTAAAGGTGACTGAAGGAAAAGGGAAGCAAATGTGGTACATACTTCAATTGGCTCCAAATCCAGTATGTACTCCACAAGTGGGCACTGATCTATTGTTCCATCTGCCCTCCAGATTGATTTCAGCTTCATCAAGTGACCATGCTCATGTGGCAACACTAGGCAAGTCAACTGTAACCATGTAAAGGTAAGAAGTTTGCCACGGGATACACATAATATATGGAAATATTTAAAAAAAAAAAAAAAAAAAAAAAACATTAACTGTAGACAGGTGACACACATTATAGAAATCGTAAGCATATCAAACATTGAAACTACCTTAGTCAATGCAATTACATATTCCTGCAGGGCAGAAGCTACAACACCTGCAAAACCAAGTTTATACGGAATTATTCGTACCAGGACCTAAAGCCTATTTCTTTTGGGATAATCTTGACAACAGTCACAAAGGATAAATAAGTCCAACCAACTAACGCGCACTGATTGGCAATCCGTAGGCATATTATGATGTTATTAATCTGTAATCAAATGAACATAATCAATCCAGTAGTTCTAAATTTACTGTAGACAGAATAACTTGGAATGCATCATATGTTGGCTATCCAAAAGGGGGGGGGAGTCTAATAAAGCATAAATTAAAAACTGACATCAATGTAAAAATGTCCTAATGAGACATCAGGCTCTTACCATGTCCAAAGTAATCATGACGTTTTAATTGGACTTCTTGACGGCTATCGTCATCTGAGTGAGCAGATCCAAAAGGGGGGGGAGTCTAATAAAGCATAAATTAAAAACTGACATCAATGTAAAAATGTCCTGATGAGACATCAGGCTCTTACCATGTCCAAAGTAATCATGACGTTTTAATTGGACTTCTTGATGGCTATCGTCATCTGAGTGAGCAGATCCAAAGACTCCCGCCTTCAATTTTTATAAAACCAATAAAATAGAGTTCAGTCAGATATGTATATTCCATTTATTACTAAAGTTTGATAATCGTTAGGCACCAAAGTTACCTCGCCTTCCAATATGAAATAGAGTCCTTCCCCAGCCTCCCCTTCTCGAATAACATACTCCCCAGAATCTTCAAAATAAACATCCCAAGTTATATGTTCAATAAAACTGATATTAATGAAGGCACTCTTAAAACATGAGGCGCACAATTATAAAAAATAATATAGTTATGTTATCATTATGCATATCATATGAAAGAGCACCCCACATAACAAAGTCATGTTGGATTGGAACTACTAAGAACGGTCATATCAATCATGAACTAAAATTAAGATAATGTCATCTCAGATACCAGAAGCTATCTTGTTTTCTTTGAACTCCCTCACCGTTGTTGCTTCAGGTCTTCCCAATATCCCCTCATCCCGAAGCCACTTATGTCCTCTAGTTGAGCACCTCCCCTCCTAGGAGCCTCTCGCTATTATCCCTAATAAAGCAACTAATTACTTACCAAGATTTATTATTTCTTAGGTAAAATGCGTCCATGATAACGTCCTGACCAGCTAAGTCTCTTTAATAAACACATCGTTTTTTCGTAGTTAATCAACATCCTATCTGTGAAGTAAAACTAATTATGTAACCCTCTAATAATCTTTCACATAGACAACGAATGGGTCTCAAAAATTAGTTAATAACAAAAGCTTTAGCTTGACCATAGATGATCACTGGGGCGAAGCCACCATCAAGGACGAGGGTGGCTAGACTCCCTTTATCATTAGATAAATGTAAGTGCAGTACCTTTAACGCAAAAGTTATCACATTCAAATACAATCATTCCTCCTAAAAAATGTCACATTTGAATGCTCCAAAGTCAAAATCCAACACAAAAATGTTTCAAAGTCAAAATACACCATTAGAAAAATGAATACATATGTTTCTGGCTTATCACTAGCATTAGGAAGACCACAAACTATTACACTTATACAACCTCCATTTCACTAAGAACTTATGCATCACTACTACATAAATACTTCCTCCGTATCACATAAAGATAGTCTCACTTGTTGAATTGTGACTAAACATTTATGAAGTTTTGACCATCCTCATGAATATCTAGAAATTTTTATTGAAAAAATATGCTTACTAGTGGATCAATAACAATGTTTAGAACTTCCTAATCTTATAAATATGTGGTCAAGTTTCAACAAAGTTGACCATCAAATCAAAGTACGACAGAGGGTGTATCACTTTGAAAATAATCAAATTCACTTTAAAATTCGATTAAAATGTAACTCAAACAAACTAAACGGATAATAATCAACACAAATGTTAATACCAAAAGTAATGTAAATTAAAGTAATGCAGAGTAAAACCATCACCGGATTAGTAAATTAGGTTACCGAAATGTTTAACAGTAACAAGCTGAGCAATTTTCCGGAGAGAAGAGATCGGGAGCCTCTGAAGCAAAGGGACACAACCTAAGAACTCCATCACTGCGAACCAAATCACACACAAATAGAGTAAGAGCGAACTGTGTGATTGATGAAATACAGTAACTACGATTTATCGACATTAAAATGATGAGGATTAGGGTTTGTGTTTTGGTACCTGATTCGGAATTCGAATTCGACATCTCGAGAACGTGATTGAATTTCACTGTTCTACGACTGGTAAAGCTTTTTGAATTTTATTTTTTTAATCGTTAGTTCATGTGTACCATCATTGACCCGCACATTAACTTTGGTAACCTGGTTTAATTATTTTTTTATTCCCTCCGTCCCTAAATGAGTGCTCATTTTCAAAAAAATCTTTGTCTTTGTCCTAGAATGAGTGTCTTTTTTTAACATAACTTTGTCCCTAAATGTTTTTTTCCAAAAAAAATTCACCGGTCTCTTTATACGTGCAAAACTAAATGTTTGGAAACGAGATTACAAGATTATATATGAATCTTTGCCACCAAATTGTACAAAAAAGTTGAGATTTTCAGATGTCCCTTAAAATGAAATTTGGACACTTATTTAGGGACAGAGGTAGTAACATTTTGATTAACCTTGGCTAACATTTTGAAAGAAAAATAACATTTCCTCATCCGTCTTTGTGTAGATGTCTTAAAATCACTTATTAAAAAAAAATGAGTAAACATTGTAATGCAAGATGGTTTCTTTTGTAATTACATAAACATTACAAGGAGAAATGAGAAAGTTGTTTAAAATACAGGAAATAATAAAGTAACAAAAGATGGTTACAAAATGTGGTCTACAAAATAAGGTGTCATAAATGTGTTGGTGTTTTTAATTAAAGTGTGGCGAGTCGACATTAGATGCAACAAATAAAATATTGCCACCTCATTTTGTATGCATCATTTTGTGATTTTTGTTTTTTTAAATTTTAGAATTAAAATACTATTCATTATTTATCATTTTGAGAATGAAACTCCTGCTCTCTGAGTGATGCTACCAAAAAACGTGGCTGCACTATCTTTCTTCAAATGTTGTAGTCAAAGTCAACGAATACTCGGATTCCCTCCTTGCTCACCTGCTCGCCTGAGAAAACAAACACCGTTAGGGGTGGGGGAAGGTTTTTCCCCAAAAACCCTCCGCGCGTGAGAATAAGTATTCCGGTGACTGAGATCAACAATAACAAGAACAAGAAAATGAGAGAGTTCAAGGCTGAGAGAAAATGAGCTTCCAGAGCTTGAGTTGGTGAATGGTTTATATAGCCTTGACCAAAGAGACCAAGATGCCAAGTGTCACCCACTTATTTGGAAGCATTACTTTACTTGTTACCACTACTCTAAGTGGTGCATGCTTAGTGAGAAGTAAAAAGTTGAACCCGTCTTTCAAGCCAGAGATCTGATCCAGAGTGTCAGAGGTTGTGGACCCGTTGCCTTGTCCATCAAGCAAGCGGCGTGTTCTGTTATGTGCATCACACGCGTTAGCCAATTACTCATCTCATTCTCACGCCAACTTATTTCGAGAGTCTGTTTATGCACAGAGTTGGACCTTACGTTCATTCGACAGGATCATGAGTCCGACCTCTTAGGCAACTCATCATTCACATGCCGGTACCCTTAAGAGATTCTATCACGCAACCGATTGTTGGTCATCACCTTGCTATAACTTAGCCAGAAAACCCATGGAAGGGCTTCCCTATGGAATTCTGCCCCTATCTTGAACGGGCTCTCTCATCAAACTGTTACCCTATTTGTCTGGGCGGCCCACTCCTTCACATAGCCCCTTAGGTTACAAACCATAGGCTTAATATCCATATAAACCCAAACCAACACAAATGTTCCCAACACTCAGCTCGACTCGGTTCTCACTCTTTCGCTCCCTATGCGGTTTGACAAAAGAGTCCGCCCTCTTCCTTGAGATTTCCCTCATCACTTCGTCATCCCCCATATGCGGCCTCCTCAGGCAGTCCGATTTCCCTCAGTCGTCCCCTTCATCAATTCACCCACGTTCAAGTGCTCATTTGCCAGTTGGCTTCCTCACCAGTCTGACACATGCATACTCCCTTCTCAGTCCGCACGTCTTCTCAGTCCGCCTCTCTCTCTCTATGCGGTCTCCCTTACCCAGTTCGTCACCCCCTCCTGTCTGACTCTCCCCCAGTCCGCCACTGTCCCCACGTCGACTCCTCCGTTACTTGATGATTTAAGCTAGTTTTGATTCGTTCGACGACCATTATTTCGGGCCCACAAACTTACTTAAATATGGGTACATCACTTAGACGTATCAAAAAGGAAAGTAGGACTCTTATTCTGAGACGAAAAGACTCTGAGACAAAAGGAGTATCAATTTACATGAAATTGACTACAAAATTACTACCTCCATCCAAAATGAAAGTATTAAATTGCTCTTGATCATTAATCAGCAAGGAGTAGAAAGATATGGTACATGCATTTTTGCTTGTGTTATTAAATTTTTTTAAAAAAATTATTGGTAACTCTCATTTAACCAATAAAAGTGGTTCAGAATTTGTCAAAAAGGTAGCACAGTGATACATTTTAAAACTTGCGCTTAAAGTTGTGAATTACTAGTGAAGATCGACACTGAGCAAAAACAAATTTTTTGACAACTAGTTGGGAAGGAGGAATCAAACCCGACACCTTCCGAATTATCACGTGATGATCGACACTTAGCCAAAATAAATAAATAAAAAATCTTGACAACTTGTTTTTTATTCTTGTCTCCCTCCGTCCCTCTTTAACTTACAAAAAATGAGTTGGGCTAATTAAGAAAGAGGCTTTGACCAATAAGTCCCTCACCTAAATAAAAAATGACCAATAAGGACAGACATTTTCAAACTCACCAAAAAGTCCTTTTATTTTTCGCTAGACCAAAATACCCCTTCCCACTCTCACGCGCGTACACGAAATGCAGAAAGTCAGGCAAACAAAAAGAAGTTACGCTAAGCGCTTCTCACATACTCCACGCTTTCTTCCGTGCTCTCCTTTTCTCTCTCTCCTCTTTCTCTTTCTTCCTTTTTTTTTTTCCTCTCAAAATTTTAAATTGCAATATCTCAAAATCTAAAAATCGTAAAAATGATCCGAGACCACCGTTTTAATGGTGTCGTCAAGACAAATAAAAAAACTACACTCAACACATAATTTAAATTTTAAAAATGAAATTTTCATTTTTTACAGTTGTGTCGTTCTTTCATTTTTCACTTGTTTGATTTCTCAGTTGTGTGATTTCTCAGTTGTGTGATTTCACATTTGTTTGAATTCTCAGTTGTGTGATTTCACAGTGGTTTCGTTTTTTCATTTTTCGCTTGTAATCGATTAAACATGGTTTCAAGCGCTCTCAATTTGTTCTGATTCTCCTGTACTTGAGCTTCAAAACACGAACCCATCACAAACCCTGAATTAAAGAAATTAGGTTTCCGCCGGGAGTCTATATACAATTGCCCCAACTCAACAAGCTTCTGAAGCTGAGAAATTAGGGCTTTATCATTACTCTTGATCAATTCCTTATTGAAAGGCACGTGGGCTGTTTGCAACTGAAGATACAAAGCTTCAAAAGAGGAAATGGTGGCAGAGGTGAGAGAGATTTGGTAATGAGCGAATTGGGGATTAAAGGGCTGAATTGGGGGAGGAGAGGGAAAGCGAGTTGGGGTACAACAACAACTAGGTCAGATTTTGTTGAATGGTCGGTTTTAATGATAATGACTTTCTGATCAGGGATGAAATCTTTGGTGGAGTCTAGGAGAGTGAAAGGGTCTTCGGCGGAGGGGTGGTGTCGTCGTCGCCGGAGGGGTCTTCAGTGAAGAATTCATAGGTCTTGGATTTGAAAGCAATGGCGAATTTCTGAAACATTTCAGGTATGAATTGCAGGTTGAAAGAGGGGTGCCATGGGAAGAAGGGGTGAAGATATTTTAGAATTGACATCTTATCCTTAAATTTAGTCACATGTATGGCACATGACTAACTTAACGGAAAAAAGTGGATGTCGTTAGTGGTAGGTATGACGAATACAGTAAAAATTAGAGTTTGAGTATGACGGGTGCAAAAAATGAGAGTCCAGGTACCAAATCCAAAATAACCCCAATAGTTCAGGTACTATATTTGCAGTTTTTCCTAAATAAAAATGAACTCTTAACTATTACAAAATGAACTAAAAAAAGCTTTGAGATCCCCAAATTTGCACTCCCATTAACTCCAAAATTGATCTGACCTTCAAAAAAATAGGAAAAATTACATTTATGATCACGTAACTATTGGTCATGAGTGATTTTGATCACCCAACTAATATTTTTTTTTGCGTTTAATAGCCTGAACTATTTTTTCTGTGCTTCCATGATCACTGGACTAACTCCATCCAAAAAAATTTGTTAAATCACCATTTGCTTATCCACGTGCCCTTTTTAGGGTAAAATAGGAATACTAGGTTTATATCAAATATTAGTATAAAAGGTACTTATATCAAATATTAGACCAACTCCAATATGGGGTTGAGGGAGGGGGTTGAGTGGATTAAGTTAGTTGACATGGTGCAATAAGGGAGTTGAGAAGGGGGGTTGAAGGTTGTCAACCGGGTTGAGAGAAATTTGGGTGGGGCCCGCCTGGACACGCGTCGGCCAGGCGTTGGTGCCGACAAGGCGCGTGCGCCTCACCGCCGACAGAGGCGTGTGAGGGCAGCGTCCTTCAGCTTTTTTTTTTTGTTTTTTCTCCTTTTGCCAAGTGTCAGCCTTCGATTGGTCCTCCGGATTTTTAGATTTGATTTTCAACCCAAATTTTCGACCTCAATTATTTTACAACAATTTTTTTTTTGGCCAAAATTCTGGAATTTTTTTTTCTATAAATTGATATAACTTTCATTTTATTTGGACACAAAAAAAAAACTCCCTTTTCTCTCAAAAAAATCTTAATTATCCTTCTTTAACCCTTATTTTTGAAAATTTTCAAAAATAAACTTCCTCAAAGTGAAGAAGACAAGTTATTTGCAAAATACCAGGAGGCATATCGGAAGGATATAGAACGGGCATTTGGAGTGCTCCAAGCTCGATTTAAAATCATTCGAGAACGAGCTCGAATGTGGCAGATAGAGGACTTGGCTATGATCATGAGAGCATGTATCATATTACATAATATGATCGTTGAGGATGAACGTGGTACGTATTCTCAAAATTGGCTTGACTATCAGGATCAGCCCGGGGCAAGTGGGTCTAGTACACAACAACCATTCTCAACTGAGGTATTACCAGCGTTTGAAAATCATGTACGTACTAGATCGGATTTGCGTGATCAAAGGGCTCATAAACAATTGCAGAATGATCTAGTCAAACACATATGGGCAAAGTTCGGAAATCAGTGATTTTTAAATTTTATTGTACTGTGAGTCGAGTCTATGTATCGTATGCTTTTTTGTTTTTCATCATTTATGGAACGAGCTAAGTTTATTGTAACTTTTTTAATTTTTATTAAAATTAAAATATTCTCGTATTTATTTAATTGCTTCGAAAAAATTAATTAAGTGTGAATTAAAAAAAATTAAAAAAATCTCGAATTTATAAATAAAAATATTAATAATTTATTTTTTAATAATACATTTTTATTATTTTTTTAATTATAAAAATAAATATTGTAAATAAAATAAAAAATGGTGGGGTATAGAATGATGAGTTGGGAGGAGTTGAATTTTAAACTAAACTAGCTTATTGTGGGGGGTGTGGTTGAGAAAGTAGTTGAATGATTAAGTGGATGGATAAAGAAGATGAGGTGCCGTAATATTAGGGTAGTTGAATCTTTTTTGATGGTTGAGTGATTGGACATGGCCTTAGTATAATTTTTAAGTATATATTATTTTACCTTTAAAGAAAAAATAAATAAATATTATTTTAAAATCATAAATTAAATTAGAAAATATAAAATTATGTTTTTTCAATCCTTAAAATATAATTCAATTTTAATCCATGACCATTTTTATTTTTATTTTGATACACGATGTAACTGATTAAGAGGATGACTAAAGCGAGTTGATGAAAAAGCTGGTATTCCTATTTTACCCTCATAAAATGGGACAGGGATAAGCAAAGGGTGAGTTAACGATTTTTTTTTTTGGATGAAGTTAGTCTCAGTGAACACGGAAGCATATAAAAAACAGTTCAGGCTATTAAACGCAAAAACAAATAGTTGGGTGATCATCAAAACCACTCATGGCCAATAGTTGGGTGATCATAAATGCATTTTTTCCAAAAAATTAATAATTACTTTATTTATCCTGATTTACCCTCTAGCACATTAACTCCAAGACCGAATGAATTTAAAACTTACCACCACTGTTGATTTGCTTTCCAAAATGCTTCACTCATGTTCCATCCAGCAACCAAGATTCAAGTTGTCTTCCCAAAAAAAAACTTTAATTCTACTTTTGTTTATTCAAGTAAAATGGAAGGCCTCCAAATCTTATGAAATTTGCAGTCGATGAAGGAGACAGTGAAGCAAATGGGTAAAATAAATAGAAGAGGACCTAAGCGACAATTGATCCCTCCATTTTTGTTGGCTCTTACATCGGAAAATACACCCACAATCGACCCAAGCCCACTCGCCAGCAGTTTCATACCAACCAGCTTCTCGTCATTATATAGCAGTTTCCCGACTAGCTACCATAGTGTCGGAGAATTCGCCGGAGAGATGCCGTGAGATGGAGGACGGGAGGGATTCATCGGAACGAGAGAGGGTTAGCCGGACTGGGGGGAAGAAAGAGAAATCGAAAGAGAGAGAAAGGGGGGCTAGGGTTTGAATTGATTTGGGGAGGAAAGGGGCGAACAGACGCAATATATGTGTGGGGCAGGTGAGAGTAGTTTTGCCATTTATAATTATAGTAAGGACTTTATGGGAGTTTTGTTTCAACTCGGGGAGCCTAAGGTAAAAAAGGAAAAGTCCTGTTTTTATTGGCAAATTCCACCCTATCTCAGGAAAGTAACAAGGCAAACGAATTTGTTTCCACGCAGGTTAAACGAAACTGCGGATCTGCTATCATATATGCTCAAACTTTCAAGAGGTAGTTTTATTTGTGTGGTCATCGCAAACTCAATGTAATTAATATGTACTGAATGACAATTGTCACTTATATTTTCATCTTTCTTGTACGTCAGAGCAGAGACTTGCAAGTGGAACAACAGACTGAATGGAAATAAGCTGCCTCATGTACCCCATAGAGGTCCAACTTTGCCTGATATTTTCACAGTTTCAACAACTTCAATGAAGAGGAAAGACTACCTTATGGATATGAACCAGTCAACTATCATCGTGTTGACTTTTCAATTGTGTCACTATCATCTTGGCTGCTTCAAAACACAAATGTAGGATTCATTGGTTAGTTCTTTTAGTCGCTACCTATGTTTAACACTTCGTATGATACCAATTATTTCATTTCTTGATTACTAGTTCAGCCGCTTAAGTAGCTTCAAGTTACATTTGATTGTAATGTGAAATAAACGGGTTAATGATTAATGCTAAGATATCAAAAAAATTGTGTATTTACTACGAGATCATGTAATGAACCCCCACCCTCAAAACTGTCGCTAATAAACAGAATCTTTCCTCAAATATTCTTTTTGAGAAAAATAGAAACATGTGTTATTTTCTCGAATTCGTTATTTGCTATTATAAAAGAGTAATGGAAATGAGTCGATGACACAAGAGGAATGAAATATATCTGAGATATATAATCAAAATAAAGCAACATCAGAAGGCAATGTAGTTGAATTTGAAGCCATAAATGCCACTTTCGAGAAGAAATATACATAACAGAGATGTTTTGCTTAGAAGTTGAAAAGCTACCTCCCTGGGCAGATAGTCCTTCCCTTATTATCATTCCCATATACAGACATTGTCTTACTCCTGAAGAACTGCTTGAAGACTCATTCGAGAGATGATCTGCACAAATTACTATTTCGCCCATAGCCAGAGCCTCAGCTGTGGTTGTGCAGACTACATCTGTGATACTCGGATTAATGAACACATTATGGCTGTAAAAAACTAATATGAAGTGTTAGTACACTCCCATCTTTGTTTATCCTAAAAGGACTAATATTTTAATCTCCATAATTTTTCAGTTTTTTTCTCTCTTTTTTCATGTTGAAGATATGATATTGGATTGCCACAAAAAACAATTCTGACTATAGTACAATCTAAACGAAACATAAAGCATAAATATTTGGTGTACTGTGATGCGTTGAATGGGGCTGTACACGACGGTATGGGGTGTTTCCTAATTGGGGCCGTATTTCGTATTAATGGGCCAAGTCTGTTTAGAGTTTTCTGATTAGGGTTAGAAGAGTAATGTTGGATTGGCTAACTTGTGAATTTTTTTGGAGTGCATTGTTCTTCTTCCACCCATTTAACCTTGGAGTTTATGATGCCAATTAACGTCCTCTCAAAGAAGAATCTCATCCAGCTAATTTATCAGACTAGCTCACTTAGTACATAGCTCCCCTTCCCTTTTATAGTCCCCTCTTCTCTATACAATCAATCTCCTGAACTACACTCAACTTTGTTCCTCGTACGTCGCCCACAAACCCCCTCCCGAAAAAAAAAAGTTTACTCTTCTCGTCTCAAATTGATAGTTTCGTTGACTTTTCAAACATTTTAAGTCTACTATAAGTTTTGGAAATTTAGTGATTTTGAAACCTTAATTTTGGAAATGGGACTTACTTTCTGGGACAAACAAAAAGGAGAAATGAGACTACCATTGTGGGACAAAGGGAGTATCTGTTTCATCCTAGTCCTGGAAAAGTACCTAATCAGACTAAACTCATTAAAGATAAGAAAATGATCCGAAACATGGAAGACTCCATGAACTAGTCCTGGAAAAGTATCTCCACAAGCATTAAAAGGAACCTATCAATCCTAGTCACTTGAACCCGTTTCCCCCCAAACGCTAATTTTTTAAAATATTGAAAATAGAGAACAATGAAAGAAAATTAGGGCTTTGTGACATTCGACTGTATACCAGTCCAAATGTCGGCCATTGGATCTCTATACTCCCCATCTCTATACTCCCACATGTCCAATGTAATTGTTGTTTTGGGGATAAAAGCCTCTGAATATATATTTTACCCCTACATTGAAACTTGTTCCATTGTATGTATGGAGTAATGTATGAGAGAGAAACAATTAGTAAGAATGATAGTTTTGGTACTTATTTTATAAAGTTATACTAGTGTTAATTGCATGTGTAAATACTTGGAAAACTACATTTATTTGGAAGGGAGGAGTATATTTCTTTTGACTTCCTTCACCCCACCAACCGGGGGATCATCCGATTTCCAGTGTTTTATGTTTAAATCTGCAGCTAGGCACCATTCCGGCATTTCCTGGCGACAAGCTTCCGTTCGCTGTTACTCAGAGTTGTGTACGGATAGAGATATTGGGTCGGGAAGAGTCCACAGTGGACTCACTTTCCACGTCCAAGGGTTATCTCTCATGCTCATGTTTTTTTACTTGAGTATACGCCAATTGTTTGATAGATTGACCCAACGCCTGCTGCTCAACTTTTACTAAAATGCACCAAAGATCATTCCCACTCCCTTCTACCTTGTTAATACGAGTATGTGTACCCTTAGAACCTGTTCCCTAGCCTCTTTATTCTATGCCAAATCGATGACGCACAAGTTCACACAGGTATGTGTCAAACCCAAGTTTAGCAGACAAATCCTCGTTTCTATTTTCACATTTAATACGATAGTGACCCTTTTCTGTGATTTCATACCATTATGCCCATATGCTTAACAAATGTTCTGTGGATTTGTTGTATCATGTCATTTGGAATTCTATGAAATAGTTGACGCTCGAAATAATCTTACTCCCTCCCTCCCAAAATGAATGTTCAAATTTGCTCTTGTTCAAGAGCGAAAGACATGGAGGGAGTAGTATGTTTAGTGGCATGATATTTGATGACAGTATGTTGCCCAAGTCTTGATTATCTGTGATGGACTGTTTCAAGTCATTTAGATATGGGATTTTTACCAATAAGTCCCGGATAGAAGGTGGTATTTGCCAATAAAAACAGACATTTCCATATTCTACCTTAGGGTCCCTGGGTTGAAATCGAATTTACCAATACATCCCTCGCTTCGGTTATAACTGTTTCATACGTTTCATAATGCCGAAACTACCCTTATTCTTTCTCTCAATGCATTCGACTTTCTCTCTTTATGCGGAAATCGTTCTTCTTCCTCGTCCTCCCTCCTCGATCCCGAGAGAAACATTAGATCTGAACTCCCACCAAGTAAAAACCACCACCGTCAACGACGAGATTCAGGACAGATTAGGCCAGATCTGGCCACGCACCAACCATGCTCCGGTGAGGTAGATCTAACGCGTTTGGTACGTGCTCACTTACCTACGGTAGATCGGATCACAAGCAAGCAACAATTACAGTCTTGAAAAATCGGCAGGCGCCAGAATATTATCGGATGTAGAGATGAAGCGAAAAAACGATTGTACCTAAGATTTGGAAATCGCCGGCGGCCATTATTCTCAGAAGTCGCAGTGAATACGGACGAAATCGGTTGCTTAATTGAAATCGCGGAAAGTTTGTGACAGTCGATCGAGAACAACAAAGACGAACGAGAGCTCAGGGAGTTGAAAAAACCAAAAGATGTCGCTGAATGAGATCGGCGGAAAAGATGAGGTACCCAGGTCTTGTATGCTGCAAGACTTGAAAACTTCTTTTGGGGAAAGTCAAAATAACTAAAATAATAAAAATAGGGCTTTGAATAATATTGAGGCATAGGTAGTGGTGGTGGACACCATTCATGATTTTCCTAAGCATTCTTTGCCCTGACTTAGTTTTAATTGAAATTGAAGATTGATTTGCACTATATTTTTTATGGTACCATTTGATTATTATTTACAAAAACTGAGAAATAAATTAACATAATTGTGAAATCACATAACTGTGAAATCAGATAAAAGTGAAATCACACAATTATGTAATCATACAACTGTGAAATCACACAACTGTGTAATCATATAACTGTGAAATCAATTGAGAATTGTTTTTAATTGTGAAATGACACAACTGTGAAATAACATAATTGTGAAATCACACAACTGTTAAATCATACAACTGTGAAATTAATGTCTTAGTTATTAAACTCAAACTCATGTGTGAACAATTGTGAAATGAATCTCCCACTTATTATATTCAAATTAATGTGTGAATAACTGTGAAATGCATGTCTCAATTATTATAATAATTGTGAAAAATTGAGAGATGAATTTATCAGTTTTTACAAGTGAAAAATGAATAAAATGACACAACTGTGAAATCACACAAGTGAAAAATTAGTTGAGAAATGATTTTACAAGTGAAAAATGAAATTTTTATTTTCTAATTTCTAAAATTGTGAAATTAATTGAGAAATGAAAAATGATTTTCTCGAATTATTACTAGTTAAAAATGAGATTTTTATTTTAAAATTGAAATTATGTGTTAAGTGTACTTGTTTGATTCGTTTTGACGATACGATTAAAACGGTGGTCTCAGATTATTTTTTCGAGTTTTAGATTTTGAAATATTGCATTTTAAAATTTTAAGGGAAAAAAAAGAAAGAGAGAGAAAAAGTAGGGAGGGAGAGAGAAATGTGAGAGAAAGCGCAAGAACCAAATGCGCTTAGCGTAAAAAAAAAATTGTTCGCCGCCTGGCACACGCGCAATAGGGACTGGAGGGGTATTTCGGTCCAACAAAAATCCAAGGACTTTTTGGCGAGTTTCCATAATGTCTGTCCTTATTGGTCATTTTAATTTGACTTTGGGACTTATTGGTCAAAGCCTCTTTAGATATACATCACATTTACAAATCTTCAAGTCATTCTGATGTTTGATAGTGTGAATCAAAAATATAATACATATGTACCACACCAGCATGCAATGGATTTGGAATGATCATTGTAGGGTACGAAACAGATGCCCAATAAAACGAGTACTTCACGCACTCTTTCAGTTAGTAGCAACTTATCTTACCCTTCACTGTCTTCTTTTTTGAAGAACAAGTTGTCAATGCCATTGTATCATACTCCCTCTGTCCCATTTTAAAAGTCAAAAAATTTGTGGACATAAGAATTAAGGAAAAAATGTTTTTATTATAAAATGTAGATAGTGGGATAGAGTGTTGTGAGTATAGAAAGTAGGTAGGTAGGAGAGAGAAAGTGGGTATGAAAAAGTTAGTGGATAGTTGTTGTGAGTATAACATGTGTGACCTATTGAATACCCATTGAATAAAGAAGTTTTAAAGACTTCCTTTTTGGGATTTTGACTCTTAAAATGGGATACTCATTTGGGAAATCTTGGACTCTTAAAATGGGACGGAGGGAGTATTCTGTAATATTACCCTCTGGTTTTGGTAGCATAAATCCCAAAATGCCATTTCTCTCAGCATTTTACTTGTGATTGCTTTTACCCTTGACCCTCTCATCCATTCTTTTCAAAATGCCACCTTTCTTTATGCTTCTCTTCGTAATTCAATTCCTTTATCTGGCTTGTATTGCTTTTACGTTCACCCTCTCATCTAAGCAAAGCATCTTCTTATCTTTTAATTTCTCTAATCACCTTACTTCTGATTACTTCAAAGTATCTCCCTTTATTTTCAGTTCTCTGATCATCTTATTTCTGATTTCTCAACCCTGATTGATTCTCTTCTTCCTTGAATTCCCCAGTCTTATCTCCCTTTCTTTTCATTTCTCTCATCATCATTCTTCTGATTTCTCACTCTTGATTGTGTCTCTTCTTCCTTTAATTTCCCAAACTTGTAATCAACCTCCCATTCTTTTCAATTGGTTGTTAACATACCGTTGTAATGGCGGAAATGTTTGTCTCTCCGTTAGTGTCGGTGCTGATAGAGAACTTGGCCCATCTTGCCTTGTCATTCAAACCCTCTGGTGGAAATGATCGCAAGCTCAAGCAAATGACTGATGTGCTGGTGATGATAGAGGCGGTGCTGGAGGATGCAGAAAGCAGGCAGATTGAGCAGAGGCCTATTCAACTGTGGCTGCACGATGTTCAGAAGCTGGCTTTTGAAATTGAGGACGTAGTAGATGATTTGACCACTGAAGCTCAGCGTCGCCAGGCGATAGCAACACCTGAATCAAGCCGCTCCGGTAGGCTGCGTAAGTTTATTTCCAGATTCAGTCCTACTGCTATTGGATTCAATTGTGATGTGGATCGGAAGATTGGTCAGATCACTAATCGTCTGCAAGAACTTGAAAAAACAAAGAACACTCTCCTGTTGCAAAAGTGTGTTGGGGATAAGTTCGAAAGAACAGGAGATCTGAGGCATTCGACGTCGTCCTTGGTGGATCGTGTTTATGGGAGAGAAAAAGAAAGTGCTGCAATTCTCACATTATTGCTGGAGGACAGAGCAAGCGATCACGATGGCCAATTTCGCGTCATCTCCATAGTGGGAATGGGTGGTATTGGTAAGACCACACTGGCTCAATCTCTATACAATAATGAGAAAGTGAAAAAATCCTTTCCTGTGAGAGCTTGGGTATGTGTTACTCAAGATTTTGATGCTCACAAGATATGTAAGATAATTTATGAGGAGGTTTATGACCAGAGTTGTACGTTCAATGAGTTGAATAAGGTTCAAGAGAAGCTAGGGGAGAAACTTTCCAAGAAAAAGTTTCTTATTGTTTTTGATGATGTCTGGAATGAAGATTATGGGAAATGGGATCTTCTGTCCGCTCCTTTACGTGTTGGGGCACCCGGAAGCACAATTGTAGTCACATCTCGTAGTAAAGATGTTGCAAATATTATGGGTTCTAAGGAAGTTTATGATTTGAAGGTGTTATCTGATGGGGATTGTCTCTCTCTGTTAGCTCAACATGCCTTTGAAAGACCAAATTTCGATGGGCATCCAGAATTTAAAGAAGTTGGAGAGGTGATAGCAAAGAGATGCAAAGGCTTGCCTTTGGCAGCAAAGTCACTGGGAGGCCTCCTCCGCGCTAAACGGAGCCCAAACCAGTGGAGAGAAGTTTCAACCAGCAAGATATGGGAGCTGCGAACCAATAACATTATCCCTGCTTTAAGGCTAAGCTATCATCAGCTTCCTCCGTATTTGAAGCCATTGTTTGTATACTGCTCGTTATTTCCAAAGGGCTACGAGTTTGACAAGCAGGAACTGATTATGTTATGGATGGCTCAAGGTTTCTTGAGGCAATCGGGGGAACAGAAGCAGATGGAAGAGTTGGGCTGCAAGTATTTTGGTGAGCTGATCTCAAGATCTTTTTTCCAGCGATCAACTAGGAATAAATCAAGGTATATGATGCATGATCTTAACAATGATCTAGCTCAGTTTGTTGCTGGCCAAACATACAGTAGGTTGGACGATAAAACTGTTAGTGATGTGCAGTACAAGGTTTCAGAAGAGTCAAGACACGCATATTTCAGTTCCCACAAATATGGTGATTTCAAAAAATTCAAGGCTTTTAATTCAGCACGGTGTCTGCGTACTCTTTTACTGATTCAAAAAGAGTTTTTAAGTCGGTTCGACTTAAGGGGTCTGGTTTTAAAAGACTTCCCAAGGTTACCGTGCTTACGAGCACTGTCTTTCAAAGGGAATCGCATAAGCGAACTACCCATATCAATAGGTAATTTGAATCTCCTTCGATATCTTGATTTATCCGGTACTAAAATCAAGGGGTTGCCGAAATCTGTTTGTGCCCTCTCCAATTTGCAAACACTATTATTACATGGCTGTTGGGATTTTGTTCAGTTTCCTGCAAGCTTTCAGAAGTTGATCAATCTTCGACACCTAGATATTGTTGATACACCAAGCTTGAAAGAGACGCCATTGGGGATTGGTTTCTGACTCGTCTTCACACATTGTCAAAGTTTATTGTTGATAGGGGCGATGGGCGGAAAATAACCGAGTTGAAGGGACTGAACCATCTCCAAGGAACACTGTCCATAATTGGCATGGAGAACGTGATGAACAAGCAAGAAGCTATGGAGGCTAATCTATTTCGCAAGGAGGGTCTTCATGAACTGGAGATTAAATGGAATAGCAGCTTTGGTGGTAGTCGAGAAGGAGGACTTGAATTTGAAGTACTTGATAGGCTAAAGCCTCAAACAGGATTGATAAGTCTGAAAATTGAATTCTATGGAGGCCAGAAATTCCCTAGTTGGGTTGGGGATCAGTCTTTCTGTAATATGGTGGAGGTGAGACTGATTGGTTGCAAAAATATCACACATTTACCGCCACTAGGACAACTAACTTCACTCAAGGAGTTGTCTATTGATGGTATGGATGGGGTGAAAGTAGTGGGTATGGAGTTTATTGGAACTGGAACTGGCCTTTCTCGTCCTAATGCTTTCCAGTCACTTAAAGTTCTACGCTTTAGAAATATGAAAGGTTGGGAGGAATGGTCCCTTATTTCTAGTAATGGGGATGAAAATTTGCAAGGAGCTTTCCCATGCCTTCAGGATCTGGAGATGTCAGGATGTTTGAAATTGAACAAGATTTCACTTGCAAAAATTCCATCCCTTGAATCGTTACATATAGAATTGTGTAGCGAGATGGTTCTAAGGAGTATGGTTGGGGTTGGCTCTGTGAAGAAGTTAAAAATTCAGGATATATCAGGGCTGAGTAAACTAGATGAAGGGATTATTGGGTGTTTGGGAGAAGTTGAGGTTCTAAGTGTTTATGGATGTCACCAATTACGATATTTGTGGGAAGAAGAAGTTGCATGTCAGGTACTTGAGAAATTGAAATCGCTGTCTGTAGGTGGCTGTGAACAAGTTGAATCATTGGGAGATAAAGAGCAACTGCTGCCTCACAATCTTGAGAGACTGCAATTGTGGGATTGTGATAAGCTAGAGAAGATGCCGAATTGGCAAAACAACCTCACGTCTCTGAGGCAATTGGAGATTCTGAATTGCGAGAAGCTGGAAGACGACTTGGGATCAACTACCAATTTGGAGCCTAAAACTGAAAACCGCGTGGCCGTGGACATGGCGCAAGGCAGCAACGGCGGAAAACATGGAGAATATGAATTCTCTAATCTCGAGTCGATTAATATCGGTGGATGTCCAAGTCTGAAATGGTTTCCTACGGGCAAGAAGCTACCCACCACACTCAGATATCTTCATTTATGGAATTGGTCAAAACTAAAGTCTTTACCACAAGGGTTGGCTCATCTCACTCAATTAGATATACGTAATTGTTCGGGCATAGAGTCGATTCCGCAAACATGTCTGCCCCCCACTCTCATAACTCTTGAAATCGAAGACTGCTCAAACCTAAAATACATGTTGTGCGCCAATGAGATGCAAAGCCTCACCTCTCTTCAAGAATTGACAATCAAGGGTTGTGAAAATCTGGAGGGATATCCAAGTGGAGGAGTGCGTTGTTGGCCTCCAAATTTAAAGACACTAACAATGGGGGAAGTAAAGCAGCCAATTACAGAGTGGGGCCTAGCAACCCTTCCAACCTCTCTCCTTACGCTCGTCCTAATTGGAGAATTTCCCCAACTGATTTCCTTTTCGATGGAGGGGACTCAGCTCCCTAGTTCATTACTTTATTTTGATATCTATTCTCTCAAGAATTTGGAATCTCTTGGAAAAGGCCTTGAACACCTTTCCTCTCTTGAATGGCTCAGCATCTACAAGTGTCGTAAGCTTAGAGATTTGCCAGAAACTCTGCTTCCCAACCTTTCAACACTTATAATTTGTGATTGCCCACTTCTAGAAGAAAGGTGTAAGAAGGAGAAAAGAGATTATTGGCCCAAAATATCCCACATCCCCTGTTTGGAGATAGATTATCAATTAAGGTGGGAATTGTAACCTCCAAAATATTATAGAACCAGTATATTGGTTCGGTTCTGGTTCCTGGTAAAACTAATTACGGTTAGAACCAGACCAGACCAGTTGTGCATATATGCTATATATATTTGTATTATTATATTGTAAATAAAATTACACACTTACTTTAGTATTATAGTTTTTCAAAGACCTATTTAAATTGCTATATAAAAAAAAAGACTCAATTAACTATTTTGTAATTTTGTATCCAACCCAAGTCTCAAGGTCCCAAATCGGCAAACCCAAGTCTCAGACACTAGTAATCCTTGTTCAATTATTTTCACTTTTAAACTTTTATTTTTCATAATTAATATCCTCTTTTCAGTTTAAACGTAGAGTGAAACCCTAGTATTCGACTCTTCAACTGCACCGCCTCTCTTCTCTCTTTTTAACCGGATGGTATTTTATTTGGGTTTCATATTGATTTATAACTAATATTAAATTTATGTTTGTGATTGTATTTGATCTTGTCAATGTTGTGATTAAAAAAGTTTGAAAACGAATAAACTTTAAATGACTAAAACCAGACCAGACCAGTAAAACCAGAACTAGTGTATTTGTTCTCATAAGTATTGGTTTGGTTCCGGTTCTAAATTTCCGGTTCTGTGATTTTTTGTCAAATAATGAACCAAACCGGACCATGATCACCCCTACAAGACCCTCAAAGTGAAAACTTCAACCATCATCCTTCAACTTTATATCGATATTGATCCACCAGTCACTATATTCACTATATCCTGACAACTTAATAATTAAACAATCCTAATACTTACGGGTCATTAGATCGTTAATAATACAGAACAGAACATGATACACAAAGTGATTAAAAAAAGTGGGTTATTGGATCGTTAATAATACAGAACATGATACACAAAAGTGATAAAAAAGTCTTTACTCTAGAGCAACCTGAAAATGTTCAAGTTAATTACTATCTTGAGATGAAGAAGAATCTCATTGTGCCAAAATTACTGAAGTAAATCCAATAATTAAAAATAAAAGCACACAACACTAAATAAGTAAATATTCTTTCAACACAATAAAATATTCTGCAGAATCTTAAATCCATTTGGAGATGTTACACAAAATTAAATTTAACAAGAAACAATAAGGTCCAAGATGACCTCAAAACCACTAATATAGTCTTGGTGAACTTGGCACCAATAATGAAATGTATAAACCAAATCACTTCTTCTTCTCAGCACCTCCACCAGACCTATCCAAAAGAGAGAAAAAAAAACACACATTGAAAGACATACATACAATAACCAGAACAAATTATAGAAAAACAGCAAAAACAGACTTACAATAACGAGAACATATTATAGAAAAACAGCAAAGAAATACAGAGTACTCCCTCCGTCCCAAAACACTTGCACCATCTTCTCTGACACGGGAATTAAGGAGAGAGTATATATGTTCAAAAGTATTGTGAGTGGTAAAGTGGTTGTAAGTATGATAATTTGAGTGGGAACCACAAATTAAGTGTATTTTAGGAAGTGGGGACTTACCAATGTATTCAAAAGTACTGTGAGTGGGAAAGTAGTTGTAAGTATGATAATTTGAGAGTGGGAACCACAATTTAAGTGTAAGTATGACAAGTGAAGTAGGGTGAATTAAAAAAAGTTGTCATGTCCTATAGGTCCGAGTTGGACATCCAATTGCGAACATTTTAGCAAGTGTGATGTACATATATTTTTCCATATTTTATGATCCTATTTTCCCCGTTTTAGGTTCATTGGAAGATTTAATTGTGCTAATTATATACTTTTTGTCAAGGAGCATGGAAGAAGGGGTCTAAGTGCAAAGAAGGCGAAATGGTGCAATTTTGATGGCAATTGTGAAAGAAGGAAAAGAAGATGAGATGACAAAAGCCAAGGGTCTAAAAAAGAAACCAACAATTGTGGTTGTCCTTGAAGGAAAATTTTGGATAAGGTGGAGACTCCAAAGAATTCACGTAACATACACTCAACATCTTCCTACTTCCATTTTTCTCTACAACATCCAAGCAAGAACCCAAGAACATTTTCTTCTCTTTAGTTTGTGATTTTTAGTTTTAGTTTTTTTTATCAATAATCAAGACAATTTCCATGGAGATGAAGCTTCAAACCATGAGTGGCTAGTTTTTCATTTCCAATTCAAGGGTTAGTTTTCTTTTATGCAATGTGAGGCCTTAGTCTTAACTTGGTTTTTGCAATTTTTCAATGTAATTGTGGATTTACTCTGAATTTTATGGGATTTTATGAATTTGAAGAATTGACAACTTGTCTAGTTTGTATTTCCCCTACAAGCTATCTTAGAGCCATAGGTTGATTTGGTTGTGCTAACATGATCAATTTAACCCAAGTAAATCTACAATCTCAAATTTGGGAATTTTCGCTATCTTGATTTCTATGTTTGAGTTCAACCGTTTTCAAAGTGCTTAATGCTATTGTTGTTTGATATAGAACCCTAGTGTGCCCAATCAAATAGCAATAAGATTAATCGGGTGCTAGGCTCGGGAAATTACATTAGGAAAACACAAATTTGTTATGGCTATCCTAACTAGTTTTGGTTGAATACATTGAAATTGCAAGATAATAATTAGTGGCCTATGATCAATTGCATAATTGAATAACAACACCCTTGAATTGGAGTTCTTCTCATATTGGTATTTTCTTAATTTTAATTCTTGCTTTTTTTGTTAACTAGTATACTTTACTTGTCCATTTTACTTATTTGTTTTAGTTCTTAGTTTAATCAATCAAAAATCCCCCATTTCTAGTTTTTAATTTAAAGATCTCAAAAGAAATTTTACTCTCCGTCCCTGTGGATACGATCCCTACTTACCACTTTACTAAGTATTTTAAGGGTAGTAGGAAAATTATTTTTGGCAGTTTGCGACCCACCAAAGTGGGAATTTACCAATGGGACACCGAAAAAGGAAATTAGTGAAAGTTGTTTTGGGACGAGAGGAGTATAAGTTTTTGGTATGGGCAATTTTTAGAATGCATATATAATCTGAGAAATACCTCATCTTGCGGAGAACGTTGGACATTTCCTCACGCTTCCTTTTTGCTCTCTTGTGGGTGCCCAACTTCCTCTTGGCCACTTTCAATGCACGCTTGTCTTTGCCAACTTTGAGAAGCTCAGTGATTCGCTTCTCGTAAGGAGCAAATCCGGCAACCTCTCGTACAAGGTTTCTGACGAAATGGATTCTCTTGCTGGTTTTCTGAATAATAGTAAGCCAAACAAATACATGGTTAATCACTTAATTGGCCAAAAATGTTTTTGATAAAAAAAATCTATAAATTTAGCCGCATTCATTAAACATTAGTTTTTGGTTCAAAATAGAAAATAATGCTAGTAACTGCAATTTAAGGTGTAAAGTCACACTGAGCATGTAGAGGAATTCAGGAGTAACTTACCCCTTTTCTGTCAGAAGGACGTGGTGCCAGTTCTTTCCTAGTCACAATATGACCTCTGTTCAGACCTACATGGAGGCCACTTTTTGGTAGTTTAGGAGCCATCACTACCTAAAATCCAAATTCAATAAATGAGTCAGTTCACAAACGGCTAAGAACTAAATAAAGAGAGCAGTAGTTATTCTACAAAGCTAAAATATATATATAAAAAAAAATATTAACAGAGACAATAGAGTGACTGCACGGCTAAGAGTTCATTAGAGAGGATGAAAGCGAAAAATGAAGAATTTAATATGCCTCAGAGCCGGTGGATAAAGTATCTTCAGATAATGTACAACCTCAATTTTTATTGAGGGAGTGCTCAAAGACAATAAACTAACATAAAATGACACTTGACAACGAAAAAGTAATCAAGCTTGGAGGCAATATAAGAATATTGACAACATATCCCAATATCAGTTAACATGACTACAGCCATGGATCTTAGCCCATTCTTGGTAGATCAAAATCACACAATGAGTACAGCATATTCAATATTAATCCCTGAACAATGGGGGTCCAGCAATAAACTATTGTTGACAGTGTATTATAGCTGTAGGATGCCATTATCGTCAGTATATAATTTCTATTTAGAATGTGAATCACAAAAAGTATTATGTTTAAATGGCTCCTACATTCCAAAATATACACACACAAAGTGTTTCCGGGACACGTTTCTCTTTATAATGGCAATTGGAGAAATATAAAATCTTTAAAGTCCCTTCTAAGCAAATGACCCCATGTATAAGACATCATAAAAAAGTTGAATCGGTTCTACCACAGTATCAAACAGCTTCTCACTAGTTACCATAACCTTACTGGCCAAGCCACGTAGATTAATAAAGAATCCATGATTTGCAGTTTCACATTAATAAGTTCTGAAACTCACAAAATAGTACTAGTACTAGCATCAATATTTTGACCCCTCACAAAAAAAAATGAATTCGAAGAAAGACTCTTTCTTTCACCACCTTTACAATAATTATCAACCAAATTTTTCGCCTACTCCATTTGTTCTTAAATTTTAGGTATAAAGACATCATTCTTAGTTCAAACTTATTTCCTTTGTTAGTATAACAATAATACACCATTCTAACATCATTACTTGAACAATAGAAAGAAACTCTTTTCAATTTCCAAAGTCTCCTTAAATCATAATTTTATTTCGTCAAATTAATACTGTCATTTGACAAATCCGAAGCACTATCACTACGAGGAGTTTCAGGAACAAATTCAAATACTAAATTAAACATTGAGAGCATAAGAACTCAACAGAATCAAACAATCGAATGAAACCATTCAAACAAATAAGTTTGCAAAAAACATTTGAACAAAAAAAAATTCACTTACGGATCAGCTCCGGGAAAAATTCCTTTTTCTGGCGAAAACTCTGCGATTAACGAGAAAGATGAAATGGTTAGGGTTTGAATACAATTGTAGAGATATGAAATGAGTAATTTGTTAGGGTTTTACCTTGGAAAGGGAGGCCGTAGAGAAGAAAAACCTAGGGTTTGTGAAATTTATGTAGGGTGTAATATGCTAAATACAGGCCCGGTAAGCCCAATCTCTTGGGCCCAGAAAACCCATCATTGGAGTGTTAAAGTAGGTTTTCAGATTCAGACTTCTCTCTTTTTTTTTTTTTTTTTTTTTTTTAATATGCTATAGAGTCGAGGAGAGGATCGAACCTTATCGCTCACCGATGTGAGGCTTGGCTTTACCATTGGGCCTCTCACTGGGGACACGGTTTTTGGGGAGAGGTTTTTAGACTTCTTATTGTCACTTTTTTCTGCTCTTCTATTCCAAAATACTCCCTCCGTCCCATAATTACGTGGACAAATTTATTTTTTGGGTGTTACACTTTTTAAAAATGACAAAAAATATTTATTATTTCTCCCACTCATTCTCTCTCATAGTTTACTTTTATAGTCACACTATCAATCAACCTACTATTCCCTTCCCTACCCCCACTTTTTCTCTCATACTTCAATTTTAACACTCACAACAAGTATCCACTACTATTCTTCCTTAATTCCCGTGCATAACTCATTTTGTCCACATATTTATAGGACGGAGGGAGTTTTTTTTTGGGAGATTAGTTTTTTCATAATTTATAAAAATTATTTTTTAATATAATTTTTCGTTAAAATAGCGAGTTTAAACTTAAAACAGTGAGTTTAGGCCTTAAACATCTAAAAATAAAATAACGAGTTTAGACCTTAAAACACTTAGTTTGTGTATTAAGAAAAAAACTTTTATAACTTATAAAATAACTAATTTCTCCCAATTTTTTTGGAAATAAAAACTCCTTCCCGGTGTCTGGGTGTTAATAGTTCTACCTTGATTTCTCACAAATAATAATACAAAAATTATTACTAATATTTCAACCAAATTATAACATAATTGTCTAAAATATTTTTCACAATTTGAGCGGTTAAAAGCAAAATATTTAGGGGAGGTTGGGAACTATTTCCTTCACAAGTTATAAAAAGTCATGTTTTTATAGAGTTTAAGGTTTAGGTTTTAGGGTTAAAGGTTTATGGTTTAAAGGTAATACTAATATTAAAAAGTAGACTTTTTATAACTTATGGAGAAACTAGTTTCCCCCAAAATCTACTCGGTTAAAAGTATATTGGTAAAGTATTGAAAATTTGTCTAAAACACCATGATTTTGTAATATAAAAATAAGACTCTTACTATGTGACGTACCAATAGGACTTTAATCTAAAACATAAGTATTTATTTTTAAAATAGATTTCTTATTAATGTAAATTCACAAAGTTGTCTCTAATAATATTTTCACTAAAACATTTATATTTGGTTATATGTTTATAAAACTACTAGCTTAGAAAGTAAATAAGACCAATTTTTATACATGTTCACCATTAAATTCATTACTAATATTCTTTTATACAATTTGTTTCCACATCCCCCCCCCCCCCTTAATGAGTACTTCACTTCCATAACCAAAGTGTTTATTTTGTTACCATAATCATGATACATAAAGAGAGATCAATAATAGGATGAATATTTACTAAGAAAAAAAATAAAATCATAACTCTCTCTCTCTCTCTCTCTCTCTCTCTCTCTCTCTTCAATTCTTGATATACTATTTCTTTGGACGAATACTACATAATAAGATCATTTAGACATGCATAAGGCCCTATCTAAATAGGAAAAAAAAGAGCTTCTTGTTTTTACTTTTTTTTCCCCCTATTTGTCTTTTTACTTTTTACATAAAAAATATTACTTTACTAAATTAATAGAAAATTGAATATAATGAATAACTTTAAAAAAAAATGTCGGTTTCATTATTAAAACAACCAAATATTATAAAACAAATATGTCAATTGTTATATTTTTTTATATATAAGTGACAATTTTAATAGTAAAATCACGTTCACATACTTATCATTTGCTTTTCATATTACTAATTAAAATCACAAAAATAAATATATAAAAAAAAAGGAGTTGTAAGTTACTTAATTCTATAAAGCCTGGAAGCTGATACACTTACACTCAGTGTATAGAATCTTTTTATACACCACAAATGTAAGCATGACATGTGGTAGATTCTTAAATACCTAAGGATAGAATTTTGAAAGGGATAATTTGTATTAATTAATCTCCTAAATTTCCCTTTTAACCAAATTTATTATATATATTATATATTATTATATATATATATATTATAATATTATATAATTCCATTATCCATATTAAACTGTTAATAACAAATCCAATGCATTTTTCGTCTCATTTTTTTTTAATAAAAACGATTTTGTTAATTAATGGACGTATATTAATTATAGATATTTTTCTTCACAACATAGTTTATTTATTTTAATTATACTACTAAGGAAAATTTTGCTAGAAACTTTATTACTTAGTTTCAAACTTAAGAAAATAATAATATAAAAAAAAAAACAAATTTTTTTCAATATAAGGTCAAATATTTATTTTGTTCAGTTATGTTTTTGACATTTCGTTAGTTTTTAAAATTCATTAATTTTCATTTCATTAGTGTTTGAAGTTTCAGTTATTTACATTTTCAGTTAGATCACAACAATAGAAAAGCAGTTTTCAGTTAGTAGACAGTAAAGTTAGTATTTTTCTTTCATGTAAAGATTTTATTTATATTATTCTTATATTTTTCTTCAATTTTACAGTTTCATAAATTTCACATATCTTAACGTAATTAAAGAACATAAGGGAGTCAACAAAAAAACCAAACCAAAAGGGTTGGTAACCGAGTTTGTTGGATAGTATGGTACTCATTTTCAATGTAAACATTATGTTACTAACAAGTGTAAAAAATGTTGGTATACCTAAGCCAACTTTATTAGTAACAAATCAATAGCATTATTTTTTTATTCATGGTTATTAATTATTTTTGTTAATTAATGACGTATTAATTATAGATTGTTATAAGACTTCCAATCATTATTCTTATTATAATATTTTATTATTATTATAGGTAATTTTTAATATTAGATATTTACTTATTTTCAATTATTACTAAATATTTTTTTGAATATAAATATTAATAAAATCAGTATGACAGATTAATAGTTTTTTTTTAAAAAGAAAAGATTTGTCTCCTTTTCTCCCTCTCCATTTCTCATGTTTTTTTTTGGTTTTCTTGGTTTTCCTTAGTGGACGGTGGTTGTGATGACGATGGTGAATGGTGGTGGTTATGGATGGTTTTGGTGGACTGTGCGTTAATCTTAAATGTGGACCTACTGAAACAACTAGCTTAAATTGTTTAAACCTTTCTCTAATTTCCCCTTTTTCTTTGACTAAAATCATTGTCAAACTACAAGGCCATAATTTTATATTATTATTTTGAAAAAATAATTCAATTATTTAACCAATTTTTATAATCAGTTATTATCTAATACAAAATTAAAATTAACCACGCATTTCATTTTTGTGCTAAAATTAAAAGAAAGGCAAATATTGAGAAGACAAAAAAACACAAACCTTTAATTTTTTGTCCAAATAAATAATAGTTGAATTTAGAATTTAAAATATATGTAAAGATTTTTGAGTAATTTTCAAAAAAACTTGTGTGAGAACACTCCAACCCCTCTCATGGGTGAGACGGGTCATTTTTTGACCCATTACCCGACCCACAACCCTGCTCCAGGACCCATGGGGGACCCTGCCACGTGGCAGCCCTCATTGGCCGAAAAAAAAACATTTTTTTTGTTTGCTTTTTTTAAATTTTTATTTTTGGTTTTTTTTCGGTTCGTGAAAAGTAATAGTTACCATCTTATAAGCAATAGTTATCATCTTATAATAATATTTATTTTATGTTTAATCATTCGTTTAATATAATACTTATTATTTATACTAAATATTTTTTTGAACATAAAATATTATTTATATTAAATGACATAAATAATATTATAATAGGTTTTAAAAATAAAAGTTGTCTTATTTCTTCCATTTCTCATTTTTTTTTTTTGTCTGGTTTTTCTTATACATAAGATTATGGTTTTATGATGTTTTTCTTTTAAAAATATTTAAAATAAAACACTATTAACATTTTAAAGCACTATTATATTTCAGCATAGATGATTATTACATTTAGATATTGTTTGGGTTACATGTAATTATATTTAGTATTACATTTGAAAAATTAAAACGAGCTTTTGTTTTTTTAAAACAGTTATTACGTTAATACAAAAATTTAAGAGATGGTAACTATTATTTTTTGCTAAACCACTAAAAGCCGGAAAAAAAAAAAAACACAAAAAAAAAAAATAAAAAAAATCGGAATGGTGGGTTGCCAATGGCGGGTTCGGCCCATGGGTCATGGGGCGACCTGTTGCATGAGACGGATCCCCTTGTTCTCATGGGAGACCACCTCTTTCAGAAATGAGAGATTTTTTTATTTATTTTTTTATTTTTTTATGGAAGTTGTGAAAAGAGCATGAAAAGAAGAGATAATTATTAAGTTGTCTAGATTTGAATTTCAAATTAAAAAAAAAATCAAATTAGGCTTTCATTTTAGATAGATTTTCGTATGGGGTCCATCTAAGACACTTGGCATTATGTTATTTGTAGTGTATAGGAAGATTCTGGACCCGGAACCGCTCCACCGAGTTAGCTCCACCCCTCTACCCAACGGCTCCGATCAAGGCCACATACACACACTCATCATCTGTGCGGCTAGGATGATTTCAATTTTTTGTGGTCCTACCGAGGTCGGCCACATCTCAACCGTTGGATGTAGCTAAAGTGAGGTGGCTTCAATCTCCACCATTGGGTGGAGCTAACTCATGAGTGCAGCGGTTCGAAATCCGGAAGATTCTACACGCTTAGTGTAAATGTAGCATTTTCCATAAAGCCTATCTAAATAACCAAAAAATGCTTATTTTCAGACAAAGTAATTCCTTTTTGGTCGATTCACGTGAAAATGTCTTTTTTCATATGAATACGAAAACAAAACAAAAAGAGTAATGTTTGGCGCATAAAAAAAAAAAAAAAAAAAAAAAAGTACTCGCAAAATCTTAGGTGTAATGATTTTGTTTGTGTTTTTAATTAGAGTGTGGTGAGTCCACTATCGCTGCGATTAATAAAATATCGTCAACACATGTTATGAGCAAAATTTTATGAGTTTATTTTGTCCCGAAACATTACTCAACACAAAATATATTAGATCAAATTAGAAACATAAAAAAAGAAAAAAGAAAAAAAAGAAAGAAAGAGAATTGGTACAAGTAAGTTCCCCCAGATTTTATGTAGAGCATGACCAATAGCTACGGATAGCTTAACAAGAGGAATCAAAGCATTAACAAACAGTAGATTCTTCAAAATCAACAAAAAAGAATTACAATTGGGACCAATCTCATGATGAGAGATTATGACTAGTGATTGGTTTCCCAACTTTCTTTAATTTTCTTCCACTTTCCCTGCTACACACACTGACACACACACACACACACACACACACCTACCCTCTGTTTCAATCAGTTTCTTGAATACTATTTCTATGGTTTGTTTATTAATTCGTTCACCCAGTTGATTATTGATGCTTCTTTGTTTTTTACTCAATTGAAGGGTTTTACAGCTGTATTTTTCCGTTGACACTTCTGGGTTTGCTTCCAATATTCAATCTCTTCATTGTTTGATTTATAAATAAATTCCTAATCTGGGTTTGTTCCCAATTTTCCGTTTATTGTTTCTATTGATTTTATCAGTCTGATCATTGATTTTATACCCATTTACAGGTTTGCTCCTGCTTCTCAATTTCAATTGCCACTCTCTTCTGATTCTGTGTGTGTAATTCTACACATACCTTAGAAAACCTAGATAAATTTGCATATCTGGGTTTACTCTCAAGTTTGTTTCTTGTTTGTTCTTTCTAAATTAGGTTGCTCCCTCCTGCTGGTGACAATTTTTGGCTAACTGTCAATATGAATTGTTGCATATTTATAGCTTTCTAAAGCTATTTGGATATCTGCGTTGAATTTGTCCGTAAATACATGTTTTTTACTACTGCTGATGATTGGGTAGTCGTAGCTTTACAGCACTTCCCGATACAGGATTAATTTGGGATGATTGTTTTGTAAACGACAATGAGCCTTGCCTTTTGTTGTCCTGTTCTTGAATGTGTATACTGTTTAGCATGTACTCGCTGGGCATGGAAGAAATGCCTTTACACTGCAGGTCGCGAGAGCGAGAATTGGGGTGTTGCCAATGCTGCTGAATTTGAGCCCATACCACGAATTTGTCGCTACATACTATCAGTTTACGAGGATGACATTCGAAACCCTCTTTGGGCCCCACCAGGAGGGTATGGCATTAACCCCGAATGGGTAGTTCTAAAAAAAGATTATGATGAAACTGAAGGAAGGGTATCACCTTACATGATTTACGTTGATCATGAGAATGAGGATATACTTTTAGCCATTAGGGGGCTTAATATGGCGAAGGAAAGTGATTATTTGCTCTTACTTGATGATAAACTTGGGCAGACCAAGTTTGATGGGGTTATGTTCACACTGGACTATTAAAGGCAGCTCAGTGGGTTTTGGAAGCTGAATCTGAGATTTTAAAGGGACTCCTTGAAAGACATGCGAATTATACGTTGACTTTTGCTGGGCATTCTCTTGGGGCGGGGGTAGTGACATTGCTAACAATGTTAGTTGTGAAAAGTAGGGAAAAGATTGGGAATATCGAAAGGAGAAGGATCAGGTGTTTTTCCATTGCTCCAGCTAGGTGTGTGTCCTTAAATTTGGCTGTGAGGTATGGCGATATCATCAACTCTGTTGTGCTTCAGGTAACTACTTCAGATTTGTTTTTGGTATTGTGTGCTGTGTAACCATACCATGGTAGAATATAGCATGTAGAAGTACCAGATTACCCACGAGTCCATTTGTATAGTATTGACGTTCAGAAAGTGCAAAAATTCCTCATAGCGTATCACATATTAAAGAAATCACTTTACAAGATATATTTATTGGAATGTTCCTAAGAAAGTAAATTCTCAATGTTGCCTGAACCTTATAAATTGACTTCGATGACTATTTGCAATGGATTTGTTTTCAATCTTCTTTTTGTTCAAAAAATATGTTTGGATTGTTTGGTCGGATTGTTTAATTTAGATGATATTAAGAAGTCTATACCTCTACGTGCAATTGGATGTGTCTTTTCATACTGAGACTAAGGGGGTGTTTGATGTATTAAGCACTTGATGCTTAATAGATTGCAAGGTATAATTTGGAGGTAGTGTGCCTTTGATGACATTGAGCTCTAGATGTTGGAGGTTATGTGAGGCTCTTAATGATTGAGAATCAAAATCATTGCTTAACCAATAAGAGCCTCACGGAACTTTCAACATATAGAGCTCAATGTTATCAAGGCACCCTACCTCCAAATTATATACCTTGCAATCTATTAAGCATCAAGCATGAAGTGCTTAATACATCAAACACCCCCTAAGTGAATTAGTACTCCTGAAGTTGATTTTTTTAAGTTTTAGAAAGTAGATAAGGTCACTGATCATAGTTTCATACTCGGGGCGGAGGGGGGCGGGGTAAACAAGAATACATGATGGAAGAAATAGTAGGTACAGCCGTTCAGGTCCTTAAGCACGATATCCCAACCCCATGTTGGATAGGTTTGGGAAATAGGAGAAGTTTATATATGTAAGCACCTACGTTCACCATGAACCAACATCATCGATGATGTTGCCTAAAGTCTGTGGATGATCACAGATGTTGTAGCAGCTCATGTATAAACCTCGACTTTTCTCATATTATATGTATTGGGGTATCACTTAAGTTAATTATGTTTCCAAGACAAGCCGGAGTGCCTTTAGAGATAATATTTCTAAATTTTCGTTGTCTTTTCCATTATTTGTTTTAGATTTTTTCTAAAAAGTTAACAAAAACTTGTTGTTTCTTTCCTAATGAACAGGATGACTTCTTACCTCGCACAAGTGTGGCACAGGAAGTACTTTTCAGATCACTGTTCTGGTAAAAATTTGCAATTCTGTCACCAATTTAGCATTTCGTTATGTTGCATTGTAAATGATCTTTCATGTATCAAATTTCTGAGGCAACATATATGTAGTTCCTTAGCTGACTCTATATGCTTATCATTCTTTTTTGTGTTCTCATATAAGATGTTTTACACAAAAATCAAGTGTGGGTTAGCTCTAGGCCGACGAGGAACTTTTGTCAGTTTGTGTCAGATCAATTCCATATGTTATCATCCTTCAGGTTGCCTGGCGATCTTACTGAAACTGAATAATTGTCTTTCGTTCTTATCAGTCTATCATTCTTGCTTATAATTAGAAGCCTTCCTGTGATTGATTAGACAATCAACACTAGAACAGTAGAATCCATTGTGCTCGTGTATCGTGTAACACATGATTATCTGGAATGAAAAGAAGAAGTCAGCAGATTCTAATGACATGGGAATATTAGCCACTTTAGTCCGAAATACCAAAAAGTAAAATAGGGAAGAAATTAGTCAAAAAAGAAGAAGGAAAATGTACTGTCTATGACAGAGTTGTAACGCCCCGAAACACGGGTACCGACTTTGCGGTCCACATTTGAAACATGCCTTCAAGATTCTATAACAACGTTGAGTATCACGATTGCCCCCGCATTCACGACAAGTGATGTGGTTAATACGTTGCGTTACCTGTCTCTTTACTCGACTCCCTGAATCCCTATTATTTTGGAACTAGTTTGTCTGTCTCTCTTCCTCTGCTTATCGTCTCAATCTGCATGTACTTCATTAAGCCCTCTTTCTACTAATAACACCTTGTTCGCCACATCCTTATATGTCTTAAGCTTAAACGGTACAACACCTCTCTTAATCGCAGGCCTTGAGCTATCTTCATATCTACTCACCCGATTCTTTTCAGTTGACACATAAGCAAAAAACTTGGCAAGTGTTGCAAACTCAGCCTCATACTCAGATACAGGTTTATTCTTCTGCACTAGTTTAATGTAATTATTCTCTCTGGATCTGCTCGTCCCGAAGAAAGTACTTCTCATAGAACACAATCTTGAAATTTTCACAAGTTAATGGAAACTCATCATTCTCATGCTTCTTCTTTTCCATAAGCCACCAATCATAGGCACCTTCCTTCAACATGAAGGTTGCACATGACACTCAGTGCAACGCATCCCGTTAAAAGTATGCTCCATTTCTTGTACCCAATCCTCTGCTGCTATCAGTTCCCAATACCATTAAAGGTGTCGCTAATATGTTTCTTAAACTCTCTAGCTCATTATTCTGTCTTGGTGGAACTCTTCTACCTAGTTGCTGCGGCCGCAACTGAACTTGTTGTTGTTGCTGATTAAATCCTGCAAGTTCTTGCACTATCGGGACTATTTCTTCCACGAGTGGTTGTATACCCTGTCCAAATCCCCATTCGCTTGGTTACAAGCCTGATCATTATGGGGTATACCAATCCCATGATTAGCATGCCGAACCCTCAACTTTATCATTCTCAACACGGTTCTCTCTTACTTTAACAATGTAATAAGAGAGAACCGTCTTGAGAATGATAATGTTGAGGGTTCGAATAGTGCTAATCATGGGATTGGTACTACCCATAATGTTTTGGCCTGTAACCAAGCGTATGAGGATAATGGCCACGGTGTGCAACCACCGGTAGCGAAAATAGTCCTGTTATTGCAAGCGCTTACAGGATTGATTCAGCAATAACAACAACAAGTTTAGTTGCAACAACAATAATAGCATTTTGGTGGTGCTGTTCCACCGAGACAAAATAGTGAGCTAGTGTTGGGGGACCGATTGCAGCAGAGGATTGCGTACAGGAAATGGAGAAGACTTGTAACGGGATGCGTTGTAGTGAGGGTAATGCAACCTTCATGTTGAAGGAAGGTGCCTATGATTAGTGGCTTATGGAAAAGAGGAAGCATGAGAATGGTAAGTTTTCATTCACTTGGGATGATTAGATTTTGTTCTATGAGAAGTACTTTCCTCGGAGTGTCAGATTCAGATAGAGAATGATTTCATTAAGCTAGTGCAGAAGAGTAAATCTTTATCTGAGTATGAGGATGAGCTTACACGATTTGCCAAGTTTGCCCCCGCTTATCGGATGCGTAGATTTGAAGAGGGCTTAAGGCCTACAATTAAGAGGGGTGTTGCACCGTTTGAGCTTAAGACACATAAAGATGTGGTCAACAAAGCGGTATTAGTAGAAAGGGGGCTTAATGAAGCAGTGGCGGACCCAGATTTTTTTTTGAAGGTGGACAAAATTATTTTTATTAGTGTAAGGGGGCAAGAAAAAAATTTAGTGTATTTTTTCCTTCATTGAAAGGGGGGCAAATATTAATTTATTGCACTAATTAATTTAAAATTTACACAAATTGCACTATTTTATTTTTTTTGGCAAACGGGGGCCGCGGCCCCCTTAACCCCTTGGGTAGGCCCGCCAGTGTAATGAAGTACATGCATATTAGGACAATAAGCAGAGGAGGAGAGACAGACAAACCAGTTCCCAATATAATAGGGAGTCGGGCAAAGTGACACGGGATACAACATATTGAAAACATTACTTATCGTGAATGTGAGGGCAATCATGATACTCAATGTTGTTATAGAATCTTGACGGCATGTTTCAACTGTGGCCCCAAAGTCGGGACAGTGTTTCCGGGCGTTGCAGAGGGGACAATTTAGGTTGCTTTCGATTAATATTAGTCTAGAATCTTTAGTTAGTTATTTAAGAATTGTAAGACTTTAATGTTTTTCTGGTTTTAGATGTCCTCATTTGAATCTGATATAATAAAGTGATTCGATTTGTTTTATGATAATAGAATGGTTTAGAATTGTAAATGGTGACATGGCTGGACTGTGGGCCGCAAAGTCGGGACCCGTGTTTCAGGGCGTTATAGATGTCACCGATTTGCAAATGGCCGATATGGTTTTTATGCTTTGACTGTTTAAGTTGAAACACGAAACCATTTTTGCATGTATATGGGGTTGAAGTTGTATAACTACAGGTAAGTTGTATAACTACGGGTAAACTGCTATTACCTTTACTGCATAAGATCAAAGGGCAGCTTTTGAATGCAACTGATTGGTAGCTATCTAAAACTACCTTTGGCGTGATGACTAGTTATCTTATGATAAGACGTTACCTTGCAACAAGTAATGGACTGCTAGCAGACCCCAAGCTGAGACAAGGCTTGTAGAGTTACGACGTAAAAGGGGAATAAAGAAAGAGAAATAATGAATTTCAGTAATTGTATATTTCAGCATTTTTTGAAATCATTTTATATTTAGCCATTAACATATCTGCTTTACCTTCCACAGTATGCCATGCTTGCTCTGTGTGATGTGCTTAAAGGACACATGCACACTGGAGGAGAAGAAGCTCCAAGATCCAAGACGGTTATATGCACCTGGTCGCCTGTATCATGTCATAGTGAGGAAGGCCTTCGGGTATATCATACTCTGTAGTATATCCTACACGCATTTCAATATATTTTATATTTTTACTGCCAAGGTAGTTTAGTCTGTAGGCTGTTTGTTGGGGGTGGGGTTGGCGAAACCCGTGTCTTCTAATATAGAGGCTCGAATCATCCTCTAATGTATACTAACATGCTGCAAAACTGAACGCAAACTAAAAGATTAGTATATCCTAGTCCTGTTTAACTCCCCTTCGTCCAATGGCAGAGCCACACATGTATTGAGAGGGGGTGGGGAGGGGGGGGGGGGGCTGGTCCCCTTTAGTTTGGAAAATGTCAAATTTCCCCCTTCTAAATTTAGAAAGCGTGATATTTTATCACTAAAGTCATGAATTTTATCATTTTACCCCGTTTCTAATAGGAAAAGGGAAATGCACTACATATTATTTCCCCCCATTTGTGCTAAATTTATATTCCACCACGTAATTTGCCCCTGTTGCTTTAAAATCCTAACTCCGCCACTGCCTTCAACTAGTTAAAATGGATTCTATTCTTGAAGATGGAACCACACGTGTCCTTGTCAGTTACTCCCCCTGTTCCACTCAAATGGTTCTACTCTCTATTTGGGTGTACCACTTAAAGAATCCTGTTTTGAAACCTGAAGTTTTGGCACATGTCAGCTTTGTGACATGAATTAGACAACCACTTAATAGATTGAAATGTTTGACTTTTAAATGTGGACCCTTTTGCCTAAAAAAGACGGGAGTATATTGTACTAAACAAAATCTTGGCAAAAGAAAAACAAAACCAGCAAACAGAAGAAAGTTCTAGAGCTAGTGTAAGGAAGGCAATTGAGACCCTAGCCTTATTCTTTTGCATACACTCTTTTAACCAATGTCCCTGGTGCAGTTTTGGAAGAATCAGCCCAGTTGTGAAGACAGCCGTACCCGTGGATGGGAGATTTGAGCACATTGTTATCTCTTGCCACGTACTTTCCGACCATTCCATCATGTTAATGGAGAGAGAATTTCAAGGGGCACTTGATGTAAGTTCTCTTCTTTCTCTCGTTTTTGAATACATGCTTAATCATTCCTTTTTGATTTGGCACATTATCTTACGTGTATCCGTATTTTTCTGTTATTTTTTTCCCAACCAACCTAGCAACTTACTTTAATGCAACCTACTTGTTGGTTCTGAATTATGCAACATACCTTCGACGAAAATGACAAATTATACAACATGTTAGTTTTTTTTTTTTTTACTTGGACCCTAAAAAAACCAACGGAATTGCCATTGTGGCACTGCCACGTCAGCGTCAATTTTAACTTTGATGGTGCGGCACTGACATGGTATTGATGTGTCAGTGCCATGTTAACAATTTCGTTCGTTTTTTGACGCTGTAAGTTAAAAACACTAGTACGTTGCATAGTTCAGTAGGAATTAATCTGCATATATAGTCTAATTGAAATATTGGTTTTCCTATTTCGCCCTAGTTCAGTCAATGCTAGAAAAGGAACACATTATGAATATCCCGCCCCAACAGAAAATGGATCGAAGTTCATCTCTAGCCAAAGAACACTTGGAGGAGCACCGGGCTGCTTTACAGAGGGCAGTTGCTCTAGATGTTCCACACGCTATCTCCCCTTCTGCATATGGAACGTTCAGTGAAATAGAGGAAGGAGACGACTCTGACAGATCTCAAGGAGGAGATTCATCAAGAACGAGAAAGAGAGGAAGCTGGGAAAGGTTAATATTGCGTCTTTTCAACACGGATGAATCAGGTCATATGGTACTGAAAAGCTGAAGAAGAACCTTTAAGGTTAAATTAATGTAAAGATGAAGATTCAGTAGTATAGAAGCTTAGCTAGACAGTACATATTCTCTCGTTCATGTCATTCAATGTCAGTGGCGGAGCCAGAAATTGCACTAAAACCCCTTTAAAATTTAAAATATTTGCATTAGCAATTTTTTTAGCAGATGGTGGCAATTGCCCCCACTACCCACCATTGTAGCTCCGCCAGTGATGTCATTCTCGTAGTGGAATATTGTATTGTATAATCTTTTAGCTTGTATAGTATTCGGAACGTATTGGTTGCTTTCAGTTGTGTGTAGATGAGAGTAGGGTTATCTATTCGGGAAGAGGGTTGAATCTGCATTTATGCAATTATGAGGGCTCTTTTTGAATAAGTATGAATTAAACATCAAATATTCTGAAGGATGGCTAGATAATTCTGTTCTGTGTAAAATAGATATTGCTTGCATCCCTTAGATAAAGAGTTTATTGCCATTTAAACCTGCGTACTATTGTCAGAATGACGATTTGCCCCCGTACTCACGAAACTCACACTATGACCTGCGTACTATGGTTTTAATAAAAAAGTGCCCAGGGATAACGATGAGCTGTTAGAAATCTAACGGGTCTGTCAGCATATGTTAAGAATTTAACAGATTTACAATATAAAATCAAATGTGACCTTGATAATTATATTAATGCCAAAAAAGTCCAAAAAAAATAATTTTATTTCTCCAATTCATATTACTTAGAAACCCAAAATTCCACCCACTAACTTTTTAAATTAAACCCACTCTTTAAAACACACTCTTCATAAAAATCTAGAGAAGTCAATCCTCCTATCTCTAGAAAACCAATGCGGTTCATTGCTCTCCGCCACCACCTCCAGTCTCCGCCGACGTCACCGATGTCCTCCGTCGCGCCGCTTCTGTCTCTCGTCTTTCTTCTTCTCTTCTTCTTCTTCTTCCTCCCCCATTTCGTTAATTTCACCACTTCATTAACTCTCAGACCACCGTCGCTCCGAGGTCGTCTCTCTCCCCCTCTCCTCCTCTCTCTTCAGTGTGTTTTAGTGCTTGTGTGTGTTTATGTTTTCAGATCCAAATTTGTGTGTTTGTTTTCAAATCGAAACCCAGATCTGGGTTTGCAAACACAAATCTGGATTTTGTTATGTGTGTTGAACACAAATCTCGAATTTGTGGTGGTTGTGATGTTGATTTTTTTTTTTGTTACAGTTTGCAAAAATGGAGATAGAAAATGGTGGTGGTCCGTGCTTCGAATTAAGATTCGGTGATGGTGGTCGGCGGTGGAGACTGGCGGTGGTCGGCTGTGGTAACTGGTTGCGGCAGCGGTGCTTGTGTAATAGTGGTGGACATATTTGGGTATTTGTTTTGAATTAATAATTGAAAGTTAACTACAACAATTTGTAATTATTATTAATAATTAGAAGTAAATAAATTTTCATAACTAATGATATTAATGTTGTAAAGGTTCAAAATTATTTATATTTGTATTTCATTCATTTTTTTATTTTTTTATATTAATAAATTGGTACACTCTCTTTGTACCAAAACAATTTTTGATCTATATAGTCCCTCATCACTTTAAATTGGAGCAATTATTGATTGAATCTGTTTGTTCTTCACCGATTTTTTAATTCATAAATTGGTATTCTCTCTTAATAAAAATATATAGAGAAATATTAATAAAAAATATATTTGGACCATTGCAACATTAATATCATTATCAGGGGGTCACATTTGAATTTTCTTATTATAAATTTGTTACTTTTTTAACATCTATTGACAGCCCCGTTAGGTTTCTAACAACTCAGCGTTATCCCTGATCACTTTTTTATTAAAACCATAGTACGCAGGTCATAATGTGAGTTTTATGAGTACGAGGTCAATTCATCAATCTTGCAATAGTATGCAGGTTCAAATGGCAATAAACTCCTTAGATAAACTAAGGGGTTAGTTTCACTCTCCACCCTTAATGTTTGGCAAGTTTCAATCACTACCCCTAAGGTTTGATTTCATCTCATTTTCCTCCGTTTGCCAACTTTATTTATGAAAAGTGATTATTTAATCCCTAAATCTCCGTAATACATTTCAAATACAATTTAAAGATTTAGGGGGCTAAATAGTCATTTAACATCAACGAAGTTGATAAAAGGACAATGAGACTTGTTCAAACATTAGGGGTGAACAGTAATATTAACACAGATAAGCGCCCTGTCGCTAGATCTAGACCCATTAAGTCACGTCGCTAACTCCAGACCCATCAAGTTACGGATCAACATCCCACTATTTATAATCACATTGATGACCCTGTTAGTGGGGACATGGGTGGTGAAAAGATGAGTGTGCCTCAGTAACTGCATCCAATGGCTGATATCAACTGCTACGCAGTCTTGTGTCGCCCGCCTGAGATGTGTCAAGCGACACGTCATACTTCACTTATCTTGCCTGAAATTGGTCTTCAAACAGTAGAGATGTAGAGTCAATTTTAGTCTACAGCTGACTAAGATCAAATCTGGGCCATCTATCCATAACCAGACAGAAGCTATTTTGAATTCCTTTACAATTATTACTTGGGAGTGTAGCTTAGGGCTGTAAACGAGCCGAGGCGAGCTTTGGGGTGTCGAGCTCGTTTAAAACTTATCGAGCTCGAGCTTTTCCCGAGCTCGAGCCCACTTGTTTGTTCGAGCTCGAGTCAAATCGAGCTCACGAGCTGCTCGCGAACAACTTAAGTCGATATCAAGCTCGAGTTTTAACGAGCTGAGCTCGAGCTTAGGTTTTTTTTTTTTTTCCCTATAAAAATGTTTTCTTAACGAGCTTATCGAGTCGAGTTCGAGCCGGTCGATTACAAAAATTTAAGTTTAATTAGGTTATCGAACCGAACTCGAGCTTTTAACGAGCTAAACGAGTCGAACACTGTCGGCTCGATTACTTAACGAGCTTGAAACTCAGTTCGAGCTCGAGCTTTTTCGAGCCGATCCCGAGCTCGAGCCGACTTGGTTCGCATAACAGCCCTATGTAGCTCATATTTTCCATTGCATTTCAAACAGAAGTCAACCAACTTCACTCTAGTTTCTTGATCAATAAAATTGATTCATTCTTTATGGCATATCCAAATATTGATGATAATTGGGAATACTCTTACATTAGTAAGACCCTATTAGATGTTCCATGTCTACTTCATTTGACATTTCATTTTTACAGGTTGTGTCAACACATATATAGTAACAACATATACTCCCCTCTGGGCACGGTCCTCTTGACTTTGACTTTCCTCACTATCCATGGACATCAAGAACTGCTTCACCTGCATATAAAACGGAAACGCTTTGTCAAACAGTTGGTAACAAGATATAAGAAAGACCAATACGAAAAGTGCCCAATACATGGTTGATTTCCCTGAGAGTCCTACAGTACAGAGGCTGGGATGATGCAAGCAAAATGGAGTAGGTGTGGATTCATATCCGTCCTAAAATGAATGTCAAAAACTTTTTCAATTTGCTCTTCATGAGTATGTGTAGATTCATACTCCCTCTGTGTCTTGAAATGAATGTCCAAAACCTTTTCAAATTTGCTCTTGATCAAGAGAATATTTGAAAAGGTTTTGGACATTCATTTTGGGACGGAAGGAGTAATGATTTTAACATAAAAAGTAGCAAAAGAGACCGAGTTATGTGTCTGTCCCTAGATCTTAGATTAGGAACATGTGTCTATTTTCCAGGTGTGGTTTTGAAAATTTAAAGATTGCTTAGTTCAAATAAACAAGGAGGGTCATATGAATTTGAATGTTTACCATGCATTTTCTTGACGAAACGTTCGAACTCCATGAAGTTATGTGCTTCCATGAGAAGTGGGCTGAGTCTATGGTAGGTAAAAGCAGATGCATGTCTCCCGTCTGGATCATTCACAGGCTTTGCCTTCTCCAGATTATGATTATAACTTTCTCTGTCGATGCAGGGAAGAGCATTTTCACTTGTAACCGATATGGAGCTATCCCAAGCATCATTGAGCACCTACAATGTAATGCACATGCAATGTTACAACTTCAAATTTACAATACAAATACTCCCTCTGTCCCGGAAAGTTTGTCTCATTTTGACTTTTTATGGTCATCACATGTTAACTTTGACCATACATGGGTCAATCTAGTGATCACAGTGTAGTTATAAAAAATTGTTATTGGTAAATCATTTAATGATTTATCAATTACAACTTTTAGAATTTCACTTGGATGCTTAGATCGACATCAATGTTTGGTCAAAGTACAATTATATTGACCACTGTGATAAGCCCTTTACAGATTTGCTTTTCATATTACCATAATTTTCTTTTCTGGCCATTTACTGTTAGCTAGTGATATGTTGCAACTTCTATTTCTCTTACATATATATGTAAAATATATGCTCCCTCAGTCCCAAAATGATTTTCCTACCTTTTTCGCTGTTAGTACGAATGAACCTTGATCAATAATTAATTAATTAATTATAGGTTGATTTGATTATAGTAATGAAAATCTAAAACTTGTAATTGATACACCATCAACAATGCTATCAATAACAGTTTTAGATTTCATTAGGACACTTGAATCAACATAAAATTATCGCTCAAAGTTCATTCGTACTAACGACGAAAAAAGTGAGAAGATCATTTTGGGACGGAGTATAAGTATAATATATAATATACATATAAGTATATATATGTGTATATACCACAAAATCTTATAAGAAACTAGTTTTTCCTATAGAAAAAACTGTTTTTTTTTAAACCACAAATACAAGTAAAAAAAAAAAAAACCCGATTCAACTGTTATAAAAACCGATTCTAATTTTGTAACAACATTTTTTCCGTAATATTCAAAAACTGATTTTTCTCAAAACTTACAAGTACTATATATGTGTATATACATATACTTATATACTATAGGTTACCGACTAAATTTTCTTGCTGTTGACGGGGGAGTGTTTTACATTAAGATGTTGGGGAGGGGAGGGATTATAGAGGTTACCTGCCACGCTAGTCCATCAGGATCTCCCAGCGCTACTGATGAATCGACACCAGTATCTAAAATGTCGAATTCAGCACATGTGAAATTTAATGCAGCCCCGTTCTTCTTTAACATTTCCACCATTGCAGAATAACCATCCCGGTTGCATGGGTTGTAGAAGCCCGCAGTTAGCTCAGCAGCATGGCTTGCTGTCTTGTACCACCAGTGAATACCTGATAGCTGCTCCAGAATTAAAATGTGGCAAACAGATTGATCAAATCATACCTTAACATATGAGAAGACACCAATTTATCCATAGCCTTTCAAAAAAAAAAAAAAAAAAAAAAAAAAAATGACTCCTTGAAAATATTTTTAAAATTAACTGTTGATTATATTTTGACATTGGAATGGGTAAACACCTAAAGTCTCCTTGCATACTTTACATTCAAGTACTATATACTCCCTCCATCCCAAAATGATCTTCCCATTTGTCATTTCTCATTGTCCCAAAACGTTCTTTCCATTTCCATAATTTGGGCTTAAAAGTGCATGACAAAACATGGCAAGTGAAGCAAGTGTTCATATTTTTAAAAAGTTTGAATAGTCAAATTGGAAGATCATTTTGGAACGGTGGGAGTAGTTTTAAAGGTTAAATCGTCATTTCAAACCCTTGAAAGTCAAACCACATTCACCAAATGTGCATAGGTCATGTTTGAAAGTGGTTAATATAGAAATAAAGTTGTTTTCAACCATCAGTAAATTATAGCGTAAGAAGTCTATCTCTCCTCATGTAACAAATAACCTTTCTCAAAAGGACTGACCTTTGCGGTAATGAAAGTGTCTTCAAAAGCCAACTTTGCCAAAGAAAGCACTCGATCGCCGTGGTCTACCAATACCCGAGAATACCAATTGAGGAAGAACCTACCATAATAGCTATCATAATCGCCTCCGTCACAAAAAAATCCTGTTTCATGTGGCCGAGAATTATAGGAACCTGCATTATCTGGTCCTCGTGCCCAAATGGCATGTCCCCTTAGCTCAGCTGCCTTTCTCATGCTCTTCAACAAGTACTGGTCATAGCACTGGACAGCAACAAATGGTTTAGATTGATGCTAGGATGGTAAGAAAAAGAGAATTAGGGGGAAAAAAATTGGCACGTCACTAACATTCCACAATATCCATATATAATACGATAACTACTGGTAATTACCTGAAATTCACCGATCCCTGGATATCTCCAACCATGCTTTACTGGATTAGACGGATATCGAAGTTCCCCACATGGGCCTAATCCAACTTCAATCATCGAGATCATTCCACCCTCGAAAAACTCATCAAATTCAACGCGGAAGCTTCTCATATAGTCGAAGTAAACCTGCATCAAATTTTCAACATATACAAACACAAAACTTATGCACAATATATCTGATGATGAGGAATTAAAAAAAGAAGAAAAACTAAAAATAAACACAAAACTTAAATCACAATGGAAAAATATAAAACACAGTAAAACAAAAAATGCAGCATCACCAAAATGTTGCAAGGCTAATACTCCCTCCGTCCCGTAACAATGTGCACAAACTTCCCTTTTCGGCGTCCCATTGACAAGTTTCACTTTCCCAAAATAGAAAATTTATATGTTACTTTATTCAATGGGACCCACTTGTCATACTCACAATAACTATCCACTACTATTCCCTACCCCACTTTCGCTCTCCTACCTCACTTTTCATACTCACAACAACTATCCACTACTATTCCGTCCTTAATTCCCGTGCACACCCAAAATTGTGCACATTGTTATGGGACAAAGGGAGTAATTCGTAAAGATCGCCCACTCAAGAAAAATAAATGCAACGGGCCAAGGTAAAGAAAGACTGGGAATACAGCATCTTTAGAAAAGTAAGTGTTTTAGGCTAATATAGTCTCATATTCAAAATGAACATGTAATTCTGCCTTTATTCATTTATGTGATCAAAAGAACATAAAAGAATACGGAAATTCAAGATGACAAACATATCATCAGAAAATAGCGGTACATATCTCGTTTAAGGGATGGATCCAATACCTCTATGGCAGTCCGGCCTCTCAAAACTCGTTCCTTGTCAATCCCCCATGAGAGACATTCTGGGTTGCGTCTTCCTTCTCTATCCGTGAAAAAAATGTCAGGGTTACTTCGACCAATTTCTGCCACCCAATGAGGCAGGGGGATACAAACATCATCACCCACATTGCCTCCACATTCATGGAAAGACATTATTACCTGAGACAATTCCAAATAAGAAAATATGAAGCAAAAATCAAATTAATATGGTTGTACAAGAAATAGATTGAAAGATGGTTGAATTCTTATCAAAGAGAACTGGTTGTACAATTAATAGTTCTCTTCTCAGAAAAGAACAAGTCAACCACAAAAATGACATGAATAAGTCTAAACTGGACGTGACCACCTACTGTTCAGCAGGCATCCAAAGTCCAAACAATTGATGACCAATGAGGTGAAACAAATTACTGGTTATTCGCATGATAAATAACAAATCATACCGAAGAAGTTGAAGACTAGACATGGTTTTCATAAAACTGACCTGTAACTTGAGCTTGAGCTCACGAACCATTTGAAACAGCCTCTTGTAGCCCTTCCAATTATAGTCTTGTGGGGCATGTGCTTCCACAATACCCCACCAGCAATCGACCATGACACCATCAACATTGATAGATTTTAAGATTCTTAGCTGCTTTAGTAGACCATCAGGATCAACAAGTTCACACTTCATGTTGATGACCCCTAACTGCCAGCCAAAGAATTTGCCAATTGTCAAAAGGGTGTTTATATATTAAGCATGATTAATGGAGCAAAAAACCATGATATATAGATATAGAAAAAGAAATTCTAGAGATTGTATGTGAACAAACAAATGAAAGAAAGTAGCAAAAAATGTATTTTGCACAGGAAGGGCATCCAGAGGAAATTATGCGCGCAAAGTAAATACTTTGTGAAGATAAGACAACTCACAGGTAACATGACGTAAACAGGAACATAAGGAGTACCGGCAAAATCTCGTTCGTGTAACTTCAATGGCATGCCAGCAACCATAAAACAAGTTAGAAAACCTAAGTGAGTAACAGGGTCACTTTGATATCCATAAGCACGCAAACAACACAAAAACATAATATACTTGACACGGATGATATATTCTTCCAACCTGCCTGTTGCCAACAGCATCCACGGGGATGCCAATGATGGGATCATCTTGAGCGTTAACTCCAGCTCCCATCATATCTGAAGGCTGGGACTGGACACTCGAGACATCATAAGGGGTTGAAGAAGGCACAAAGAGACCATTTATCTGACATGCATCATCTTCAATTGCAATCTGACAGCCGGATGAAATTCCTCTTAATGAAGCAGCTGGGGTTTGTGGCAGTAGTACATGTGAAGATGACGAATTTACCACTGGAGTCGATGTGCCTCCAGCAGGAGTTGTACCCTGTAAAGTTGAAAAGAGAAAATCCAAATGATTTACCCGATTCAGAAAGAGCATAATACAGTTTTATGCAACGGTGACATGGTAAGCATAAGGAAAGGAAGTGCGCAAGCGAAGGTGATAAGTAGTGATATGATCCATCTTTACTTCCAAACACCTGAGTGGCTTTGTTGCTAGTTTGTTTATGAATCATGTCGGTCAAAGTGGATCGAAAGTGGCTTATCTACATCTGGCGAGATCCAACATTAAACTAAAAAAAAAAAAAACGGTTTTGAGGTTCACGATACAACATTCTGTAAGACTGTAACTTCTCCAGCAAAACACCAGCACCGCATATAATTTATCGGATATGCTTAGAACTATTGTTCCTAGTAGAATCAAAATCAAGTCTGTAAGGCATCATTTACTTTTCAGTATCAAAAGGAAAAAAAAAACATTACTACATCTTGAATTTCTGCAACAAAAATATTATGCCGAAGATCTTTTCTGGATCTAGTCAATACTTTACATATAAGAATTTTGGTACCCACACGGCCACACCTAGACAAAGACAAGAAGAGAATGCCCCATGCTGAATACATCACCATGTGAATATCATGAAGCAACATAAAAGCATAAAAGTGAAAAAATACCTGTGACCTAGATGGAAAGGTGGTTCCATCAGGAAGAACAACCCACCCAGCTTCCCTTGCCAAAGCCGCAATCACATCGTTAATATCAGCCCTGACCCTTAGATTGTAGTTCCCATGCCTTCTAAGCCCTGCCAATATCTTTGCCGTGATTGCCCTCCGCTGTCTCTCCCGAAGCTTAGTTCTCTCCTTCTCTTCTACTGGTCTACACCTCCGACTCCCTCCGCCAGAACTCGATTGCTCCTGATATTGCTGGTGATGCTGAAACTGGTTATTGCTGCTGGTTGATGCAAGTCCTCTATCAGCACCTGCCATCGCCTGAGTTTCCATGTTCTTATCCTCGTCATCTTCATCATTGCCGTCTTCTTCTTTGACATCCATCCCCATTTCATCATCATCGTCCTCACTAGTTGCAAATCTATGCATCTCCGTTGCCATAACTTCTCAATCTTCTCTCTACCAAACTCCAAATTTGCTATATTAGCAGTGTGGCAATCCCTCCATTACAGACATCTAACTAACTTAAACCATCTGCATAAATAAAGAACTCCACGACTATTTCGAACATTGCCACATCATCTAACAACATTCCAAGCTCCTTTTGTGATTTTCTGACAGCAATACGACATTCAAATAAATAAGTTCATATCAGTTCAAAAATTATTATATCCCGCAAATTTGAAAATACATATCGTAACATTTTCAAACACTAATACAGTCATACACATCATCATTTCAATCTTATTATAGATGATCTCCCGGCTGTAAAGTCACTGCAGTAACATAACAAAGGTACAATCCTAAAGCATCACATTAATCTCAAATGTCCTGCTCTCTCACCAAAAAATGTTATCTTTTCATTCCTTTACAAAAACACAAACAAGAATCCAACCATGCAATGAGCTTTTAGCACAATTAGGTTACTATATGAGCATATACCTAACAGGAAAACAATCAGCAACATTAAAACAATCATTATAACGCATTTATTACTACTTCAGGTTCATTCATTTCCAATTACCTCATATAATCAGCTCAATCACTACAGAAACGTGCCGATCCTACTTGAACCGCATAAATTAAGCTCAGTGTAGTCACCGACACCAGATCCACTAGAAAAAGAATGCTCCCGGCGAACACGACGGAGCCAAGTAAAAGGAAAGTGTACGTAGAGCCCGAAAATATCGGTAATTTAAATAATTGAGTGAGTGTGGGGAGTGAGCTGTGATTTTCCGGCGAGTCTCCGGCGAGAGCGAGCATGCGAGAGGGTAGGGTTCGGCACGCGTGTGAAGGGAGGCGAGCGTGCCTCGGTTTATGAGTTGGCACGGATGAGGCGTTTGGGATGGGCCAGTACGTGCTATGTCACACATGTGGCGTGTGCGTGGAAGTGGAATGAGGAAATTGTGGTGGTCACGCGAAATGAACTGAAATTGATATTAATTTTAAATATTAAAAAAATAAATCACATGAAATAATAATCTAAAAAAATGTGTTAGCCCCAAATATGTTTCATATGATGTTACTGTTATATGTAGATTATCATTTCATAAAAATATTTGATAGGAAAAAAAGAGAAAGAAAATGATGAATCGGGGGAAAAGTGTATGTGGAGGGGATGATGCAGGAACATGGCGGAGGGGTAGAGGAAAGCAAACGTTCGGAAAGAAGGCATATATCATGGTGGAAAGTGATAATTTTTTCAGATTATTTTTCTCATGTCCTCTATTTTTTAAATATTTTTATTTATTTAAATTACAAAATAATATATTATAATTAGTTCACCAAAAAAATTTGTCAAAAAATATATGTTGTAGATTTAAATATTAGCTTTTGTTTTTAAAAAAACAATCATACCAATCAGATATATATAGCTTCACAAACATCTTAAATCGTCATGTGCTAGTCATATGACATAAAATATGTTAAAAAACTAACATCCAGTTACTTTTGTAGTATGATTGCAACAAAATGACAAAGCGAGTATACCAATTGGCGAAATTGAAAACACGGCATCAGCATTGCAAATTTTTGAAAATTGCAATTAACCCTTCAAAATATTATGAGAACAACAAAAACATTAACAAAAACAAACAATTTTGACAGTTTTTGACTGGCGACTCAGAATAATGGTCTTACAAATATCATAAGATATCAATGAGAGTACTTATTACGACGCTCAACAGGATCCCAAAACCTCAAAATTTGGAAAGACAACAAAATTGTATACATGATCCATGTTTAATGTTCATAATAAATTAAGAAATGTAGCACAACAGCCATTACGCTAAGAAAGTGCGAAAGGTACCTCTTCATGTATGATATAACAATACCCATTTGGGATTTTTCGTCATTTTTTTCAACAAGGGACGACGGAATTGTAATGCTCACCGAGTCCAAAAGCATGTCTGTGGTACGAAAGCATTATACTCGATTTCTTGAAATTCCCAGCTTTATATTCCTTTCCCATCTCCACATCAGGAAACGAACCTGAAAATATCATGATATGTTTCCTCAGACAATGAGTTAAAGCCCCGAGCTCGAGTTGACCTCCCCATGCAGCTGTTGACTCCACTTCTTTACAGTAGTTCTCAAACCTTGTGTCCACATCAGACTCGTCAGAATCTCCATCTGACATATTTTCTGACAAGAAAAATGGGAGGAAATCTGACGCATGCATCCTCATGTAATCCGCAACCATCTTACGGAGTTCTTGGAATGTGTAAGGTGAGGTGGGCCCGCCTGAGAGGATGGAAAGCTGGTTTTCAACAGCTCTGTACAAACAATGTCCGTCTGGCTTTATTTCATTAATGGTTAAACCAAGAGGTTCGAGTTTTTTCTCCAGTTTTTCATCTTCAATCATTCTATCACTCACAAGGTTATTTTGTTCTTCTTGTATTCTTTGCTCTCGGGCCGCTTCTTCTTGGGCTCTTTTCTCGCGCCTTTTGAGACTTTTACTGGGCTTTGACTGCTCGGGTTGACTTGTAACGGAGACCCCAGCAATGGCTTTGACCAGAGTGTCGAGATTGTCTCCTTTCTCCTTTATGTTACTACTGCTGCCATAGCCTACAGAAGCTAATTCTTCCGTGTGTTTTTCTTTGAGCTTAGTTGAAAGTTTAGATATTTCTTCCTCCACTTGTTTCTTTTTAGCTTTTTGTTCAGCCTTGCTGCCTTTAGCTGCTGCCTTCTTCATTGCAGCTTCCTTGTTCTGTAGCTGTGAAATCTCTTTCCTGCAATTCATAAAATCAGCAAAAACTGCTTGATAATTGAGGTTAAGAAAACCATTTCCGATTGTCCATAATTTAGAATACGAGCAAAATGTGGGTGCATGATTGTGGTACCATCATTCTTTGCTCCCTTTCTATCACATAATCAAGCCATGCTTGCAATTCAAATACTGGAAGGGTTAAATATACTTCCATAGATAGTGGCGGAGCCAGATTTTTTTTTAAAACGTGAGCAACAATATTTTACATATGATATATTATATTCTAATACCTAAATGTAATTTAATGGGGGCAAAATTTTAACATATTGTTATTTTTCCTTAGTGCAAAAGGGGGTAAATTATAGTATTTCTTAAGGATGAAAAGCAATATTTATAAAACGATTTAGTACTAAATCGTTACATTTTATAAAACCAATGAGTTTGCATCACCAAGTTTATCCGAAGAAGTCTCTGCAATCTCCTATCACTTCTCCTCTTAGGCTTGCTGGAGTAAACCTTCTTTTGAAGAATTTCCCAGAAGAACAGTAACATTCTGACCTTTTTTATTACTCCCTCCGTCCCAGAGTATATGTCCACCCTCCCATTTACACGGAGATTAAGAAATGGTGGATGTGATGTAAGTGTTGTGAGTATAAAGTAAAGTAGGAGAGAGAATGAGTGGGAGGGAATAGGAAGTTGATTGGTGTTCTGAGTATAAAAGTAAGTAGGAGAGAGAATGAGTGGGAGGAATAGTATAGATTCTTTGCCATTTAAGGAAGTGGATATATACTCTGGGACAGACTAAAAAGGAATGGTGGACATAGTCTGGGATGGAGGGAGTATTTTTTATATTTTTCAACTTTTGCTCAACATTAGTATTTGTAAGGGTATCCATGAAATGATGTTTTCTGCTCAGAATAACATTTTTTTTTTTAAAAGGCGTTTTGCAGTTTTTTTTTAGACTTCTACTTACCCACAAAGTTTGTTTGTGCACACATCATTGTGTTGTACTTATAATGACTCCATACTGGCACCGTGCCATCCGGCACGGGCATGATACTAGTATTTTACATATGATATATTATATTCTAATACCTAAATGTAATTTAAGGGCAAAATTTTAACATATTGTTATTTTTCCTTAGTGCAAAAGGGGGTAAATTATAGTATTTCTTAAGGATGAAAAGCAATATTTATAAAACGATTTAGTACTAAATCGTTACATTTTATAAAACCAATGGGGGCAATTGGCCCCTTTATCCAAACGGGTAGCTCCGCCGGGATAGATAGCCTTCACTAGAAAAAAATTAAGAAGATAAAACGACTTTAGAAGCTCGTACAATTATTAAGTTAGTCTTTCAAAACGACTCTTACCTTTAAGTGAAATGGACCAAATAGAAAGTGGGGTTGTTTGCTGAACTAAGGAAGTGTATTTTCAAGGGTTCGGCTAGATCCTTATACTAAAGATTGACACAGCATCTAAAAAAGACAGAACGGAAAGGAAATGGAGTCAATGCCTGTTTTTGGAGTGATTAGGGGATATCTGAGAGTTACCCAATGACTACTGCTGTGAACATGACTTAAAATGCACAGCAATTCCTTCAAACAATTGCTAATTGGTGCTAGATCGTGCCATTAGTTGTTGGAAATATATGTCATTGGCCAACTTTGAGTGATTTCATTTGTTGGTTCTCGAAGAGGTTGACCAAAGGCAATATTTACAACTTCCAGATGGGTATTCAAAATTGTAGCGGCGATCACTAAATGATCTCACAGACATGAGTACACACACCTGTGCCTAGAGAGCATCTCCTCACGAGTTTCTGAGTCTTCCTGAGATGTCTTTGTCGGAATATGTTCATTCTGACTGGAGGCATCCAACTCTAGAGTGTTTTCCATTTTGCGAAACTGAAACAATAATGGAGGCGACATAAAATAGGCTTCTAAAACAGAAAATCAGAGTTCACACACTCAAAAAAAAAAGAAGATGAAATCAATAAACTTCAATGTCAATATCAAACAAATAAACCACTGTCCCTAAATGAGGGTCCATTTTTTGGTGAAGTTACATAATCTGTTACTCCTCCCTTGTCAATGACCATATTTTCATTTATATTTGCAATCATTATGTCATATGATAAGATCATTAGAAGTATTTATGTATATGCTACTAAAAGTTTACATTCGTATGCTTTTAGTGAAAAAGAGAATCATTTATGATGGAGGAAGTCTTACTATAAAGAACGACTGAATACCTCTTAGTTCTACTTGTTGGGGCTGGTTGGAACACGAAAAAATAGCTGCTTGCTCATTGAACAGGCAAATTACCATTTTATTAAGTGAGAATACGGCTTTTAAAGCGTTCTCTAGTTTCATTATGTTCTTCATATGAACAAGAATAATATTACCCCCTCCATTTCAAAATGAATGTCCAAATTTGCTCTTGATCAAGAACAAATCTGGACATTCATTTTGGGATGAAAGTAGTATAAGCAAATGCACAATTCATACATAGAGGTGTTATTTAACTTTCCAACTCACAGTGTTTGGTATCTAACAAAATCATGCATGAAGGTAATGAAATTTTAAGATACTCTTATCATAAAGACGCTAGTCAACACCTGGCAACAATTTCTTTAACACAACTAAAACTCATATACTCCCTCCGTCCCTCTGTAACTTACAAATTTTGGGGTGGGCACATTATTTAAAAGGAAAAAGTGAAAAAGTTGATGTGTTGTGAGTGTAGATAGTTGAGTGAGTGAGAGAAAGTGGGGTAGAGAATAGTAAGTGGATAGTTGTTGTGAGTATGACAAGTGGGTCCCATTATTTTAAAAGTATTAAAACATTTCCTTTTTGGGACTTTGTAGATTAAAGTGGGACAACCAAAATGGCATTTTTGTAGATTAAAGAGGGACGGAGGGAGTAGTTACTAAACATGTATCTATTCCATTGCCCACAACAAATCCATTGCAGGAGGATCAGAAGAGACATAAATTCAGAAAGGGACAGCATGACGTTGTGCATTTGGTAGATTCCCAGATTTCAAAAGTTTGTAGCATTCTTTATTTTACCAATAAGATTTTCTGTTTCCATGAAATCAATAAGGAGTTTACAGCATTTCTACAGCTGGCTTGATTTCTCTTGATACAAAAAGCAGAATTTCACCATTCTCAGGCATGCAATCGTTTAGTGGCGTTCTATCAGGTGAAAACTCGAAAATAAGGAAATATTCTCTCCGTCCCAAAATGATCTTCTCATTTGACTATTCAAACTTTTTAAGAATATGAACACTTGCTTCACTAGCCATGTTATGCTTATGCACTTTTAAGGCCAAATGGTAGAAATGGGAAAACATTTTGGGACAATGAGAAATGGCAAATGAGAAGATCATTTTGGGACGGAGGGAGTATAACATAATTTGCTCTTATGCACTTGAAGCCGTATAGAGAGTTAAAGACTCAAATTTCATAATTTGATCCAACATACAATTCAATTTAAGTTTCATGTACTAAACGGCATTTTTCCACCTGACAGGCAGAACGAAGATGTTTCCATGTAAAGCATAGGTAGCTCAATTTTTCTTACATAGGAAAGAAAAGTCTCAAGCCTCTCTGTGCTTTAATACAGGGGCAAGGCTGCGTACATCCGACCCCCCCTTACCCCACCATAGGTGGGAGCCTTTGCGGCACTGGGGTAATGTTGTTGTTGTTGTTGTAGGAAAGAAGTCTCAAACATGAATAGAAGGAAAAAAAACTCGCACACACAAGCGTCATTCATTTTAAGCAAATACTCCAAGGTTTTCATCAAATTTTACAAATTATCTTCACAAAATAATTTATCATTTATTACAATGATAATACTACATATTTCCTAATTTAACAACAAAAAGGTAAAATTGACCATTTTCGTAATAAATTCATCTAATTGTAGAGAACACGCGGATATAATCTCTAAACTACACACTGAATTTCTACAAAGTGCGGTTTATTTTTTTCCTATTTCTACTAAGCAAGTAAACCTATCACCCAGAAAAATCGTCACCGACTTTAAGAAATCAAAATAAGATGCTTTTCCTTATCTGAGGAACTAGATTCTTTAGGCCTTCGGTTCTCTCTACCATAGTTGTCAAAGGCGACCGCCCGCCTCGCCTTTTTGGCGCCTTGGGGGGTCGGTCGCCTTTTTGTAGCCAGGCAGGCGGATGTACGCCTTTTTTCACAAGGCGTTCGCCTTGCTCGCCTTTTACCCGCCCGCCTCTCGCCCTTTTGCATTTTTTATCTCTTCTTTTCTTTTCTTTTTTCCATGTTTTACAAATTTTCATTTACTTTTGCATGACTTTAGAGCTTGATTTCTTTTCTTGATAATATTTAAGGGCTTAAGTTTATTTCACTTGCTTAAACTAGTACTTGTTTTGTTAATTTGAACTTCGTAATTTTAATTCATGCGCCTTTTCTTTTAGAATTATTAGTTTTGAAGCCACATCATCACCATCCTAAATATGTGTGACCTATGATATTCTCAATATTAGCTAATACTATTAGCTAATAATAATAGTTATGATCAGTGGCGGATCTAGGATTTCCAAACACCGGGTGCACAATTTACACTAAATAACTTCATACCAAAAAATTTCAAAACGCAATTATATTCAAGTACATAATTAAGTACATAAGTTCAAAACAATTGTCTCATAAAAGAAAACAATACAACTAACAAATCAAATTTGTCCCTTACGCATTCTCATAAATGCTTTTTTCTAAATGCAGGAACCGAAGGAAGAGTACTCATATCAACAAATTCTTTACTACCAGAAGCCATCACAAGGACTGATTGTTGACAAGGAATTACCCACCCCAAAACTAGTTTCACCATCCTCAATTTTTTTCTTTTGATAAGAAATTTGTCCATATTCAATAATCAACCAAAAACACCAACAATTCAAAAAAAACATCAATGGAATAACCATTCAAACACACACACACACACATATATATATATATACTTAAATTCAAACATTTAATCAACAATTATATTGAAATCACCCATGAAATTTGAAAAGAAATATCAAAGCCCCAAATTTATATTCAAACCCTAGATGTCAATTTACTTCAATTCGGAGAGAGAAAATAGATGAGAGACTTGAGGATGCTTACAGGAGTGAAGAGTGCCATTGTGCATAGGATTAAGAAGCTTGGTGATGAAGATCGAGGCGGATCTGCGCTCTTTCTTTCTCTCGTCCACGGAGCAAAGGTCGCCACACCAGTCGGTAAGTTTTGTGTTTTTTTTGGCTCCGCGGCTCCGCTTCGTTTATGTCAGCGTTGCTGTTAAATTTTGGGTGGGGATACACACCCACCTATTTAATTAGTACGCCCACATTGATTAAATCACCCATTACTCAAACTTATAAAAATTAAATTTGATAACTACACCCATGTACTTTCCTATATACCCCTATTATATTCTATAATATTCCTATACTACTTTAATCACCCGCCAAGACACCCAATTTACTCCCTAATTTGACATTTTTGATTTATTTTTTATTTTCCATTCACCTCCATTTCTTCTTCCCTCATGCTTTCACTTTCATTTTGTGTAATTCCATAAATAAAGAAGAAGAAAAGCCCAATTGTCAATAGTTGATCCCTTCTAAAGTTTCGTTCAAGCTCTTGTTCTCTACCACGAATTTTTATAAATTATCACCCCTAACAGCCTAGTATTTCTTTCCGCATAATTAAAATAAGGAGGCTTAATGCAGTGACTTATTTGAATAAGATCAATTCAAACTGTAAATTAATTAAAAATATTTGAAATTCTTTTTCTTTTTCCCTTCCAAAATGTATTCACTGTGGAATCTCCCAAATCTAAAAAAAAAAAAAAAAAAAAAAAAAAAAACAAAAATATATGAAACCTAAAAATAAATAAATTACAAAGTTCAATCGTGAAATTAATGGTTCGTTGATCACAAGCTTCATAGCCTTGGTGTTCACACTTATCCCAACACGAAGACAAGTGTTAAGGTCATCCATGCCATGTTGTATGCTCAAGTTCTCACACTTGCTGCAGTAGTATGAGCGGTAATTATTGAGTATTTTGATTACAAGACAGGAGCAAAGTAGAGCGTATGGACAAGTTCATCGGACAACCTTCTCAACGTCTATGAAAAAGATGCAAAAAAACAAAAAAACAAAAACAAACAGACTCTAATGGAACTTGTCAAAAGTCATGTTTCATCCTGTGTATATTTAGCTAGCAATACTACACGATCTTTAGGGTGATTGTATGATCTTTCTAGATCATACAAAATGATCTAATCAATTTAGAAATAGAACTAATAATATTAGGGATTACTTACAAATTACGTGGGTGTTCTAATCTATTTATAACTAGAATTATAGTATTAGGGGCTAGTTTGTCTTTTACTAAGATGTCATTTTTGTAATAAAATTATGGTGGGCGTAGTAATCAAATTGGTGGGCGTGTATATCCCCACCCTAAATTTTCCTTCTACTAAAGTTCACATCCCTTTTAGTTAAATTATCACTCTAATTATTATTTTTTGCGGTGCACTTAGTAAAAAAAATTAAAAATTGGGTTGACCGGGCACCCCCTATTTACATGCAACATCCGCCCCTGGTTATGATATAACTTAACTATTACTACTAATAATATTAGTTAACTATAATAGTTACTATACAAGTTAACTATTACTATTAATAGTACTAGTGAATAACTTGTCGAAATTCGACGAAAATTATAAGGCTAATTTGTTAAGAAAAACTGATGCAAGTTATGTTCATACTGAGAGAGAGAGAGAGAGAGAGAAACGTTTGATATCAATCTTTGGCCCATAAAAAATTTATTTTTATTGTGATAGGTACCAAAAAAGTGAGGCATCTCATAACTGGTCTTCACACAGTTGCCTACATACATTGCGCTGATTGCCGCAAGCTCTTGGACTGGAAATAAGAACAATCATAATAATCCTTCCAAGAAGTACAAAGAAGGCAAATTCATACTCGATATATTCAAAATTGTCAAAGAAAATTGGTAACACTGAATTGTTTTGATTATAGAATAAATTTTTAATGAAATGTTATTACAAAAGAACATAATTGTATACATGGATATGCTAATCTTGCTCTAAGTATTAAAGGAGTTGTTAAGATATCCAAAGCTGCATGAGTTTCCTCTTTTTTAAAAAACAAAAATATGGAATAATAATAAGAGGAATCAATATTTCTTACAATTATCTTTGCCAATAGGCAAAATAGTTAAAATGCAGCCAAGTGCACCAGAAAAAACAACTATTTAAGTTCCACAAAAACCGGTAATTTGAGTCCAAGAGCGTTCATTCATTCTTGTCTACAATTTATGCCACCTTAATAAATTTTTCAAGAAGAATGGCCAGAGCTTCAAAAATCAAAATGGGGCTTGACAATGAAATTTTGACAGCTAATGGGGTTCATCACCAGTGGAGGGCCAGTGGTGCGTGGCCATGCCTGGAACTTCCTGTTCGTCTCTGCCAACTATTCATTGATCAAAATAGTGATTGGGTTGGTACCTCCAAAAAGCTTGCGGTCGGACATGATATGGTCAGCTCCAAATGCAACTACAAATGCCCCCACAAGACTACCAATAATCTTAGCTGTAGCCATCGTTCAAACTTTGTTGAATCAGAGAGAGATTGAAATCGATCAGAGAACTGAAATGGATTGAATTCCCGTGGCTTCAAAAAAACAAAAAACAAAAAAAAAAATGCATTTTTGGAGGTGATATTGAAAAGAGTGAAGCAAACAACTGACTCAAGTTATACCAGTCATCAGGAGCAGCTTGTATTGCTCGATCGAAGTAATTCTCAGCACGTCGGGCATCCTTATGAGTTTGCCAGATTATATCGGCATATAAAGAGAGAACATTTCCATCATTCAGATTAGCTAATATTGCTCTTCCGCAGTATTCTTCAGCCTTAGTAAAATCCCCACGAACCTGTTTTAAAAACTAAATATAACTTAGTATTAAAATAGGAAAAGAGCTTGGGTGATCAAAATATTGTTTTCATTAGGTTTGATAGACACACATGTTTAAATCTCATAAATTGTTACTTCTGCCAAAATTTCATTTACAGTCAATAAAGTAATTTTATTTGCATCTCAAAAGCCTTGAGACCAGAATTAAACTATACAAAACATATAAATATTAGGTTAGAATTTGCATCTACAAAAAAATTATTGTTGAAGGCAGACACATACGCGCGCACACACACACACAACGGAAGATGCTTTCTCCATTTTAATAACGCTAAAAGCAGTTCCTTTAAAGTGACTCCAAATTATTCTTTGAACAAATCCATTTCCATAACAAATTTAAACATATGCTCCAAATGGGAATAAAATTTGATGTCTTACCTCTTTCAGGAACTTGCATAATTGCTAAGCAAAAGCGAATGCCCAGGATCAGCCTCAATCATCATTTTCTATCCTTGAAACAATACTCTGCCAATAACAATAGCGAATTAGAAGATAGTTGAAAGATTTTTGAGGGCACGTGCAAAAATAACACACTGTTGCCGCGCCTTTAGACATTGAGTCAGCAGATCCAAATGGGATAACGGCCCATTTTGTTACCGATTTATTTCCGTCAGCAGAAAAATTCAATAAGTAAACCTGAAATCACCACATGAAGATCTTTATCCTATGATGTAAATGTAGTTCAATGAGCAAAGGGAAAAAAATATCAAGATGATATCAAATGAAAGAGGGACGCCTTGCTCGCTCAGAAACAGGAAAAAAGGGGCATGTGTTTTACATTCATGAGTCAATTTCAAATGTTGCTGGTGAAGTTGGAACTTTATATGATTTACGAAAAACTGACGACCTAATGGAAGAAAGTACTTGATTTATCTTTCTTGCAGATGGCGGAACATCCTGAGTAAATTTCAAATGTTGTTGTATGGAGAAAGAGAAAAGGTCAGTTGAAATATCCACATCATACTGTACAAATAAACACAATAATCATTCGAAATAAAGAAAATTATCTTACCTTCAATAAAGGTTTCTCTATTTGAGAAGTTCCAGTATCCTCCAATCCAATAATACTGCCTTCGACACTCTCAGAACAACTTGGCGATTCACTATTCACAGATCTTCTTAGTAGAGGCTCATTCTCTGTAACAATATTACCTCTGACCACCTTGTTAATATCCAAGTCAACTTCCTTAATAGTTGAATCAGCTCTGACCACCTTGTCAATATCCAAGTCAACTTCTTTTTCTCGGGGACATTATTATGTTTAATCAACAATTCATGATCAAAGAATTCTACTCCCTCTGTCCCAGAAAGATAGTCTCATTTTAATTTTTTATGATCAACAAAAATAAATTTGATCAAACATTGGTGCAAATCAAAAGATGCAATGAAATTCTAAAAATTGTTATTGATAAATCATTTAATATTTTAGCAATTGCAAATTTTAGACTTTAACTAAAATGAATAAATCATCACTAATGCTTGGTCAAAATTCATTTTTGTTTACTATAAAAAGTCAAAATAAGACTATCTTTCCGGGACAGATGAAGTACTATTATTGTATGAGAGGTAAAGCAAAATAAGACTAATGCTTGGCCTACTTGATTTTTGAGATGTTACAGCAAATGTATAGATTAATTTGTGGTGTGTTTGACCTTTTGATTTATTTTGGTAGCTTTAAACATGGCATCAACAAATTTGCTAGATTTATAGGGAGGGGCTATCTCCCTTACATATTGTATTTATCCACTAAACTCAATAAAAATGTTATTGAATCAATCAACATATTGACATAATTGCCCTCAAACTCTTCTTAGTACCAATATGGAAATGATTTTGCAATGTTAATCATTTATTATCTCCATTTGTGACTTTTTTTAGTTTTATAGTTTTCACAAAACAATACCATATTGAACCACACTTTATCAGATCTCACCCTCAAATTCTAAACCCATGTGGAATTAACTTTATAAGCATTTTTAGTTATGAATTGTTAATAATAAAATAATATTTAAATAAATTTATAAGGAAAAATGCTATAAAAGGGAATCTGTTTCTTTTTCTTAAATTTAGATTTAGATTTTGAAATTCAAATCATACCTAAAATAAAATAAGGATTTTTTTTCTATCAACTATAATATAATAATCGGTTTCTCTATAAATCCTATAAGTAGTTTTTGAAATTCAAATTGTATGTATACATATTTAAAATAAACAGATTTCATACCAAACATTTGAAATATTTGAAATTTAAATTGAACGTGTTTGGTTTCAAAAAAAATTAAGAAATTGAACATGTTTGAATAAGCCAATTAAATGATAATCGATAAAAACTCTGCTATTATAATATTATAAAGATAGATTATATTGTCTAAGTACATTATATTCCGTCTGTTGATTAATAAATGTCACACTTTGATTTTAATTAATTACAAAATAGATATTGATTTTTTAAAATAGGGGGTATATACTTTTTTGTGCTAGATATTAGTTTCATTTGTGAATTTACGTGTCTCCTCCACGGTAGTGATATAAATATGCATTCATTTATGTTGGGCATGAACTTGCTAATTAACATATTTGATGTATTTGAATTCTTTCAGGAGATACTTACTCAATCGATTATATTGGTATCAATTATTTCGTCACTTTAGTTGATAGACCAAATTGAACTCATTGAAATAACAAAATTTAATTTTCCAATGCTTTCAAACATTATAAAGTTATAAACATGAGCATTAAAAATAACAAACACTTTATTATTCTTCTTACAAATAGAGTATTTGATACTTTAATAAACCTAAAGAACATTTTCAGCGGTACTAAGCACCACAAAACGAACCAATATGATAATTTAGGCTAGCTGGTAAATGCATGACTATGTTGGTATGTATAGAGAGTGCTTTGATCTTCATTACTTCCTCTGTCCCAAAATGAATTTTCAATTTTATTTCAACCAAATCGACTTCACGCAGATTCTTAGATACAAGGAAGAGGTTGAAATTAGTAGTCATTTAGGTATAAATATGAGCATAAACAATATAGTTATATATTACTTGACTCGTTCCTTATTGGTATTCTAAAACATAAACCTGCCATCCATATCAAATTCATGAGCCGATCTTCAAGCTTCACCATATTCTTCTGCATACAAATCAAAAGAATATATTTAAGTCATCAATGGAAAATTAACTGAGAATGAGATGCTTTTGGAGAAGTTAGAATAGAACTATTAAACAAATATTTAAAAATGCATTAAATCATCACTTACTAATTTAGATTGAATTGCAAATTCCAAATGATCTTCTTCTGCATCTATCATTCTCTTTATACCTTTCCATGACTCTATGAACAATAAAAATAAATTTAATTTTGGAATCATCAAGAAGGATATTTAAACAAACGTTGATTTTAATACAGACAATCAAATAGTATATTATTTTCTTGTTTAGATTGAATTGCAATTTAAAATGGCTGTAAATTTGTGGTTAAATTAGGATAGCAATTAAAATTAAATTATTTCTTAAAATGAAATTTTTGAAATTTCAATTGACCAATTAAATCAATAAACTCCTAGATTCATGTTAAGGTTTTAAAATAAACTTGTTAGGCTGAATTTTTAGTTTTTTTTTTTTTAGTTTTTTTTTTTTAGAATCAACAAAATTTTACTGGGAGCTTGAAAGCCGCCACGTGGCTTTCCACGTCATAATGCCACGTGGCGGGCTGTGGTGCCTAGAATTTCTTCTGCTTTCATATAATATATAGAAGATTATCTCCATTTGTGACTTTTTTTAGTTTTATAGTTTTCACAAAACAATACCATATTGAACCACGCTTTATCAGATCTCACCCTCAAATTCTAAAGCCATGTGGAATTAACTTTATAAGCATTTTTAGTTATGAATTGTTAATAATAAAATAATATTTAAATAATTTATAAGGAAAAATGCTATAAATGGAATCTGTTTCTTTTTCTTAAATTTAAATTTAGATTTTGAAATTCAAATCATACCTAAAATAAAATAAGGAATTTTTTTTCCAGCAACTATAATATTATAATCGGTTTCTCTATAAATCCTATAAGTAGTTTTTGAAATTCAAATTGTATGTATACATATTTAAAATAAACAGATTTCATACCAAACATTTGAAATATTTGAAATTTAAATTGAACGTGTTTGGTTTCAAAATTTTTTTAAGAAATTGAACATGTTTGAATAAGCCAATTAAATGATAATCGATAAAAACTCTGCTATTATAATATTATAAAGATAGATTATATTGTCTAAGTACATTATATTCCGTCTGTTGATTAATAAATGTCACACTTTGATTTTATTTAATTACAAAATAGATATTGCTTTTTTAAAATAGGGGGTATATACTTTTTTGTGCTAGATATTAGTTTCATTTGTGAATTTACGTGTCTCCTCCACGGTAGTGATATAAATATGCATTCATTTATGTTGGGCATGAACTTGCTAATTAACATATTTGATGTATTTGAATTCTTTCAGGAGATACTTACTCAATCGATTATATTGGTATCAATTATTTCGTCACTTTAGTTGATAGACCAAAATTGAACTCATTGAAATAACAAAATTTAATTTTCCAATGCTTTCAAACATTATAAAGTTATAAACATGAGCATTAAAAATAACAAACACTTTATTATTCTTCTTACAAATAGAGTATTTGATACTTTAATAAACCTAAAGAACATCTTCAGCGGTACTAAGCACCACAAAACGAACCAATATGATAATTTAGGCTAGCTGGTAAATGCATGACTATGTTGGTATGTATAGAGAGTGCTTTGATCTTCATTACTTCCTCTGTCCCAAAATGAATTTTCAATTTTATTTCAACCAAATCTACTTCACGCAGATTCTTAGATACAAGGAAGAGGTTGAAATTAGTAGTCATTTAGGTATAAATATGAACATAAACAATATAGTTATATATTACTTGACTCATTCCTTATTGGTATTCTAAAACATAAACCTGCCATCCATATCAAATTCATGAGCCGATCTTCAAGCTTCATCATATTTTTCTGCATACAAATCAAAAGAATATATTTAAGTAATCAATGAAAAATTAACTGAGAATGAGATGCTTTTGGAGAAGTTAGAATAGAACTATTAAACAAATATTTAAAAATGCATTAAATCATCACTTACTAATTTAGATTGAACTGCAAATTCCAAATGATCTTCTTCTGCATCTATCATTCTCTTTATACATTTCCATGACTCTATGAACAATAAAAATAAATTTAATTGTGGAATCATCAAGAAGGATATTTAAACAAACGTTGATTTTAATACAACCAATCAAATAATATATTATTTTCTTGTTTAGATTGAATTGCAATTTAAAATGGCTGTAAATTTGTGGTTAAATTAGGATAGCAATTAAAATTCAATTCTTTCTTAAAATGAAATTTTTGAAATTTCAATTGACCAATTAAATCAATAAACTCCTAGATTCATGTTAAGGCTTTAAAATAAACTTGTTAGGTTGAATTTATATATATATATATATATATATATATTTTTTTTAGAATCAACAAAATTTTGCTGAGAGCTTGAAAGCCGCCACGTGGCTTTCCACGTCATAATGCCACATGGCGGGCTGTGGTGCCTAGAATTGCTTCTGCTTTCGTATAATATATATATATATATATATAGATTAGTTAACTATAATAGTTACTCACTCTGTCCAGCTTTAAGGTTCTTACTTTCTTTTTTGGTCTGTCCCAATTTAAGGTTCTTACTTTACATTATTACCTAAAATGGACAATGGGACCCACTTATCATTTTCACAACAAAAACTCCCTACCCACTTTCTTTTTCCTACTTTACATTTCACACTCACAACATTTATTTTTTCTTAATCTTCGTGCAAAGTCAAACTAAAACTTTAAATTGGGACGGAGGGAGTACTATACTAGTTAACTATTACTATTGTTGTATTAGTTAACTATAACAGTTACTTCCCCTGTCCAGCTTTAAGGTTCTTACTTTTTTTTTTGGTCTATCCCAATTTAAGGTTCTTACTTTACTTTATTACCTAAAATGGACAATGGAACCCACTTATCATTCTCACAACAAAAACTCCCTACCACTTTCTTTTTCCTACTTTACTTTTCACACTCACAACATTTATTTTTTCTTAATCTCTGTGTAAAATCAAACTAAGAACTTTAAATTGGAACGGAGGGAGTACTATACAAGTTAACTATTACTATTGTTAGTATTAGTTAACTATAATAGTTACTATATTAGTTAACTATTACTATTAATAGTATTTGTTAACAATATTAGTAACTATTATTATTAATATTATTAGTTAACAATAATAGTTACTATATAATTTAACTATTACTATTAATAGTATTAGTTAAGTATAATAGTTACTCTATATGTTAATTATTACTATTAATATTATTAGTTAATCATGACGGTTACAATATATGTTAATTTTTACTATTAATAGTATTAGTTAATCATAATAGTTACTATATTAGGTTATCATTGTTAGTAATAAAATTTGTTAATCATAATAGTTATTATAGATATTAGTAAGTACTGTTAATAGTATTGGTTAATTATGATAGTTATAATATAGATTAATTATTATTATTAATAGTATTAGTTAAGATGATGGTTACTATTTTAGTTAACTATAATTAGAAAATTATTTTTTATATATAATATATTTATATTACAAATAAATGTTATGCTACTTTATTGAATATAAAATATAAAAAGAGCAAAATAATAATAAAAAAATAGAAAATCAGTATTCCGTGCAAAGCACGTGTAGAGCACGGGTTACTATTTTTTAATTTTATTTTCCTCCTTGCTCGCTTTTATGCCGGCCGCCTCTCGCCTCGCTTTTCGCCTTTCCTAAGTACATTTCGCCCGCCTCTCGCCTTTCGCCTTTGACAACTATGCTCTCTACTTCATCAGTAAATTTCATCGGAACTATTTTTTAACATGATATTCTCCTCTTGACTAAAAGAATTTCCACTCAAAGAGTCTCACTTCAAAAATTAACCTTCTGTTTCCCACATTGCCTTAAATTTACATACTTTTCTGTAATTATTGTTATTTCCAAGGACACGACTTCTCAAACGAGAATTCTTCTCGTAGAACATCAATTAATTCAATGAGTCTATGAATCCTATCAACACAATCATGATATATCTGAATCAGATAAAAAAATTACTTTATGAAACTAAAAAAAAGACAAAATTGGATTTAATCAAAACACATGACCCTATCTATCACTGGGAACTTTCATCAAACACAATATGAGCAACACAATTAGAATGCCTATCAAAGCAATTAGAACTTACAACACAACATCAAAATCTTGAAACAAAAATTAAAACAATCCAATATACCACATAATTAACACACGCAGAAACCGTAACTAAAATTCATTCGTACCCTTCTTCGAGAGTGATTGTGCTTAAAAATAGCGTTTTCTGAGATTGCCGCCGATTGGAGTGACCGACTGGCGCTGAGTGTCCGAAGGAACCCTCTCGCAGACTACGCTGTTTGCTGCGTAACTGTGAATTGGTTCGGTTAGATTACCGAAACCCTCTCGTTTTCGACCCGATGAAATGCAACCCGCCTCGGATCAATGTCCTAAGTGTGCTAAATTAGGTTTTGCTATTTTGAGATCATGACGTTAGTCGGGTCGGGTTTTCTCCTCAATTTTTTCCCCTGTTTAATTTATTTTGGTGAAAAACTTGGAAAAACGTGTTTTACGCTAAGATACCGATAGCATTTACTCCCTCCGTCCCGGAGTAAGAGTCACACCCCTCATTTGCACGTTTATTAATAAATATTGGATGTGATGTAAATATTGTGAGTGTAAAAGTAAAGCATGAGAGAGAATGAGTGGGAGAGAATAGTGAATTGATTGGTGTTCTGAGTATAAAAGTAAAATAGAAGAGAGAATGAGTGGGGTGAATAGTAAAGATTCTTTGCCATTTTAGGAATGGGACTCTTACTCTGGGACAGACCAAAAAGGAAAATGAGAATCTTACTCTGGGACGGAGGGAGTATATAATTAACTTGTAGTTGTTCGTGAGTGTCAGTGGTAATGTTAAATAAATGTCGGTCTCAATGTTTTATAAGTGCCAGTGTAATGACTGACACTTTTGAAAAGTGTCAACGACAATGTTTAACCAGTCTAAATGACTGGCACTTTAGAATATTCACACTTGCATTTATGATGCTCGCCAGTATTTTAAAAATGTCACCGCTTGTTTAAAAACAAGCGCCAGTGCTTTTAGAAAAAATGTTTTAGGAATCCAAGTAAAACACGTTTTCCATAAGACATACTCCCTCCTTCCCAGAGTAAGAGTCTTATTTTCCATTTTGGTACGTCCCAGAGTAAGAGTCATATTCCTAAAATGGCAAAGAATCTTTACTATTCACCCAATCACCCCACTCATTCTCTCGCCTATTTTACTTTTATACTCACAACACCAATCAATTCACTATTCTCTCTCACTCATTGTCTCTCCTACTTTACTTTTACACTCACAACATTTACATCACTTCCAATATTTATTAATAAGCGTGCAAATGAGGGGTAGGACTCTTACTCCGGGACCGAGGGAGTAGTATTTATTTTGTGATATCTTTCGCAAAAAAAAAATAATAAAAATATATATATATATTTTGTGATATCCATCGAATAGACCCTTACTGAGAATTTCAAACCGACATTGTGCCCATACACACGACTCTTTTTTCGCGGATTGCAGTCTTTGCAGACCAACTGTTTGTAAAAACTACCAAGAGAATCCCATTTCTGAATGCTTTATATTATAGCATTTCTCAGAATAAGAATCATTATGTCAAAGACCCAGATAAATTTCTTGGTTTAAACTGATGCAGAGGAGATTGGGGAGAGGATACATGCTCATACAACAAAATCTGGCTATGTTTTTCTTCCCAGTACAGTTATGACATCGGTGTTAATCGGCTTATACTGCGAATCCTAAAGGGTAAAGAGATCAAGGACGCTTAGAAGGGTGGTGATAAACACCTTTTCAAGTATGTTGAATTGTCGTATAGAACCCAAGGGCGTCGTGTTCATACCGATTTTTATCTATTTATAGCCAATTTGGTCTTGAATCAGAGGATTGGAAATGGCTTTATGCAATGAAGGAGAAGTACAGGAGTAATCCAAGACTTGCACACTATGTTTATATGGTGGATTTGTTATGTCGTAGAGGAAAGTTAAAAGAAGCGCTTGAATTTGTTAACGATATGTCAATTGAGCCTGATAAAAGAATCTGGGGTGCTCTTTTTGCTGGTTGTGAAAAGTTTCACATAAGATTGCAGAAATTGCCTGGCGACTCATTGATTTGGATCCTCAAAACTACAGTTATTGATAAAGTTTGGGATTCCATCTCAAAACCAATTGACTATGGCAGGAGTAGCTCAGGATCTTTTTATTGTACGCAAGGCTAGTTAATTCCACATGTGAGATGTTGACTTCAACGGTTATTACTACCTCTGTCCCAAAATGAATGTCCAAATTTGATCTTGAGCAAATTCGAGCATTAATTTTGGGATGGAGGGGGTATGTGTTTTTGTCGAGCTTGTATGCAGAGAACAATAGATGGGACGGCGTGGAAGCAGTAACACAATTGGTGAGCAAGAAGGACTATGCTTATAGAGTCTGTCATTTCACATCCTTTGCTCCATCAGGTTTTCCTATCTATAAATTCAGGTAGTACTATACTCAAGCCACTCAACTCAGCTTTGTTATACTATCAATATTCCTACAATGTGGCATGTTTTTTACTCCCATTCTAGAAAGAGCAAAAAACTACTCCCACCGTCCCAAAATGATCTTTACGTTTCATTCAAACTTTTTTTAAAATATGAACACTTGATTCACTAGCCATGTTTTGTTTATGCACTTTTAAGCCCAAATTGTAGAAATGGGAAGAACTTTTTGGGACAATGAGAAATGTCAAATGAGAAGATCATTTTGGGACGGAGGGAGTACTTAAAAGACTTCTTCTCCAACATTGCATACCTCTTAATGGAGAAAAAGAATTTTCGTTGCAAATAGTAAGTAATCAGGATAAACAATGAGTTGAGTTAACTTCCTTAAAAAAAAAATTGACTAATTTTCAATTTGTTAGCCAAACATTGTTAAGTAAGTGTTTTTACATGAAAATGAGTTTCAGAAATCATTTTCTGCCACTTATTTTGTGAAACAAACATGTCCTTAAATGTTACTCTCTCCGTCCCAAAATATTTGTAGTTCTAGGATTTTCACACAAATTAAGAAAAGCAATCAGTGCATGTCTAATGGACTAAATTACCCTTGAAATATTTCAAGTACCAAGACAATTAAATGTTTTTACAATGACAACTACTATCATAAATAAGGGTATATTTGACAAACAATGTCAAAGACGTCTAGATAAAAGCAAAACTACAAACATTTTGGGACAAATTTCAACCCCTTAAACTACATGTATGTATTTTGGGACGGAGGGAGTATATTTCTCACCCCAAACAAAGTTCTGTAACCCCTTTAGTTACTTTATTAGAGTCTTTATTGTTCTCATTTACATTATCTTTAGTTGTTTCATTCATGTATACCTCATGTATTAATTGTCCAGCAAAAACATAAACCCCCTATATTAATTGTTTTATTAATTTTACTTCTGAAAACCATTATATTAATGTTTTTCTTATCAATACTTATTTTTCCTATCTCTCCTACTTCATAATCTCTCTCTCTCTCTCTCTCTCCCTCTCTCTCTCTCTCTCTCTCGCACACACATGAAAGGAGCAAGACTTGAAGTGATCATTGTTAGTTCCAAAGGCATTAAGAACACCAGTCGCATAGGTTCTTTCTCTTACTTAATATGCATGTATCATCATCATGAGTCCAATGTTATGTCATAACTGTATTTTTTTCTATGTTCCAATTCTTTGCGGACAGGGACGGGCAGATTTGATGCTTCCCTGCAGCGTTTTGCCAAAATTTAGGCAAGTCTGTCTCTTCTAGAATTTGACGGTATAGATTATTTGGGACTGGGAATCTTTCGCTTGGTCCCACAGTTATTCCAAACAATATCTACCGTCCAATTTTAAAAGAGGCAGACTTGGCGAAATCTTGGCCAAACGCTGCAGCGTAGCATCAAATCTACCATTGCAGCTGTTCCAAATCCATTTCTTTGCTATCTACCATGAGCTCTTTTTTCTTTTCTTGTTTTTGTATTTTTTTAAGCTTTTATATTAACTCTTGGATTTAATCTTATTTTCGTAGTGAAACCTACCTACTATGTCATCACTGAATGTGGAACTCAAGTGCGTAGAAGCAAAACTTCGAAAGGTAAGTTTGTTTCTAAACACATTCTTTTGGTTTACCATGTTAATGTCCTTAACGTCTTTGTTAAAATGTTCTAACCATTGCAACAGGTTCCAGGATTGCAGGACACCGTCACGAAATTTACTGGAACGAAAAATTAACATTTGAGTTCCCAGTTTCTGAATGCGAGAACTTGACCGACCTCAAGTTTAAAATAATGGACAAGGAGTATTTTGGGAATGGCAAATTTGCTGGTGAAACCATGTAATGTACATCTTACTCAATTTTGTTAACTCATAGCAATACTTCTCTGCACATTCAGATTACACTTGCCTTACAGTTCCATCTAGTAATCTCAACTCCTGACCCTAAAGAAACAGGGTTAAACTTAAGAAACATTTTATATAATCACTCTTTCCATTTAAAATGCGCGTCTTGGGACTAGTTTTTTTTCTCAAATGTCACTTTTGCGAAAAGTATCTCTCAGTCGAAGCGATTATTTACCGGTAAATGTACCAGTTTCTAAAAGTCGCTATTGAGAATAGCGACTTGATGGTTTCCGCACCAGGAAGTTGATATTGCCAAAAAAGATTTTTAGAAACTGGTACATTTTGGTAAATCTTTTTTGACGTGGTCATTTCTGGATTCATTCCCCCTCCCCCCTCCCAAAAAAAAAAAAAAAAAAGTTGAGTCTTGGACCACTGATAAGGTTGCTCCCTTGTAACCCACAAGTTCAGTCTCTCTATTTGCATTGATAAGACTGTTTATATTAGGACCTGGAACTGTTTTGCCATTTTTTGATCCATTTTTGATGCAACGCTCCAGCCATGTAAAAACCAACATGTGCTACCCAACGTAAAAAAAAAAAGTTGTGTATCAAATGTTTTTGTAAAACATTTTTTACATTCATTCAAAAGATTTTACATTGTGTAGCAAACGTTTTAGAAAACGTTGTCTGGTTTTTACATGGCTGGAGCGCTGCTGCAAACAATGGCTGCAGCATCTGATTTCAAGACAAAACTATTTAGTGTCTGGACTATCTTTCTGTGAAAAATCTTTGACTGTAATAGTTTGTGATTTCATTTGAATAAATAGTTTCTTTCCTTCATTAGAATTCTGATGCAGAATTCTCATTGTTAATCAAACTTTTCTCACTTGACAGTGTCGATCTGAAAAGAATAATTATGGAGGGAAACGAGAGAGGATTTATAGAACTGACACCAAGGCCATACAATGTGGTACTAGATGATGGAACTTACAAAGGAGAGTTAAAGATAGGACTAAGGTTCACCCCCAATGTAAGCATTCTAGTACCAAAAACGTACTCCCTCTGTCCCTAAATGAATGTCTATTTTCAAGAAATTTTTGTCACGAAATGAATGTCATTTTTGGAAGAAAAAAAAAATGTTCCTAAATGTTTTTTGACCAATTTTTTTCACTTGTCTCTTTATACTAGCAAAACTTAACGTTTGGAAAGAGGATTATAAGAATATATATGAATCTTCGCCTCTAAGTTGTATAAAAAGTAGAGATTTTCAGCATGTCCCTCAAAATGAAATTTGGACATTCATTTAAGGACGGAGGGAGTACGAATTTTGTGTCTTTCTATGATGTTTCTTTCCTGAACTTATTTACAGAATGTAATTGGTTTTGCAGATGGATATTTGTCCAGAGAAGAATGAACTTGTTGAAGAGGACGGAGAACCAAAGAGAACGATTTGTAAGGGATTGATGAATTTATGCAAATTGTCGTGGTGGCGATTCTCAAATTTCTATAGAAGCCTCGATAATGATGATAAGCATAAGCAAACATAGGAAGGAGGTACAAGGATTTGGAAAAGCTGCCCCCACTCCTGCTACTCCCCTGCAGCCAAGGGGTCCTTCAACTTGCTTAAGATCAATGATCAGGATTGATTGGCTTAATGTGGGTCCTGCATGGCCCAATGAAACCTCAATCCTTGATCTACCAGCAGGTGGTCGTGGTATCATCTCAACCTTTGGTTGCAGCTGAACATCAGGCGGGTGGGAGGAACGGTTCCAAATCCATATTAGGATTGTAATTGGATTTTGGATTTGTTTTGATTCCTTTATCATCAGTTGTGTACAAGGTTTAGTATTATAGTCTTGGTTTTTGGTGTCTCCTACTTGTTATATTTAACTAATTGGCCAGTTCTGAAGATGACCATATGACATTTATGCTTAAAACATTTCACTTTGATATACTGTACATATTGTGGTGTGTTTATGTGTTATCTCTTATACTCCCTCTGTCCCAGATTATTGTTCTTAGTTTTTCAAGTGTTTGTCTGAAGGATCTTTGAGCAATAATTAAAGGTCAATCCAACTATCCAAGTGAAAATCTAAAACTCGTTATTGATAGTATATATGATGGTCTATCAATAACAAGTTTTAGATCTTTGTTTGGATAGTTAGATTGACATTTAATTATTGTTCAAAGATCCTTCAGACAAACACCCGAAAAACTAAGAACAATAATCTGGGACGGAGGGAGTAATAAATAGGGGCCTGAGCTTGATTGGTCTAACGCTTTGAGTTCATTCAAAAATCTCATTCAGCCCAAACAAAAAGGGTTGTAGTCAAACCCGAAATTTTCATTGTACTCTTCTGAAACGGAGAGCGTAATCAAATACTCTCTCTATCCCGAAATGATCTTTATATTTGACGATTCATTTTTTTTAAAAAGAAAATGAACATTTGCTTTACTAGCCATGTTTTTTTAATGCACTTTTAAGCTCAAATTGCAAAAATGAAAAGAAATTTTTGGAACAATGAAAAATAGAAAATGAGAAAAATTAGTCTAAAATAAAAAATTGTTTTGAACGAAGAGAATACCGTTGAGTTTGGAATTTATTTATTATTTTTGTATTGACCTCAAACCGACACTTTAATGGTATGCACGTCTATCTCACCACTATTTCTTAAAAATATTAATCCCTATACAAACATTAATTAATTTATTGTAAATCACCTTACCATAAGTTTCTTACAAGTAGTATTTTATTCAAGTTGACTCTAACTTAATATATAATAAAAATATTAAATGATCCCCAAAAGTACGTTTGACTATTCAAACTCTTTAAGGGTGTGAACACTTGCTTCACTAGCAATGTTGTGTGTATGCACATTTAAGCCTAAATTGTTAAAATGGGAAGAACTTTTTGGGACAATAAAAAATGGCAAATGAGAAGATAATTTTGGGACGGAGGGAGTATAATCTTTTGTTTTTTCGTCCTCGTGTTTTCCGGAAATGATACTCTCTCGGATTTCGAACCGCTCCACCAAGGAGTTAGCTCCACCCCGGTCCACCAAATGATTCCGTTTGGAGCCACCTCATATTTTTTTGTGTTCGACGGATGAGATTTGTCATAGCTCGGTGGGACCCACAAAAATTGAAGTGATTTTCATCCACACAAATGACGAGCTCGCTCATGCGACTTCGATCTGAACCATTGGGTGGAGGGGTGGAGCTAATTTGGGTGGAGCGGTTCCAGGTCCATACTCTCTCCATCCGGTTTAAAGTTTTAGTGAGATTGGGAAATTATTGTCCAAAAAATTAATAATAATTCATCTCTTCAAAAAATATGTTAGGTAAATAACATTTTTCTTTTTATAATTATTTGATTTTTATGAAATTAAGGTTGTTTAGAATACTGTTTATAATTTGTTATTTATAAAATAAAAAGTTTAAACTGAACGTCTAATAAAAAATTAATAACCTTAAACGGGGGAATTAGGACAAATAGAGTAATAAAATGTCAAAAATAACATAAGATTAGTCTGTCCTAAGGTTGTAGTTGTACCACATGCAAAATCAGTTGTACAATACTCAAACAAAATGTTTATACATGCAATGACCCTGATCCTCCACCCAGCCACATATATATATATATATATATATATATATATATATATATATATATAACATCATCACCAAACTTCTAATTCATCCTCTCCCCCATGATCAATTAGGTTTTTATTTTTCATTTTATAAAATAAATTATTTCTTTTGCTTGCAACAAAGGGGAAATACTCGATCCAACGGCCTAGATTGCTTGAAGAACATCAAAGATTATTATAAAGCTGCATTCTTTTTAGAAAATAAATAAATAAATAAATAAATTGAGTAACACAAGGAGGGAACTGACTTAAATTGGCAGGCTTGGTTTGCTTTAGCCATATACAACACCTTCTTTGGGACCAAATTGTTCAAATTTCAAAAAAAAAAAAAAACTTGGCGGTCATAAAAAAAAGGTAAGATAAAGAATGTTCTTCATTTTTGCTTTTTTGAACTAGCCGTTTTAAATTATTAAAAATATTCTCAAATCTTCAGTTTTTAATTTTCCTTTTTTTGTTAGGAAAGTTGGCTGCAAATTTTGAATCATGGGTTTGTTCTAAGAAGACATAACAATGACATTTCATAGATTCTTTTTTGCTTTTTGTTTTGTTTCTTTCTTATAAAGAGAATAAATTAACAAAAAAAACTAAAATTCATTGCTTGATTGGCTTTGAGGATTCTCCATTTCAAGTGTTTTCCCGGGTATTTCATGATTCCTCTATCAATTTCGTTTTCGAGTTTTATCGGTAATAAAGTGGTTTGTTCAGATCAGTTTGCACAGAACTCGAGAAAATAAAGATTTCACCTTTCTTGAACTATTTTATAAGCCATACATAGGCCCATATTTATCCATTTTGTGACATTGACATGATTTGTTTGCAGATTTGTGTTCTTAAGCAGCACACAGTTCACACTTTTAGTGTGTGAGAGAGAGGGGGTCAAAAATGGAGAAAATATTGGATTTTGAGGGGAATTATGAAGAGGGTTATGACCAAACAACAGCCACAACAGAGACAACAACAACAGCAACAACTCTTGATTCAACATTGAGTGCAAATTCAATGTTGTCATATTCAAGAACATATTCTGAAACCTCTGCATTCTCAGAACAAACTGATAGCGACGCCACCGGTTCTCCGGTCAGCTGGCCAGCCACCAGAAAGTCCCCTCATCAAACTGCCCTTTCGAGGTTCGCCTTGAGGCATCACAAGATCGGTCATGAAGATAAGTCCGGTGAGGCCGAAGCGACTGATTTAGGTACTAATATTTGTTCCATTCTTTCATGATTTCCTTACTTTCAACCAAGGAAAATGGTGTATGAACAGAAAATTGTGTACAAAAATGTACAGACATGGAATGGCATTAGTGGCAGATTTGTTTGTCTAGTCTGCATCTTTGTGAATTGGGCGGTAGAGATTATTTGGGTCGAAAAAAATAATAGTTGTTGTTGGGTCCCACATTTATTTCAAACAATCTCTGCCACTCAGTACAAAAAGAGACAGACTCAGCCAAACGCTACAGCAGAGCAACAAATCTGACACTGCAACATTTCCAAGTCTAACGCTTGAATGTGCAGTGCAGGTGTCATTTTGGATGTAAAAATTCTAACTAATTTCTAAAATTTTGTTGAAATATATATTGGCAGAGATTGAAATGATGAAGGAAAGATTTTCAAAGCTCTTATTAGGGGAAGATATGTCAGGAAGTGGAAAAGGTGTTTGCACAGCAGTCACAGTTTCTAATGCCATAACAAATCTATATGGTAATTGAACTTTTTTCTTTCTTTTATTTTCTTTTTTTCCCAAGCCAAATCTTAAAAAAAAAAAAAAAAAAAAAAAAAACAACTTTTATGTTTTTTTTACAGCTTCAATGTTTGGTCAACACCAGAGGTTAGAACCATTGCATCCTGAGAAGAAAATGATGTGGAAAAGAGAAATGAATTGCTTATTATCTGTATGTGATTACATTGTTGAGTTCATCCCCGGGTCGCAGAATCTGCAGAATGGAACTCCAGTTGAGGTAAATGGATATTCATTTTGGGACGGAGAAAAAAAAATCTTTCTTTTTTCTGATTTTGATTATGGAATGTCTTTTGGTTACCATTTTTAGGTGATGACAAACAGGCAAAGACTGGATATTTACATCAATCTTCCCGCGTTAAGAAAACTCGATGCACTTCTTCTGGTAAGATCATTAGTATATGCTTGAAAAAGATCAAAATCTGCTTATTTTTTGAGTAAATGGATAAAACAAAAGCGACTTAATGAATTTGTTTCGATAGGACATATTGGAGAGCTTTGGAGAGACAGAATTCTGGTACGAAGAACAAGGGAGCATGTCAACAAATTCTCGTACGGGGTCATTTAGGAGAATTTCTCAACCACAAAGAAAAGAGGAAAAATGGTGGCTTCCGGTCCCTTGTGTCCCTCAAGGCGGTTTATCCGAGAAGGCGAGAAAGCATTTACGTTATAAACGCGACTCAGCTAATCAAATTCACAAAGCAGCCATGGCTATCAATACTAGTATTCTTTCTGAAATGGATATTCCAAGTTCTTACATGGCTTCCCTTCCTAAGGTTAGTCTTATCTTTTCTCCATTGATAATTTTTTTTTTTGGAAACTTCTTTATTTAGGAGTCCGTCCCTTCCCTGGACCCCAGAGTTTTAATAGCACCAGGTTGCCTTTTTAGGAAAAGCTCTGGCTGTTCCCTGGACCCCACGTACTTTTATAACACCAGGTTGCCTTTTTTGGGAAATGGTCCATCCCTTTCCTGAATCCCACAAGCTGTTGTAGTACCAGGTTGCCGTTTTTGAGAACTCGTTCATTTCTAATTTGGGTTTACTATGTGTATAGTGTGGAAGATCAAGTGTTGGAGACATGATATATCGTTACATGAATTCATCGGAAAAATTCTCCCCGGATTATATTCTTGATTGTCTGAGCTTAAGTTCTGAACACGAAGCGTTAGAACTGGCGGATAGAGTTGAAGCTTCAATGTATACATGGAGGCGTAAAGCTTGTTTGAGCCATTCAAAATCATCGTGGGACTTGATCAAGGATCTAGTGGCGGAGAATGATCGGAGTGACAAGAATGTTGTTCTAGCCGAACGAGCGGAGACATTGTTGTTTTGTTTGAAGCAAAGGTACCCCGAACTATCACAAACAACGTTGGACACGAGCAAGATCCAATACAATAGGGTACGTCCATATACGCTTACATTATACTATGAGTATATGAACACGAAAAAAAAAATGTAGAATGTACAAACTCCTCTGTATTTGACAGTTATTTTTCTTGAAACAAACGGGGCCTAAACCTTAAAAAAAATATTTTTTGTTAGTGCAGGATGTGGGACAAGCAATCTTGGAGAGCTACTCAAGGGTGTTGGAAAGTTTGGCATTCAACATTGTTGCTTGGGTTGAGGATGTACTCTTTGTAGATAAATCAATTTATGTATGATATGTAGATTAAGCATCCTCACAATTTTGTTTGTATTAAGTAAAAGAAATCTCATTCTACTCCGATAGTTTCATAGTAAGTGTAAAATTTGACTCACACTGTTTTTTAAGAAATGAATTATATTTGCGTTTGAGGTGGTCTCCCTTGAGAACAAGGGGATCCGTCTCATGCATGAGACGGGTCGACCCATGACCCATGGGGCATGACCCGCCACGTGGCAGCCTCACAGAGGTCCAAAAAAAAAATAATTTTTTTTTTTTTTTTTTTGAGTTTTTATATTATTTTTTCGGCTTTTCAGCCGTTCTCCAAAAGTAATAGTTACCATAACTTAATGTAATGACTGTATACATATAAAGTAACATTGTTCATAAGTAAATATAACACCTGTTTTACAAAAACAAAAGCAAGTTTTACCAATTTTTTCAAATGTAATACTAACTATAATTACATGTAACCCAAACAATATCTAAATGTAATTATCATTTATACTGAAATGTAATAATGCTTTTGAAAAAATGTAAAATATTGTGTATTTTGATTTAATTTTTTGAAAGAAAGTAACATTTGAAAAGTAACAACTCATATATGAATGTAATTGTTTGTACAAGTAAATGTAACACTTTAATAAAAGAAATTATAACATATTTCTATAGATAATGTAATACTTTTACATGTAACACTAATCAAGTGTTTTTAGCTCTAAAAATGTAAATGGTTGAATTATTACTTTTTCTATACATATGTGTTACAATTATGTATAAACATTATTACATATAAGTAACACGTTCGTTACATTTTAGTTGTAATAAGTATTACTTTTGGCAAACGAAGAAAACATAGAAAAAAACACTGTTACTTTTCTGTATATATGTATTACTTTTATGTATACAAACTGTTACTTTATATGAATACAAACATTACATTAAGTTATAGTAACTATTACTTTTGACAAACCGAAAAAAACCAAAAAAATAAATAAATATAATTTTTAAAAAAAAAACAAAAAAAAATTGGGCCTATGAGAGGCTGCCACGTGGCAAGGTCGACCCATGGGTCCTGGAGCCGATTCAGTGGGTCGGGCGGGTGGGTAAAAAAACAACCCGTCTCATGGATGAGACGGATCATGCGTGGTGCACGGAAGTCTTTGTCTTTGCGTTTACATTTCTTGTACCACAATAAAATTGCATTATGTTTATCTCTTTATCGAAAATCAATGAAGTAAAATGTTTTTGCGGAAAGGAAAACATTGTATAAATTATTTTTCTTAAAAATCTACTCCGTATTATACAATTACTTCTTGGAAAATATATAATGGTGAAAGTGAAAGCCGGGTGATTTTTATTTTTTATTTTTTATTTAAAAAAAGAAAAAAAAACAGTGTTTAGCCTAAGTTATGGAACTAGAACCGCTATAGTGGCCAAATTTAAAAGAGGGAAATGTGAAATTACCATTTCCAAGCACATCATGCAGAATCATGGGCAACCACAACACTACACATTCGGTTCAATCAAAGCTCATAATGCTAGTTTTCACCAATAATAATAATAATAATTACTCCCTCCGTACCAGTACCAAAAAAGATCTTCATACTTTTTCTTCTGTTGTTATTGTAAAGAAACTTTTGAGCAATAATTTTTAAGTTGATTTAGTTGTCCAAATAAAAATCTAAAACGTGTTATTGACAACAATACTATCAATTATCAATAGCAAGTTTTAGATTTTTATTAAGACAACTAAATTAACCTAAAATTATTGCTCAAAGTTCCTTCACACAGTAACAGCGAAAAAAATATGAAAGATCATCTCGGGGCGGAGGGAGTATTAATAATAACTCATAAATCACACATCTGTGAATGAGCCAGCCCTTAACATTAAAGGAGAGACTGGTTTCATAGTTGAAGAAGAAGACTTGAAAGCCTCAACCTTTGGCTTGCATTTGGAACTATCCCCTTTGTTTTCTTCCAAACACTTCTTCATATCTTCCTCAACACTTTTGACCTTCATCTTCTCTCCACCATCAACACCCTCTCCCCTCCTTACATCTTCCATTCTTCACAAATCCCAAGAAAACTTTTTCTCCTTTTTTCCTATTTTACCCCTGCAAAATTTGACAGATTTTTCACATGAAATTGCATCAAGAAATCAAGAATTGACAAACAAGAAGAGTGTTAAAGAACTTTGAGGTGAACATGGGCAGGAAATGGCAATTGAAAATCTTGGAAAAAGAAGTTAAGTTTATCAAAATCAAGAATTGATGACAAGGGTGTTCAAGAATCTTGAAATTGAAATGGAATTTGTAAAATTTGTGTCACGTGAAATTGAAAAATTCAAGAATGGACAACAAGAAGAGTCTTGAAGAATTTTGAGCTTATTTTAAAATCAAGAATTGCCAATTGATTATCTTAAAAAAAGAACTACATCATGCCAAAAATCAAGAATTGAGACAATGGTGTTCATTCAAGAATAATGAAATTGAATAAGAGTTTGTAGACTTACCTTATCTCTCTCTCTGTCTGTGTGTGTGTGTGTGTGTGTTTGTGAATACATGCACAAATATATATACACACAAATGAAGAAAGTGTAGAGTAGGTGAGACGCGTTCGGGCCTGTAATATAGGGTAACATTTGCATGACAGTCCAATTGCCAGCTAGTGGATCGGGTTTTTGAGCTTGTTGCTATGGACGGGCCCACACACCCACAGCAACAGAAATCCGTTTATTTGAATGAATTAAATTCGAGCTCAAATATTTCATTTTACTGGACTGCAGTATGATGTCATACACAACTAATCCCAAAACAAGAAGCCCCACAATATGTACAAGTATAGAAACCAAAACAGGCTCTTTTGTTACAGTAACAAGCTCAAGGAAGTAGGTATGAGTAAGTACAATGTAGTGTGACAGCCATTGTGGGGCCCACTTGATTTGTACATTGGTGTATAAGAAGTGTCTGATTAATGGATTCATGGTTGAGATGAATTGACTAGGTCTTTTTCTCTTTGGAACCAATAAGAAACAGAAACATGGTGGGTAGTACTTTCAAAGGGCTCTTAGTACGGCGGGATTCACAACTGCTCATGCAAGTTGCTCCTCTCCACCAGCGCGCTAATGCGAGCGGTTTCGAGCTTGTCACGTCGTCTTTTTTTACCTCTTTGTGGCTGAGATTCATTTGATAAATTGTGAATCCCGCCAAACTTAAAATTCATCTCAACTTACATGATTTGTGCCAAATCCTAGAACAACATTACCTTGTTTCCTGTGCCAAATCCTAAAACAGCATTACCTTATTTCCTCCGTAAAATAAAGACTGTTTGCTTGAAAAATAAATATTAGTCCCAATTTATCATTTCCAGCTCTACCCATCTTAATTTATTTTTTTTACTACAAATGCATACATAAAATATAAACATAAGGGGAAAACTGAACAATGAAACTATTATATCACTGTTATAGTGATAATTGGAATTTGTGTTGTACGAGTATAAACCATCACAATGATAGTAATGATAGGGCTATAGATCTGTAATAGACTCTATATTGAGTTTATAAACGATAGCAATTGCCTTGAAATAAATCATATGTTACAACTGTTTAAAAAAAAAAGTTAGCCAATGGTTGGGATGGAAACATGTTCCTCTGTTACATCAAGAAAGAGTTGGGTATTCGAATCAAATGGGACCCACCTCAAGACAAATGAATTCGAACCGTTGATGCTAAATCAAGGAGTCTGGCATACTTTTACATCATGAGTCGAGTATTCGAATCATGTGGGACATAGCTCAAGACAAATGAATTCAAACCGTTGATGGAAAATCAAGGAGTGTGGCATAGTAAGGGCCATTAGATGCAGAGGAACTCCCGCTGCTACAGTCCCAATCTTGTCTAGCCCCTAAAGTCCTCCAGACGACAGCCCCAAAATGATTTGAGGTCAGCTAACGTAAATCGGTCCTATGTAATCGTCAATAAACATAAGATGGTCACATATTAGGAATCACACTCATCTCAACAAGATAATTCGAGTAATCGCTTTGAAACGTCAGATCCACAAGTGCATAACTGTAACTCAACAAACATAATAGAGAATAAATACTCGCAATCATCAAATAACAAAACCTCGCAACCACACACAGACATGCGGGGTAAAAAAAACAAGGCGAAAAATTTAAAACTTCAACCACAGATTCACTCGTCCATCAAACCCCTTTTTCTTTCTCATAATGGTAAAAAGGAGCGCAGTGTATTTCACCCTGGCTCCATATGTATCATTCAAAATGTGACATTAACGAGCATGAAACAACCGGTACAGTACAGATGATGAGCCTCTTGCTAAGATATCAGCGAAGCTAATTTAGATATGTTATGACCTAAAATATTGAGCATGGAACAACAGCAGCAGCTCAATGAAAATGAAACTGAACATCTTATCATCTATACATACAAAGTACAACAAAGCTCGGAAGCGCTCCAATAGCCACACGATCCAGAAATGAGCCACTATGATTAACAAGTTAGTTGTTGAGCAGGTTGGACACCTAAATCGGATCTTCACCGGAAAACATCACGTGTGTGTCTTTTCACAACCCCAAAATGCCCCTGCCCTTCAAAAGAATGTGACCTCCGATACCCCTCTCTCTGGCGCGGAAGCTGCAGTGGAGGAAGGGGAAGCCCAAAATGGTAATTTCCACTGAAGGAATACACGGATTATAATTTTATTACCAGTGGCTGGGCTTGATCAATTGAAGAAAGATATTCAATCAAATAAGAGGCGAAATCAGCTGTCCTCATCCACAGCACCTATGTAAGTTAAATCCGTTCTTCTTACCCTTACTGCCCCTTTAAGCCAGCTGGCTGCTCTCAAATTAGCATGGTCACTTCCTCCAATCACAGCTGTGTTACTTGAAGATGGACCGGATCCAGCTCCATCTTCCAATAGGGTCCACGGGTCAATCTCCGTATCAAGCTCATGGGGTAAGGGCAAGGGCAAAGGTTTGCTCTTTCCTGGCCCATTATTGGCAGATCGTAATGAAGAAAGCGAGCTTCTTTGGGAAACGTTTGAATTTCCATTATGTATACCAGATACCGAAACACTGGGCTGAAGAGAAGCGAGGGCAAGAGGTGGCACGGATGGGAGCTGGCAAGAAACTGACCGCTTAATGGAGGGGAAAACAAAAGGCATTGCTGTCTGAATACGCCAACGAATAGCATCGGGAAGCACCATGCGGTCCAAGTCATTCTGCATTATGAGCACAAGATTGCAAAAATCACTAAATTGAAAAATATAAAGAATGAACAAACGCATGTATATAAATACCATTAACAATCACAACACACAATTGCACGTGCAAATTAGAACATCATGGTCAAAGAAATTTAATAACTTTGATAGAAGTTGGACACTCATTTAGGTACAAATGTTTGAAAAATGAACGCTCGTTTACAACATGATCTTTATAAAAAGTTACAGCAGAAGAAGCATGAGCTTCTGTCGAGACTCTTCACTCTTATCACACTTCTAAAAGAGGATAGCTTCATGAATTAAAATCTTCATAGGAAAAAAATGTACGTACAGACTCTAGAGACACAACACAAGTCACAAACAATGCTTGTTCAAACCATCAATTTTTTAATAGAAGTTGGCTTGTAGATTTTATGGGAAGACCAAATAACTTTTTCTTGTTCTTGCTATCGAATACTCCCTCCGTCCCAGCAGAAGTGTCACTTATTTCCCTTTTGGTCCGTCCCAGCACAAGTGTCACTACCCAAAATGGCAATGTTTTAATATATTTATATTAAACCAACCCCACCATTTAACCCCACTCATTCTCTCTCTTCATTTTCCACCACTCATTTCATTCAACCAACACTACTATTTACCCCACTCATTCTCTCTCTTCATTTTCTACCACACATATACTATCTTTTGTTAATCTCCGTGCCCCAAAAATTGGTGACACTTGTGCCGGGACGGAGGGAGTATATATATAGTTTGGAAGCGAACATATTTTGTCAAAGACAATCTGATCCAATTTTGACTTCTTTTTGGTCAAGCAAACAAAAAATGGACTGGAGATTTATATGTATTTTAATATTGTGGAACTTGCTCATGATTCTGGATAGCAAATCCATACTTACACCTTCCCTTAAACTGACTTCAATTCCCCATCTTCCTAACCTAGATGGCTACCGAAGAAAAAGTTAACTCAAAATGGTGTATTCGCAGATTCATACCTGCAAACTCTCTGCAACTTCACGATCAAAAACAGGCCAGTCCCTGCTAGTTTCAGCTGTTGACTTGGATCCTGAGACAGATCCAGACCTGGACCTCAGCCAAGAGGGCTGGCAGCTGCTCAACATTCCATGCAACACCAGTAACAATCGATCAAAGAGGCCCTCGCCAGACAGATCTATAGACGCAGAAGTCGTCTCCATCACAGACTGGACCTCTCTCTTTAATGAGAGCCGTGAGAGTGGATTAGACTGGTCTGCATCCTCATGCACAACTCTGCTTCCAAGGAGACGTAGTATCACCGAGGCAAGCATGTGCCTCATGTTACGGACCGATGGCTCCCTAAAAAGTCCAACATTTTAGATTCATAAGATAGAAGTACAAAGTAGCATTGAGGATATATTTAAATTGTTTATTTAATTAGCAGGGATAACCACTTGAGCAACTAAGAGTAATATAGCCATGGACAAACATGTGTAGATAATGATGCGATCTTTTTTACGATTATGTGAAAGGCAATGGTGTATATAATCCCGAAGGGAGGTGAGAGACTACGACTCTCAGTAAGTACTTTTTGCAGTCTATGACCGAAAATTTTCACCATAATTGGATACAGCAGAGAGAGTTTACTTTGATGATTTCCTTGGACTGTAATCATGTACTCCCTCCGGTCCAAAATAGTTGTTGCTACTGGAATTTTCAGAAGTTTTATGAACTTAATACTACAAATTAACAAGGAAAAGTATCAAATTTACCCTTATTTATTTTGCCCTCACTAGCTCACTCAAAAAACCAATCAATAAAGAGAAATAAATTTCAATGTAAGCGTAAAAGAGGAGTTTGAGTGATTTCAACACAAAGGCGACAATAGTTTTAGACCAAAAAATTTGTCCAAAAGCAACAGCTATTTACTGGAGTGAGTATCCCTTACATACTAGACTTTTCAACTCCTTGAGTGGAATGTATGTTTTTTTTTTTTTTTTTGTTTCCTTAAAAAAAGGATGACAGAAAGAACATAATAGCTGGAAGACAGCGCCTTCCTGACTCTCCTATGGATATATACAGGCTCAGTCCTAATGTCAAGCGTTCTCAAAGTTTAAAAGGGTGTTTTCTGTTAGCGGGAAAGCAAGATGAACGTGCACCCTGCTCCCTAACATGATGAATTGCATGACATACATTTGAAAATTAGTACTAGAATAATTTACATACCTATCCGCAGAAATGGTAGGGAGCAGCCTCAGGAGTAGTTGCAAACGTAGAGACATTGAAGCACGCAATGCTGAAGGAGAAGGCAGCACTGTATCAACTTGCGCAACTGGTCGTCGGGCCAATCCAGGACTGCCACCTCTCAAACCCTTTCTGCTATTTCCTTTCGTTACAGGGCTTTCATTTCCCGAAGAAACAGTCCCTGGCTGTTTACTTGCTCCACGAGTAATTGCATTAATTTGCTGCTCAATATTATTCATCTGCTTGATCAAATCACTTGCGAAAGAGATGCGTGAGTCATCGGAGCTTTGATCAATGCATGGCAGAACCAATTCTATTAGAGCTTTCTCAGTCACATGCTGTTGGCTGACAATGAATGCTTCAACATCCAATACCTGAGAACCCTTAACTTGACGTTTAGAGTCGGTTCCTTCATCAACTACCTCTCCTTCTTCAATGGAGGCTACTTCAAACTTCCTCTTATACCCCTTGTTCGTTGAATGATCAACATTAGGGAGACACCATCCCCACGGCTTCCAAAACTGGGCCTTAGTTGAAAGACTTTTACTCTGAGACTTGTTAATAAGCCGTTGCCTGATAGACTTTCGCCCAAAAAGAACATCGAGGCCTGCAAGCAACCATTTAACTTGCAACAGCAATGAATCCTCAAGTGATCTTCCTAAAAGGTGCACCACCTCTGAATAGAGGGGAGCAGCATCAGGTCTGACCAACAACCTTGTAAGAATGATCTCAATGAAGTTGCTTTCGTTCTCAGAAGCAGCAGCTTTGTCATGATTTGGTGAGAGCGAGCGCAAAGCTTCCACTAAGGAGGTGTTGTCATGAGCTTCCAATTTCTCAAAGAAGGCTTGCTCATTCAAGAGAAGCCTGAGCTCGAGCCACTGCCAATGGAACTTCGCAGGTTGTAAGGTATCCAAAATATGAACAATCTTGTCTTGAAGTTTTGCTCCATTTTCTGCTTGTTGGACCTTTAAATCACCATGCACGGACATTCTATTCCCGTCATCATGGGTAAACAGACCAGGAGGCATTTTACAATCAATAATAGCATTTAGAAAAAGCCTTGCACGATGAGGCACAAAGGCCGTGGCTTTGGAATGCATATCTGTACCACTCGAGTCTAGCATGGCAGCAAACTCTGAATCAGTAGCATCTGAAGAAACAAGATCATAAAAGCTACCACTGTCCCTTAAACATATGTCACGAAAAGGAAGGTGTTTTATTGCATCACCGATGGCCAAGGTTAAGGATTGATACAACTGCTGGATGTCATCCCGTGTTACAACACTGGCATTAAGTATGAATCGCCTCCATATAAGATACCCAAAAATGGAATATGCAGGTGGAAACACCAAGCCAAGAGGGAGAAGTCGCTGCATTCTTGATAAAGCTATAATAGAAGGTTCTCCAAGAAGTTCCACAATGAATCCATCAGAAACACTCTTACAGTTTCCAACAAGGACTCTAAACCAGTGCACAGAGACTTCAACATTGTTGTCCACCTTCAGTGCCCCCATTGAACGTGCACTCCCATTTGAGTTTGACCTCATACTCCTCACAAACTGAATCACATCCAATCCTTCCTTTAATCTGAAAACTGATACCATTCTCTCCAGGGTTGTGATTCCCTGGAGAACAGCACCAACAATAAGTGCAGAAACAGCTGCTGTTAGTTTTGCAGCCCTACTGAGAATCGGTTTTGTAGAATTATTTGACATATCACTGGAAAAGTTCGCATTGGAGTCGTGAGCTTCAGGAGAAGGTTGAAATTGACCCCTAGAAGTCTTAGTAGGGGAGAATACTTGAGAAAGGGCAGAAGAAGCTTCTGTTGCAAGTGCTATTTCGAAGACACGGTTTTGTCGTTCACCAAGTGCATCCTTAAGTAGCCTTAGGCAAGTCAGATGAATTTGTAACATGTGACGTGCAAAATTAAGTCCAGTAGTAGGCTGGAAGCTTGGAGAATTAACGTTACCGGTTAAATCAGGTATTTTCGCAATAACTTGCCCAATGTTACAAACAATCGCAGAAATAGCAAAGGACACCAAAGTAGGGTCTCCTTCTTGTGCTGCACCTCCAGTTTGCCTCATGCAGTCCAATAAGCCCATAACTATTTGTTGAGCTATCTGACTTCCATCATCCAATTTCTCCGAAGCAGGGCTTTTAACTGCACCAGCAGCAAAAGGCTTTCTCTCTTTCCCGTAAAAAGAGTGAAAAGCATCGTCAACATGCCTTTGTACTGTATCCCTCATGCTCAGACCAACTCTAGATACTCGAACACCACTAATCTTTTGGCGTAGGAAATCATCAAAGTCTTCAACACCAGCCGGAACACCAAGGGGAAAGCCAAATTCTCCGTCTGCTGACCTTCCAGATTCAAGTTCAGAAGCAAGTCTATTGTCGAATGTCACCTTGAAGTTCTTTAACCATTCAACAACACTCATTATATTGCCATATTTCTTGAACAGGTGTCTAGCAAAAACTAGGGATGCAGAGGCTGAAACTCTTCCATTAGAGGCCAAAAGCTGTGCAGCACGGTGCATTGCAGCAGACAGGGTTTCAGGAATAAGATCAGCTGCAGCAAGTATGTTTTCATATCTGAAGCAAGAAAGCATTGAATAAAAATTAGAAACAAGTTTCTTGCCTTACTATAAAGAATCACATATAAGCACTACTGTTTAATAGAAAGAGAAATGAATCAATTGCGGCCCTCAAAGTCCCAGGTGAAAGCTTAAACTTACACCCAGTTTTGATATCCCGACTCTTGGAAAATGTATGACGCAATCACTTTAACTCTTATCATAGCCATGCACGTTTATGTCAAACAACGAATGTGTGTGTGTGTGTGCGTATATATAAATAAGTGTGTGTGTGGCCAGAACACAGAACATGAAGAAAATAACTCAATGTTGGGATTACATTACCATGAATTCAGCAAGAGAATAAACCCAGAATGGAACCCAACGCGTTAACTACTATTGATATTAAGCAAAGTACCAAAAAGGCAATGCAGCATTCGCAGTTCTCTGAGGATTTACAAGTAACAAAACCTGAGGGACCACTTCTAATGTGAGTCGTAAAACAGGCGATCCATTATTTTCTGCCAATATACTAGTGTTGCGTTGCTATCCAACTCTAATCTCATAAGCATATCAGACAGACATGAGGATCCAATAAACTAAGAAAAGAACAGGACTAAATACCCCCGAAAGACGAGCAGACATTCTTCTGTCAATATACTTCAGCTATGTAGCTATGCAAATTCAAACTCACGAGAATGTTGGGCAAAAGGTCATTAAATTTTCTGAAGTCATAGGTTAAGCACCAAACTCTGTTATACCCCCCCCCCAATTCCCCACTCCCAACTCCTCGCCTCCCCCCAGGAAACTAATAAACAGGAAGAAGCAGTCTTGGTAAGTTACATTTGTACTACCTCCGTCCCAGAGTAAGTGTCCACCTTTCCTTTTTAGTTTGTCCCAGAGTAAGTGTCCACTTCCTAAAATGGAAAAGAATCTTTACTATTCATCCCACTCATTCTCTCTCATACTTTACTTTTTACACTCACAACACCAATCAATTCACTATTCCCTACCCCACTTTCTCTCTCCTACCTCACTTTTTATACTCACAACACTTACACCACTTACACTTTTTCTTACACCACTTCTACTTTTTCTTAATCCCCGTGCAAATGGAAGGGTGGACACTTACTCTGGGACGGAGGGAGTACTTGTTTATATGACACACAGCATTTTTGAACAGATAAATATTAAAAATAACCAAACGATTATTTAAAAAGAAAAAGAAAGAAAGAATAACCAATGAAAGAATAGCAAGCACACAGCAACTAATGATCTTGAGCATCAGTGCACTGCAGCTCGCCAAAATGCTAATGGAACTGCTCATGAGTAATAAGATAAAGATTGAGAGTGAACCTCCTGAGAGATGATAATACAAATGCCTCCCCTACAGCGCACACTTGGTTTTCCACATTCTTTGGTACCATCATAACATTCCTCCCACCATGAATTGTTGAATTAATACTGGTAGAAACCTTTGGCAACAACCATATAAGAAATTTGGCTGCAGAGGCCAACTCATTAGAAACATCCATCAAGTATAATACAGCAGATAACTCATCCTCACCGAGCTTCCATTGAGCAGAGCCCCGCTCCTCAACTGCCGGGAAGGGCCTACCAGTTTGACCAACCTTAACAGCTGCCTCAGATGTCTTTCCTGTCTCTTCAACAAGCTGCCTCACAAGAGATATCAACCACACCGTTATAACCCTCTGCTCGACCAATTGCAGTTGCTTTAATGATTTCCCAATCGAGACAATATTTATGGAATGGGAGGACTTTCCATCCAACAGTTTAGTAGCATCACTGTCGTTACCAGTTCTGTGGTGGGGGCAGCTTATTCTACTCTCACACACATGACTAGTTGATGCACCTTGGCTACCTTCGATCCTAGCAGAAGCTAATTGAGCAAGACTTTGAGTTTTACGCACGAGTTTTTGTCTACCTCTTGATGCCTGTTTGACTTGCTTGACAGGTGGATCAGGTCGAGAAGACTCCACGGACTTGATCCCCTTTCTCACCCACCACATGTCTTCATCATCGAATGGATACGGTGACTGGCCCTGAATGTATGTATTCTTCTCTTCACCTAGTTTTTGCCTTTTTGCCCTTCTGCACTCTTCGCACCCAGGTGTTCCTTCTGCTAGATCAATTCTATTGCCAGTAGATCCATGCGATCTCTTAACACTCACCTTAGATTCCTCAAGTTCATTCACAGTAGGAGCAGAAGAGTTCGGGAACAGCAACAATGTTGAAATTGACACCTTCAGTTCTTCAATTTCAGCAACCCGGTTCACATTTTTGCCAGATAAAGAGCTGGATGGCAAGGACAAAGTTTTCCAGCGATCGATAGAGGGCAAAGACACACCATCCATTTTCCCCCTGGGTTTATGTAACGATCTATTTGCAGGTATCTTACCCTTTGGTTGGTCCAGAAGTTCACGAAGCAAGAGGCGGCGCTCATTTGAGTAAACACGGATAGCTTCTGTGAGTATGTGATCGTCCGTGATTTGTGCTTCTTCCAAAGCATCTCGAATGTATGGACCAGGCAGTTGCTTCAAAAGTTTATGATGTCTCTTGCATCTCTCCAGGTCAGCAGGAGAATCATTCCTGTCAGTAATTCCACTAACAATCAGCTGCCTCACATATGCTTGAGGGTAAAAAATTCCTGCTCGAGTTAGTTCAATTACAAGTAGCTGAAGGCGCTTAAAACCTTCTGCGCTGTGTGCATCATGTTGATCAATCCAGCACACAAACATATCATGTAAAGGTCCTGGGCTTTGAAAGATTTCCGACAATCTAACTTTCCTGTTAAATCCATTTGACTTGTGTTCAAGTTCAAATACATTGCCAGAAGTCCTGCCAGAATCCTTGTTCATCTCACCGGGACCTTTTCCAGAGGCATTGGTTCCGGTTGTGATGTCACTCTTACGACTGAGTGAGCTTCGCACCTGTCTCATCTTCAGCTCAAAAAGGCGAACAGCAATATATACTTGGGAAAAGTCTCTTCTGCCCGTGAACTTAAGGCCATGAGGTGGGTTAGACCGAAAATCCCTGAAGTCGCATGTAGCCCACTCGCAAACAAAAAATATCGAAGAAACAAACGATGAACTAACCATCCCAATCCACTTCAAACACGAACGCAAACATGGGCTAACATCTGCTATCCACTTCTCATCAACTGCTCCGTCACATAGATCTTCAAACATACAAGTATATGCCCCCCTCACATCTCCTAGTGTAAGAGCGCTATCTAATGCCTGCACGGCTTTAGCCGCATTACGACCAGGATGGCCAGGTGTCGCAGCCCGGGAAATCTTGTCCGCACGTTTCTGAATCAATGATACAACACAATCAATGGACATTGACTGGCCCTGAATATCATGCCCTTTCTCGCCAAGCATACAATCACCTTCTACTGTACCACTTTTGATTTTTCCAGATTCCTCAACTACCCTTGATAGGAAACCACCGTCATTCACCATGTTAGATACAACACAAGCCGGTAAAGGAAAGCAATTCAAGCCAACAAACGTATCCGGTACAGCTAGTATCAAATATCGAAGCATCTCAGTGAGGGCAGATATGGTGTACGCCCTTCGAGAATTATCCACGAGATCAGAACCCCCCGGAGAAGGTTCCTGGACAAAGTGAATAGCTATTCTAACAAGAGAGCGGACATAAGTTTGTGATAGTACAACAGTTTCTATAACACCATATATGATGGGCAATAACAGCTGCAATATTCCAAGCAATTCCTTCTCCTGAAAAGGAACAAATATGAATTCAACATATGCGGGACTGATTACTTTCTCAAGAAAATAATATTAAGTTTTTAGGCAGTTGGATCTGACTACAATCTTAACTTGTATGTATGTATATACATATACATATATATACACACATACATATATATACACACATAAATACATATACACATAAACATACATATACATGTCTAAAGAGCTCCAAGAAAGCAATACCTGCAGTTGATTGAGAACCCAATCAATAATTAGCGAAGGAAGAAGCAGCCCCTCCGCATGATGCCATTGAATAATTCGCACCACATACCACCATTTAAAATGTAAGGATGGCTCCTCGCCATCAACCTGAGCTGGCACTGAATCAGTCTTGTGTTGCAATGACCCAGCATATCCACCTTGGGACCTCTCTCTAATATGTAGATTTGAATGGGAATTATTTCTTGAGACAAATTCATCCAGGAGATACTGCAAGTATTCAATAACATCTCTTGTCCACTGCTCTGATCGGGAAAGCCGAATCTTGTCAGGCGCCCCAGAAGATATGCTAGAAGATCCAGGTCGTACCTGCAATATAAAATCAATAAACAATCAAGATAAGGAAAAAACAAATAACCAAGTTAGTACAAGCGCTAAGATCATGTACCTGATTCAAGTAGGTAACTTTGATAAACCAAGTTGCCCTCAGTAGCGGAACATTGTTTCTAATAAGAACTTCAATAAGCGATTTTCTCCTATGACAATGAGGAACATGATCAGCTAGAGTCCGTAAACGCTTATGCTGCTGGGATAAACCCTGTAGGAGGAAGACCAAAATTATAAAGAAGTAAATCTTATGTTCATAATCTAAAGATGGTTCAAGCTCAAAAACTGCCAAAACTGAAGTACTGACATTGGAATGCTTAATAGAACAAATACTCAAATACATAAACAACATATCAAATATTTGAGTTCCAAATTGATATTTCACAAAGAAAGGAGCGTCCAAATTGTCCACTTCATTATCAGTACTTAATTCATAGCTGCAATTGAACCCATTTTCTACATTCTGACCCGGACAAAAAGCTAAAGACGCATTAGACTTAGTTGCCTCTTTTTAAGTTTCATAACTGAAGTTATGTGTATATCCAATTTCAGCGAAAGGCGAAGTGAAAACAAAGGGGAAGCGCGGAGATTCACAATGATGGTTGCCTGAAAATGTGAGAGTAGAAGAATTGGAATGGGTAGAATGCTGTCATAATTTGCGATGAAATGATAAGTATATGAAAACAATATAGCTAGATTTCAATCAGTGCTTACAGAAAAATGGATCCACCAAATGTTTCAAATTCATCAAATAAGGATTAAATGTTTGACCATCCTTGATCGGTGATCATTTTCAGTACATCGGCAGAAAAGTGTAGCACGACTCTGTTCCACCATTCGGGAATAAAGAATCAAAACTACTTGTAGCCCGTGAATAGTTGGGGGCAAAAAAAGTTCACCCACATTCGAAATGAGAAACACAACTATTTTCTCCACACCTTTATATATTCTGACCATGCTAAGATTGAAGTTAATCCCACATCAAAAGCAAACGAAAAATGTCATCTGATGTGTGATCAACTCTTCCAATAAGCATTTCTAACTGGAGAACCATAGTACCTTTCAAAAGAAAATATGATGGACGTTTAACCCCCTCCAAAAAATGAGAAAATCAAAAAAGTTTGCCACTGAAGGCAGTGAGAATAGAAGTCTCTCAAACTCAAACCTAATGCAGAATTACATGACATGGAAAATAACATATCTACTGCCTGTAACAATCACACACGTACTAGTAAAGATTCTTCTGTACCCTTGCCTTATCAACAAACAATGGGAAGGGGTGGGAAACATGTGCCCCACATAGTGTAAAACAGAAAAAGCATATGGACAGCATTAAGTTAATGCCAGGAACACCTTATAACACAGCATCATCCACTCAGTAACACTTAGGCTTCAATGGTCCTTAGTGAACCAAGGGAGTGTACTTGAGTAATATAAATGATGAAATCTTCAGATGACACTAATATGAATTGAATGGAAAATTTAGAACAGACCTCAAGCCATTTCTTCCGGAAGTCTTCCCCGCAGGTCTTCTGTTCAGGAAAGACGCCAGGCTTGCTTAATAAATTACCAGAAAGAGGCACTCCATAAACTTGACCAGCCTGTACATCATGACAAGTTCAAGCTTAAATTTCGTTCACTTGATATCAAACAGATATGTGGAACAAATATCACTATCAGTCCAATAATCAAGCTGACAGTAGAATAAACACAAAACTTCAAGCTCAATATAAGGAATATGGTTTCAAGTTAGTTTATGCATAAAAGTTACTCAAAACTCAAAAGTACAAAGAAAAAAACACATTACCTTCCGTTTCTGCGCACGAGATTCATTGATAGCCCTATGATATTTCCTGATTGCCTGTAAGATAAGCAGATGGATTGGTAAAGATAAAATTGGCCTCGTAGATACCAGGAAAACATTCTGAATTTATACCATCATATTTCAATTAATTTACCTCCTTGCACTTAATGATAACAGGCTTTGTCAAATTGTGAACCTGTGTTAGCGAAATCTCTCTAGCTTCCTGACCACATAATTGAACACATCCAATCAGATAATGCACTCGAGAAGGCAATGATATAAACAATAAAGTTGATTGCAAAAATGATTATCGATAGAAAATAGCATTACGGAAAGGGAAAAATGCATGTGAATGTATAGCTCCTGTTTCATCCACTCCAACAATAGAGAATTCAAAATACTGATGACGATAATGATTATAACAAGTGTAGCAAAAGGAAAGATCACACGAAAAGAGAAACGGAAAACAAAAAGCGTCAGCCTGAGACAAAATTAATTACTTTCAAAATCAGGATCATGGAGAAAGTGCACAAGTGTACTTTAGTGACTGCCTCATTAGATAGTACTTGCCTAATACGGAGTACAACCTTAAGATTGGAGTGTAACTGATACGTGAGGTACTTGAAGTGCAAGTAGACGCTAATAACATCCACATCTAACCTCCAAGAGCAGAAGACAGAATAAAGAAACAACAAATATATCTTCAAATTTATACCTCAAGCCCCTCAACCGTCTCTCTGTATCCAGCTTGCACATACTCCTTAGTAAGTGTCTCCTCGGGGCAATTTGGAGTTGGAGGGTGAAAATCTGGAGGTGCAAGTCTGATATAAATAAAGAAAGGTCAATATTTATGAGAACAGGAGAAATCCACATATCATTAAAGATAATCAATAATCAGATAGAAGTTGGAAATACAGTCACAGGATAAATAGGAAACTGCTGAAGCATTCTATAATATGGTCCAACAAACAGCAAAATGAGTTAATCTAAGAAATATTTCACACAATTCAGTTGGCCTGTTTGCTTAGAACCGTTCTGGAAGAAAAATTTGTGAGCTTGTGTTCGCGGGCAGAAGGGGGAAAACAAATACACAATAGTGCTCAACGGATAGCACACTAGATACTGATCGTGGGAATTACCGGGAATTCAGGGGCTCCTTTTCACATCTCAATTTGTATGGTGGTGGTTGTAAAGATCGTCTGAAAAAACAAGATCAGAGTCAAACAAAATTCTTCTATATAGTGAGCTTTACAGAAGAGATAGCAGAAACAGATTCTTCTAAATATGTAGAAAGGAAGAAAAAAATCCAACAACCTTAATAAAAATCATACAAAGAATTACAGCCAAAGGTTGGACACCAAAAGCACAGATTACAATGATAACAGGAAACCAAGAAAAGGCTGCTTGTCCAGTACAATTATAAACAAAGAGAGGCAGCTAAAGCTGCAGTAAATGAGGTTTATGACCATAAAATTTCCGGCCGAGAAAACGACCATTAATGGTAGCGTACTATACAAAAAATTATAAATTGACAAGCGTACTTTTAAATTTCAAAAGAAACACAAACCTAGAACCATGTAGCTTTAATTATATTTTAAGAACATAATAAAGTGAGTCAACCATTCTGATGGTTCACTTACAGAAATATAAAAGGAAGTTGAGTGTCACAAGGTAGTAAGTACCACAATGACTCCACTCGCAGGATAACGCAACACTCCGATGTGTCTGTATTTTCAGTATACTAAATTAATCCAATTAGTTCATCCAAGAAATGAATGATTAAGAGAGAAACGAAAAACTTTTGTTTTATTCCTTTTAGGCAACATTTAACTGCAGAAAAATAGTACCCTTGTGAATGTTGAGTTATTATTTTTTTTCTAGTAATTGTCAAAGATGAGGAACAATAAACGCATTGATGAGCTTTATCACAACCCCCTAAACACTGGTCTTAGAAGTCCACAATTTCGCCACAAATCAGAATGAATCTATAAAGCATGATGCTTCAAAATGAGTGACGTGGAAGTACCCAATTAATCTTGTATACTGATGCACCTAACAGATACACTTGTACTTTTCTCATTAGGAGACAGGATGGATACACAACAAATAGGCTTGGGACAAGAGAATTAAAAATGGTTCCGTTGCAAATACCATATTTTATGTTTTATCGATTAAATTATCAAATACCATATTTTATGTTTTATCGATTAAATTATACCCTAAAAGGTATGTCATTATAAAGATCGAGCAGAGGGAAAAAGAACTGAAGCAGAACTTTTATATATTGTTATGTTGGCTTGTAGAGACACTTTGAGCTCATAGAAAAGTACGATAAAAGGTTTAATATGTTTTCATAAATTGTTTGGGGCAATGGTGGGGTAAGACTGTAAGAAACCTTCTACTTTGTATTTCCTAGTGAAAATAATCTTCCAAACACTTGCACATATATGTGCGCACACACACAGCTTAGCAAAATTTTAACCCATTTGCTCAAATGCAACCCAGCCCAAAATAGAATGTAATCACCTAAATATATTTTCCTAAACTTAACAGCATGAAAAAAAAAGAAAAAAAAAACAGAAAAATCAACTTAGTAGCTTATTCAACCCACCAATGCAGAAAAGACAACTACACATAAGGATGGAGCTAAATTGTCTTTCATCTTCCATTTAAATTCCCATTAGTATGAATTGAATCCAAGATACATGAAACAACATATACTCCCTCCGTCCCATAACTATGTGCACAAAATAAGTTGTGCACGGGAATTAAGGGATGAATGGCAGTGGGTAGTTGTTGTATGGAAAGTGAAGTAGGAGAGAGAAAGCGAGGTAGTGAATTGTAGGTTGATTGGTGTTGTGAGTATAAAAGTAAAGTAGGAGAGAGAATGAGTGGGAGGAATAGTAAAAAATCTTTTCCATTTTAGGAAAGTGTGACTTATCAATGGGACGCCCAAAAAGGAAATTTGTGCACATTGTTATGGGACGGAGGGAGTATATGTATTCAAGTTCTTTAATACATGTGTGTTCTTTAATGAATACTAGTTCTTTAAATAGTACAAAAATAGTATAAATATAAAAATACAACTAGATGAATAAGATAAAAAACTTAAATGGAATCAACCAACCCCAAACGCCCATACATTTAAATTAAAAAGTCATCCATAAAATACACAGAAATCAGGGAAAAAATATAAGTTCCACTTTGCAGAAACCCAAATTTTAGATAAGACAATTATCATCATTTTTACACGAGTATCTCCAATACGAGAACTTACACCAAAAATATTTGGGGGAAGAACAAGGTTTATAAGAACCAAACAAGCATATAGAGAAAGAACCTATCTTCTAAATTGCATTTATTAACTTATACTGTTAGTTCATCTGGTTTTGATGAATCAAACTATTCGTTATTCGCATTGCAATGTTTTTCATTTGAGATGCTCATGTGAAAAAAAAAATGGTGAAGATTATTTTCAAACCTATTATGGGTTTCTGTAAAGATTCCTATAGTTAAAGGTTAAAGGCCTTTGGCGTTAGTTAATTACATTTAAGTTCTTACAATTGTTGTAGTTTAATATTTATATATGCTTACCACTTAAGAGAAGAGGGCTCATATTCATTAAGGAACACATACATCTACTGAACAACTAAATATCAAACTTATGTTGTATTTTGAGACTTGTACTGAGTTCATGCTGTAAGTGAGAAGCTTTTAGCTGCAAGAATAAAGACAACTTGGTTCCATAGTTATTATATGGTTTTTTACATTGGTTGGTTGAGTAAGCTGTTCAGTTTATTATTTTTGTTATCAATTCCCACGATGCCAAGCTTAGGAAAAGGTATATATGCGATTTCATTCTATTATGGTCGGGTCTGCATTTGTGTCAAGGGTACGTAATATAGTTCAGCTGTGTGGTTGTATTTCCTGCATTGTTCCTCTCCAAATTGGAGCGCGGCACAGAGTATAAGGATTCTACAAACTGTGAAGCTGCTCATACACAAAAAGTAATTCATTATGTCGTCCAGGCCCGTCTCAATAATTATAGGGACCCTGTGCTAAATACGAAAGTTGGGGTCCTTAGTAATAAAAAAAATACACAATAAAATAATTACAATAATGTTGACGTAATAAGAAATAATTCATTAAAATTAAGATATGTTACTAAAAGAAAATCAAACTTTCTAATTAAGTTTTGGGGGGAAAAATGAATGAAAACCTAAACTAGAAAAGAAGGGGAGAGAGGTCCAACAATGAAAATGAATGAAAAGCCCAAATAAGAGAAAAGAAGCCCAAGATTAGAAATGGGAGAAAAGTCCAAAAAGGTAAAAAAAAAAAAAAAAAAATACAGTGCAGCTGCTTGGAATCGAACACGGACACGCCAAGACACATCATGAACTCCTTACCAACATGCCACATTAGCCAGTTTGTTCTCACTCGGTATCTGACATATATATACTAAACATTCAAAATTTGGGGCCCCAAAATTTTTTGGGCCCTGTGCAATTGGGCTGGTGGTTGCACAGGCCCAAATCCGGGCCTGATGTCGTCTTGTACAAGCCACTGATTGTCATTGACGTTAATCAGATCATAGACCACAAGTAATTTGTCAAGTGTATTATTTAAATTCCTTTTGAATTATGGATGACGAACATATATAATCAATAATACGACGGGAATTTATACAGAATGTACGACACATTGGCATTTTACAGGCAAGTAACTCGGGAAGGGGGAGAATAAATCAACAATTATAAATAAAAGGACAGAAAAACAGTTACCTAGGATTTAACGGAAAGTTAGATGAGAGTGAAGACGACTCAGCTCGCACATCTCTTGTTGATGGCCCACCAACTCCGCTGTTATTAACTGCACTGGTGCAGCTGCCAGCATGATACCTTTGCATTTCTCCCAAGTATCACCTGCATACTGCTTTCCGCATTGAACCACCACAAGATGGTATGCAATTCAAACTGCATTAAGAATTGCTATACTGGTTACATGGAAGTTAAGCCGGATAGAAGTGGTTAATGAACGCACTTTGAAAAGCAACTATGTCCTAAGGTACTTTACAACAAGTCCAAAAAAAATTACTCTACTATCAATCTGTGTGGAATATGAAGAGCAATCTGAAACTGAAAATTGGCAAGACAGAGTCGGAATAAAGGCGAGTTAGGAAAATGTGCATCATAAACTGCACGTGGAACTTATCCAAGGTCTTATGATCCAACAACATTCCATATGGACGATCTCATGTTTTTAAATCCCTGGAGATTTTGTAAAAAAGGACATTCAGTGTGAATGATTCATGACATAAAAGACTACAGCTTCAAGGAGTTCCTTATAGCGAATCTTCGTACCATCAGATGAAAGTATATTACTAACCATAAGGATGCGACAGTTGATGTAGTACAGGAATCTTCTCAAATAACTCCACTTTTAAGATACGATATTTCAAGCACGTTCCACAACATATCATTTTATAACCGAACACAAAATCAAATACTGAGCAGTTGAAAACAAACTAACAGTTACAAACATTATTATATCATAAAACCACAGCCCAGCAATTCCCAGCTTATAACAGATAAAAATAAAATTATCCTAACCGGAGTTCAGAATCAATATAACGCCCATAGATTTGAACTGAACCAGTCAAACCACAAATGAGACAACTTTTTATTACTCAAACAACTTTACGAAGTCAACCATAAAAGGAGTAAAAAAAAATATCTACTTCCCAACTAACTCCGACCGGCTCGGTTACTTGACAGATTCTAAAGGTGCCTGATTAAATTAAGTTAATCACAAATTCTGAAATAAGCAATCTTTATAGCTAACATTGGTTATTCAAATGACTTTGATCTTCATATCTTCATAGAAATCCAATGAAAACTCTGACACTAGTCCACATAAAAGTAAAACTCAACTGTATAATCCGTTCAAACCCACACTAACCTCAATTCATTCCAAATTAGTAACACTTTGCTACTCCAAACTACAAGACAGACAAATGAAAGGAATAACTACAAACAAACCAAATCAAACAATTCAGCATTAACATAGACGTAAAACACGAGAATGGATCAACCAATAAACCAAAAAAAAATAAAAAAAAATCGCAGCATACCTCGAAATCAAGAAAACCAAATAAAATTTGAATCTTCACAGCTTAACAAACTCCCGATCCTTACTTCAATATAATTAGGGTTTTGAAACGGTTGGGGAAAACAATGAGAATTTACACCAGAGACAGAGAGTATTAAAAATCTAGGGTTTTTGATCGACAATTCGATAAAAACACAAATGTCGAAGTGATTTGAGAGAAATTAAATTAGGGATTGCAAGCCAAGATGGCGAATCGTTTATAGAAAGAGTTGTATATTATGCGTTTGTGTGTTTAGATATAGAGAGGGAAAGTGCGATTTTTAGAGAGAGGGGTGAGGGAAGGGGACGAAAGCTCTCTCTCGTTTGGGCTTTGACTATTTTTTTTTAGATTTTCTTTCTTTTTTTCTTCTTTTTTTTATCTTTTATCTTTTAGAAAATTAAATCTTCCGTCCATAAATTATAAAAAGTGTTGTTTTTATAGGGTTTAGGATTTAGTGTTTAAAATTTTAAGGTTTAGGGTTTAAAATTTAAAGATAATATTAATATTAAAAAATTGACATTTTATAATCTATTTTATATTTATGAAAAAATTAGTTTCTCTCAAAATTAGTTCCTCCGTCCATAAATTATAAAAAGTGTTGTTTTTATAGGGTTTAGGATTTAGTGTTTAAAATTTAAAGATAATATTAATATTAAAAAATTAACATTTTATAATCTATTTTATATTTATGAAAAAATAGTTTCTCTCAAAACTTGTTCTTTATCTTTTACCTCATTTTTGGTTCACCCAATGATGCACTTGGATACTTATGTAAGTTAGAATATGGGGGTGATGGAATTTTCAAATACTCCATAATCATGCCATTTCTGAATGTTTTAATCTTTTTTACCTAAACTACCCTTGTAGATTTTGTGGGTGTTTTATGTTAAAATGTAAATTTGGGTGAGTTGTCCACATCCATTTTTGCATTTGGATGTAGGGAAAGGTAAATGATTTGATCTTGTTTTCCCTTTTTTCTGTATTGATGAAGATATCTGAATTTATACAAATTGAGATTTTGTGAGAGAAATATATCTTCAAATTTTAATTTTCGGTAAAATCTAACAAAAGCGATATGTTGAGAAAAATTATTACATCAAATGTGAGTGACTTATAAGATATTGTTTATATATTGTTTGATTTACACAAAATTTTGGAAAATTTATTTATAAGTTTCTTACTAGTCAAATCCTCAAACAAATGCGATAAAAAAGATCCTCAAACAAATATAAAAGTGGATTGTTTTAATTAAAATTGTTACGTTAATATTTTCACTTTGTAACGTAAATGAGATTTCTCATTCTCTTAGTAAAATAGACATATGTAACGGATAATTGCTTTCTTCCCTTTCCCCCAGTGTATTAGATTTCCCTCACTAATGATTTGCGTATCATACATTCATATCAACGATTTGCAATAATATAAATTATTAATTTTGTAATACTTTACAACTTGTTCACGAGAGCAAACAATCTCCAACATGATTGTAGCAGTGAGAGTTGATCACAATGGACAAGATGCACAAATTTATACTCAGAATTTAAGTCACGCATATATTGACGTATAACGATGTCAATCAACATTGTTCTAATTTAATATACGTTATATCGTATAACCTGCTCTCTCTCTCTCTCTCTCTCTCTCTCTCTCTCTCCCACTGATTTTTTAACGTTATACTATTAGTTGTGTTTGTTTTCATGTTCACTATACATTCTCAAATTATATACTTTTTTGCGCTAAAGTAATATAATAAAATAAGTGTAATTAAACTCTGCATTCGCTTGAACACGCGTTGTAATGGTGAACTAAATTGATGCACTATATATATTTCTCGACGAAATACATTAGTGACAAAGACACAAAGTGTTTATAGACTTTCTGAAGGTTGTGGATCATTTAAAACATTTAAAATATGATGGTACATTCATAAATTATATTGTTGATTAATATCTTCATTTTTCATGCAATTCTTTGCAAGCCATTATATTCGTGTTGATATTCATAGAATTATATTGTTGATTGGGCCATAGACATGCCCGGTTCACGATTTATGATGGTTCACGGTTCATAAAAAACTAAAACCATAAATGAACCGTTAACTCACGGTTCAACGGTTCATCGGTTCATCTTTTTTAAAAACAAACACATTTTGAGCAGTTTTAAAGTATTTTTTTAAAACATTTGTTTTTTGATTATTTTTTGATGCATTATAATTATTTTACTTTATATAAATATTAAGGAAATTTTAAATTACATATTTTTAAAGGAATTAAGAGGTGTTAGTGGGATGAAATTATTTTTTTTTTAAAAAGGACGGTACCCTTATAGTTTTAGTAATATTAAGTAAATTAACATAGAGGGACACAACCAACTTACTATATTATAATTAAGGGGGGGTATTTAGGAGTCTTACCGCAAAAAAATATTTTGAATTTATATAGTATGAACAGCCGGTCCAAACCGCCGGTTTTGGAAGTCAAACCACCTATGACCGTAAACCGCCGGTTCACGGTTCATCCGGTTCACGGTTTTTAACGTTTCAAAACCGCCGGTTTATCTGGTTCAAACGCGAACCGTGGGCACATCTATTGGTCCATACTGTATACAATAGCACAAAGTTACCTAAAGTACAGGGTCTAGTTTGTAATAACTGGAACATAAGGGACATAAGTGAAAATTTACTTAATAACGACACTAATCAACGATATACCTCGAGTTTCCGGCAGGTCCTTCACTTCAGCACTGTTTTCGAGTCCTGAGTCTTGACCCACCGGCGTGCACCTCACCGCCGTTACCTACCTTTCCGGTCCGACTGTCTAGGGTCGAAACCACCACCGCCGGTGACCGGTACGTTGATGAGATTCATGAATCTTTCTTCCCTCTCTCGCAATTTCCCGCTCTATGTATAATAATCTTGCAGATTGTATTAGAAGTAGGGTTCTTAAATTCGACTTTTAGGTTTGTTGCACGACACATGTTACTGAGTTCGGACTTTAATTCAATCTACTTTAGTTTAACTCGTTGGAAACTGTTCTTATTATTCTATTGTTCCTGTTCAATTTCACGCTGCAGTCATTCTCAATTTCACCCTGTGATTGAAGTCTGATATCGGAGTTCAAAATCATCTACTCCCTCCGTCCCTCTCAAAATATGATTTTGGTAGCTTTTTTTATACCTTGACCAAGTAATTTAAGTAAATAATTATTATCTTTTTGTAAATCTAATAATTGTTTTTGATAGGGTTATTAACCATGATTAAATAAAAAATTTAGGATCATTATTTTTCTTCAAAAGATTTGGTCAAAGTATAGTCAAGTTTACCAAAATTCTATTTCGAGCGGGACAGAGGGAGTATATTTTAATTTTTCTCAGCCGAGATAAGCTTTAGATTTGAATTCAGTTCACTAGAACCGAATGTTGGATGCTTTTCAAGGAACTGGTAAGCTGCTTGGTTCTGTTTGTCTGCAGCCCTAATTATACCAGAACCATAGTTGTCAAAGGCGGCGGGCGAAATGTACTTAGGAAAGGCGAAAAGCGAGGCGAGAGGCGGGCGGCATAAAGGCGAGCAAGGAGGAAAATAAAACTAAAAAATGCTCTACACGTGCTTTGCACGGAATACTAATTTTCTATTTTTTTATTATTATTTTGCTCTTTTTATATTTTATATTCAATAAAGTAGCATAACATTTATTTGTAATATAAATATATTATATATAAAAAATAATTTTTAATTATAGTTAACTAAAATAGTAACCATCATCTTAACTAATACTATTAATAGTAATAATTAATCTATATTATAACTATCATAATTAACTAATACTATTAACAGTACTTATTAATATCTATAATAACTATTATAATTAACTAATTTTATTAATAACAATGATAACCTAATATAGTAACTATTATGATTAACTAATACTATTAATAGTAAAAGTTAACATATATTGTAACTGCCATGATTAACTAATAATATTAATAGTAATAATTAACTTATAGAGTTACTATTATACTTAACTAATACTATTAATAGTAATAGTTAAATTATATAGTAACTATTATTGTTAACTAATGATATTAATAATAATAGTTAACTAATATTGTTAACAAATACTATTAATATAATAGTTAACTAATATAGTAACTATTATAGTTAACTAATACTAACAATAGTAATAGTTAACTTGTATAGTACTCCCTCCGTTCCAATTTAAAGTTCTTAGTTTGATTTTGCACAGAGATTAAGAAAAAATAAATGTTGTGAGTGTGAAAAGTAAAGTAGAAAAAAGAAAGTGGTAGGGAGTTTTTGTTGTGAGAATGACAAGTGGGTTCCATTGTCCATTTTAGGTAATAAAGTAAAGTAAGAACCTTAAATTGGGATAGACCAAAAAAGAAAGTAAGAACCTTAAAGCTGGACAGAGGGAGTAACTATTCTAGTTAACTAATACAACAATAGTAATAGTTAACTAGTATAGTACTCCCTCCGTCCCAATTTAAAGTTTTAGTTTCACTTTGCACGAAGATTAAGAAAAAATAAATGTTGTGAGTGTGAGAAGTAAAGTAGGAAAAAGAAAGTGGTTTGGGAGTTTTTGTTGTGAAAATGACAAATGGGTCCCATTGTCCATTTTAGGTAATAATATAAAGTAAGCCCTTAAATTGGGACAGACCAAAAAAGAAAGTAAGAACCTTAAAGCTGGACAGATGGAGTAACTATTATAGTTAACTAATCTATATATTATATGAAAGCAGAAACAATTCTAGGCACCACAGCCCGCCACGTGGCATTATAACGTGGAAAGCCACGTGGCGGCTTTCAAGCTCCCAGCAAAATTTTGTTGATTCTCTCTCTCTCTCAAAAACAAAAAAAAACAAAAAAAAAAAAAAAAAAAAAAAAAATCAACCTAACAAGTTTATTTTAAAACCTTAACATGAATCTAGGAGTTTATTGATTTAATTGGTCAATTCAAATTTCAAAAATTTCATTTTAAGAAAGAATTGAATTTTAATTGCTATCCTAATTTAACCACAAATTTACAGTCATTTTAAATTGCAATTCAATCTAAACAAGAAAATAATATACTATTTGATTATCTGTATTAAAATCAACGTTTGTTTAAATATCCTTCTTGATGATTCCAAAATTAAATTTATTTTTATTGTTCATAGAGTCATGGAAAGGTATAAAGAGAATGATAGATGCAGAAGAAGTTCATTTGGAATTTGCAATTCAATCTAAATTAGTAAGTGGTGAGTTAATGCATTTTTAAATATTTGTTTAATAGTTCTATTTTAACTTCTCCAAAAGCATCTCATTCTCAGTTAATTTTCCATTGATGACTTATATATATTCTTTTGATTTGTATGCAGAAGAATATGATGAAGCTTGAAGATCGGCTCATGAATTTGATATGGATGGCAGGTTTATGTTTTAGAATACCAATAAGGAATGAGTCAAGTAATATATAACTATATTATTTATGTTCATATTTATATCATTTTTCCTTATAAATTTATTTAAATATTATTTTATTATTAACAATTCATAACAAAAAAATCTTATAAAGTTAATTCCACATGGCTTTAGAATTTGAGGGTGAGATCTAATAAAGCGTGGTTCAATATGGTATTGTTTTGTGAAAACTATAAAACTAAAAAAAGTCACAAATGGAGATAATAAATGATTAACATTGCAAAATCATTTCCATACTGGTACTAAGAAGAGTTTGAGGGCAATTATGTCAATATGTTGATTGATTCTCTAACATTTTTATTGAGTTTAGTGGATAAATACAATATATAGGGGAGATAGCCCCTCCCTATAAATCTAGCAAATTTGTCGATGGCATGTTTAAAGCTACCAAAATAAATCAAAAGGTCAAACACACCACAAATTAATCTATACATTTGCTGTAACATCTCAAAAATCAAGTAGGCCAAGCATTAGTCTTATTTTGCTTTACCTCTCATACAAAAATAGTACTTCATCTGTCCCGGAAAGATAGTCTTATTCTGACTTTTTATAGTAAACAAAAATGAATTTTGACCAAGCATTAGTGACGATTTATTCATTTTAGTTAAAGTCTAAAATTTGTAATTGCTAAAATATTAAATGATTTATTAATAACAATTTTTAGAATTTCATTGCCTCTTTTGATTTGCACCAATGTTTGATCAAATTTATTTTTGTTGATCATAAAAAATTAAAATGAGATTATCTTTCTGGGACAGAGGGAGTAGAATTCTTTGATCATGAATTGTTGATTAAACATAATAATGTCCCTGAGAAAAAGAAGTTGACTTGGATATTGACAAGGTGGTCAGAGCTGATTCAGCTGTTAAGGAAGTTGACTTGGATATTAACAAGGTTGTCAGAGCTAATATTGTTACAGAGAATGAGCCTCTACCAAGAAGATATGTGAATAGTGAATCGCCAAGTTGTTCTTAGAGTGTCGAAGGCAGTATTATTTGATTGGATGATAGTGGAACTTCTCAAATGGAGAAACATTTATTGAAGGTAAGATAATTTTCTTTATTTCGAATGATTATTGTGTTTATTTGTACAGTATGATGTGGGTATTTCAACTGACCTTTTCTCTTTCTCCATACAACAACATTTGAAATTTACTCAGGATGTTCCGCCATCTGGAAGAAAGATAAATCAAGTACTTTCTTCTATTAGGTCGTCAGTTTTTCGTAAATCATATAAAGATCCATCTTCACCAGCAACATTTGAAATTGACTCATGAATGTAAAACACATGCCCTTTTTTCCTGTTTCTGAGCGAGCAAGGCGTCCCTCTTTCATTTGATATCATCTTGATATTTTTTTCCCTTTACTTATTGAACTACATTTACATCATAGGATAAAGATCTTCATGTGGTGATTTCATGTTTACTTATTGATTTTTTTTTGCTGACGAAAATAAATCGGTAACAAAGTAGGCCGTTATCCCATCTGGATCTGCTGACTCAATGTCTAAAGGCGTGGCAACAGTGTGTTATTTTTGCACGTGCCCTCAAAAATCTTTCAACTATCTTCTAATCCGCTATTGTTATTGGCAGAGTATTATTTCACGGATAGCAAATGATGATTGAGGCTGATCTTGGGAATTCGCTTTTGCTTAACAATTATGCAAATTCCTGAAAAGAGGTAAGTCATCAAATTTTATTCCCATTTGGAGCATATGTTTAAATTTGTTATGGAAATGAATTTGTTCAAAGAATAATTTGGAGTCATTTTAAAGGAACTGCTTTTAGCGTTATCAAAATGGAGAAAGCATCTTCCGTTGTGTGTTTGTTTGTGTGTGTGTGTGCGCGCGCGTGTGTCTGCCTTCAACAATATTTTTTTTCTAAATGCAAATTCTAACCTAATATTTATATGTTTTGTATAGTTAAATTCTGGTCTCAAGGCTTTTGAGATGCCAATAAAATTACTTTATTTACTGTAAATGAAATTTTGGCAGAAGTAACAATTTATGAGAGTTTAACATGTGTGTCTATCAAACCTAATGAAAACAATATTTTGATCACCCAAGCTCTTTTCCTATTTTAATACTAAGTTATATTTAGTTTTTAAAACAGGTTCGTGGGGATTTTACTAAGGCTGAAGAATAATGCGGAATAGCAATATTAGCTAATCTAAATGATGGAAATGTTTTCTCTTTATATGCCGATATAATCTGGCAAACTCATAAGGATGCCCGACGTGCTGAGAATTACTTCGATCGAGCAATACAAGCTGCTCCTGATGACTGGTATAACTTGAGTCAGTTGTTTGCTTCACTCTTTTCAACATCACCTCCAAAAATGCATTTTTTTTTTTTTGCAGCGACGGGAATTCAATCCATTTCAATTCTTTGATCGATTTCAATCTCTCTCTGATTCAACAAAGTTTGAACGATGGCTACAACTAAGATTATTGGTAGTCTTGTGGGGCCATTTGTAGTTGCATTTGGAGCTGACCACATTATGTCCGACCACAAGCTTTTTGGAGGTACCACCCCAATCACTATTTTGATCAATGAATAGTTGGCAGTGACGAACAAGAATTTCCAGGCATGGCCACGCACCGCTGGCCTTCCACTGGTGATGAACCCCATTAGCTGTCAAAATTTCATTGTCAAGTCCCGTTTTGATTTTTGAAGCTCTGGCCATTCTTCTTGAAAAATTTGTTAAGGTGGCATAAATTGTAAACAAGAATGAATGAATGCTCTTGGACTCAAATTACCGGTTTTTGTGAAACTTAAATAGTTGTTTTTTCTGGTGCACTTGGCTGCATTTTAACTATTTTGTCTATTGGCATAAATTGTTTTTTCTCATGCAACTTTGGATATCTTAACAGTTCCTTTAATACTTAGTGCAAGATTAGCGTATCCATGTATACAATTATGTTCTTTTGTAATGACATTTCATTAAAAATTTATTCTATAATCAAAACAATTCAGTGTTACCAATTTTCTTTGACAATTTTGAATATATCGAGTATGAATTTGCCTTCTTTGCACTTCTTGGAAGGATTATTATGATTGTTCGTATTTACAGTCCAAGAGCTCGCGGCAATCAGCGCAATGTATGTTGGCAACTGTGTGAAGACCAGTTATGAGATGCCTCTCTTTTTTGGTACCCATCACAATGAAAATAAATTTTTTTATGGGCCAAAGATTGATATCAATCGTTTCTCTCTCTCTCTCAGTATGAACATAACTTGCATAAGTTTTTCTTACATAATTAGCCTTATAATTCCCGTCGAATTTCAACGGGTTATTCACTAGTACTATTAATAGTAATAGTTAACTTGTATAGTAACTATTATAGTTAACTAATATTATTAGTAGTAATAGTTAAATTATATCATAACCAGGGGCGGATCTTGCATGTAAATAGGGGGCGCCCGGTCAACCCATTTTTTAACTTTTTTTACTAAGTGCACCGCAAAAAATAATAATTAGAGTGATAATTTAACTAAAGGGGATGTGATAGAAGGAAAATTTAACAACAACGCTGACATAAACGAAGCGGAGCCGCGGAGCCAAAAAAACACAAAACTTACCGACTGGTGTGGCGGCGACCTTTGCTCCGTGGACGAGAGAAAGAAAGAGCGCAGATCCGCCTCGATCTTCATTTAATCCTTTGCACAATGGCACTCTTCACTCCTGTAAGCATCCTCAAGTCTCTCATCTATTTTCTCTCTCCGAATTGAAGTAAACTGACATCTAGGGTTTGAATATAAATTTGGGGCTTTGATATTTCTTTTCAAATTTCATGGGTGATTTCAATATAATTGTTGATTAAATGTTTGAATTTAAGTATATATATATATATATATGTCTGTGTTTGAATGGTTATTCCATTGATGTTTTTTTAGAATTGTTGGTGTTTTTGGTTGATTATTGAATATGGACAAATTTCTTATCATAAGGAAAAAAATTGAGGATGGTGAAACTAGTTTTGGGGTGGGTAATTCCTAGTGATGGCTTCTGGTAGTAAAGAATTTGTTGATATGAGTACTCTTCCTTCGGTTCCTGCATTTAGAAAAAGCATTTATGAAAACGCGTAAGGGACAAATTTGATTTGTTAGTTGTACTGTTTTCTTTTATGAGACAATTGTTTTGAACTTATGGACTTAATTATGTACTTGAATATAATTGCGTTTTGAAATTTTTTGGTATGAAGTTATTTAGTGTAAATTGTGCACCCGGTGTTTGGAAATCCTAGATCCGCCACTGATCATAACTATTATTATTAGCTAATAGTATTAGCTAATATTGAGAATATCATAGGTCACACATATTTAGGATGGTGATGATGTGGCTTCAAAACTAATAATTCTAAAAGAAAGGGCGCATGAATTAAAATTACGAAGTTCAAATTAACAAAACAAGTACTAGTTTAAGCAAGTGAAATAAACTTAAGCCCTTAAATATTATCAAGAAAAGAAATCAAGCTCTAAAGTCATGCAAAAGTAAATGAAAATTTGTAAAACATGGAAAAAAGAAAAGAAAAGAAGAGATAAAAAATGCAAAAGGGCGAGAGGCGGGCGGGTAAAAGGCGAGCAAGGCGAACGCCTTGTGAAAAAAGGCGTACATCCGCCTGTCTGGCTACAAAAAGGCGACCGACCCCCCAAGGCGCCAAAAAGGCGAGGCGGGCGGTCGCCTTTGACAACTATGACCAGAACGCTTGAGTGAAAGATTTCCCCCCTCCTTTTTCTTGTCATTCATCGTTCATAGGTTTGCTTGACAAAGTCCAGTCCTTGAACACATTGAAGCATAATTGAAACACAAATTAAAGTGTGTATACCACAGAGATGCTTCTCTGATGTTGTTAAATCTAACTTGATATTATTCCATAAGTTATAAAAAGTCCACTTATTTAATATGGTTTCACCCTTAAAATAGTGTGTTTAGGCTTTAAAACAGTGAGTTTAGGCCTTAAAACACCAAGAAAATAAAATAGCAAGTTTAGGCGTTAAAACACTAACTCTGTATATTTAAAACAAGACTTTTTATAACTTATGGAGGAACTAGTTTCCCCCCAAAAAAATTTGTATTATTATCCTTTTCTCGATTTAACAAAATCTAGCTTTTTCTCTAACTTACAGTTGTATGCTTTTTGATGGCTTCTAGGATAGTTTTGTTTAGGTTACCAGGTCAATTGTGATGAACGAGGAGTCGTCTAAGAAAGAGGCACGTCCTCAAGTGGTGAAGTTGAACCAGGCATTAAAATTGGTAAGTTACGCCCGTGGTTATGTAGTGAAGTTTATTCAGTTCACTCATTATTAATGTTTACATCCATGTTAAGCAAACTGTTTGGTTTCTTTGGGCTCTTTCACTTACGCTCAACGTGCACACACACATGTATGCATATATTATACTCCCTCTGTCCCAAAATGATCTTCCCATTTGCTATTTCTCTTTGTCCCAAAAACTTCTTCCCATTTGTACAATTTGGGGTTAAAAGTGCATAAACAAAACATGGCTAGTGAAGCAATATTCTTAAAAAAGTTTTAATAGTCAAATTGAGAAGATCATTTTGGGACGGAGGGAGTACATAAAAATAATTGTGTTGCATGTTGATAGAAAGTTGAAACGGTGGAATCCTTCTTTAGTGTGAATGGATTAGCCTGCTATGGTGATTTTTTGGTTCTGCTAGGGTGTTCTACTACAACTTTTCTTTTAGAGCATGTGTTGTCTGCTGGAATAAACGGTCAATGTGAATGATTTCTACAGATTTCTCTTATTTGTAGCTGCATTTTAACTCCTACGGATCTGATTTTCGATGGGATCTGATATATTATTTAGTATTTTGCTGCCATATTTGATAGAAATCCCCATAGTTAGGGCCAGTTTGGCACTGCTTCCAATTGAATATTGCTCAGTTGAAGAGAGATCTTTAGAATGTAGCTGCAAAAAAACATTATAGAAGCCAATGCTGTGAATCTTACTTCTCCCTTCAAGCCCAAAACTTCATTTTGTTCTTTGTTTTTGTTCCATTATAGTTACCCATCTTCTACTCAACGTTATCTTGTTTAAATTAAATGATTCAGATATTCACAAAGAGCATAACTTCTCACGTTCACTGTCCAAAAACATCACCGGCCTTTCTCCCCCTTAATATATTTGTCTTCTTTGCTTTCGTTGACTGGGCACCAGGATCACAGTTTTTTATCCAGTGATAAACGAATAGATTAAACCTAATGTTGAATCAACATACAAAATTAACCAAGAAAATCTCAAACGCTTGCATGTGAAGGGGAAAGACAAACAAGCAGTTGGAATCAATAAGGGTGTGGGGATCATTTGATGTTAAACACTTTGAAGACCTTCACAAGCCTGTTGCGCTTCATGTACCATAATAGGATAAAGAAAGATCTTTAATGTCCAAGATTGAAGACAGAGTTGTTCCAACTATGATTGGATAAATTATGATTATCACGATGAGATATACTCCCTCCGTCCCATACTTATCGCTACTTTTCGTTGACCATATTTGAACTTTGACTAACATTTTATGCTAAACTATTAATCTCTATAAAAATTTAAAGATGGTTATTGATAATGTTTTTATTGGTGATTTAATAACTATTTTTAAATTTTTTATGAAGATTAATAGTTCAGCATAAAATGTTAGTCAAAGTTAAAATAGGGTCAACAAAAAGTAGCAATAAGTATGGGACGGAGGGAGTATGTTATTTTTCATACATGCCATCAGTCCCACTACTCTGATTCCTCTACTTATACAATAGGACCTAATTTTGTCCTCATCTGTCACCCTCTCGAAATTGGTTTTGCCCAAAAACTTTCTTATTTACATTAAATATTTCTATTTTGTAGGCTTTCACTTGCTTCTCATGCCAATAAACTGTGGAGTTTCTATTGACTTTTTTGTGCGTTATACTTGTTATGCAGGCTGAAAAATGGGTCAACAATATGTCCAAAACCACGGAAAATGAATCAACTCGAGTAGTTTTAGAACCCCGTCCAGCTAGGTCAGTATTGACTGACCCGACCCTGTATACATATTGAAATATAAGAGCATTTATCTAATTCTTTCAAGATTTTTGCAGGCTCGGAATAGGTGCAGCAGTTCCTCGCGTGTCCAAAGTTGTACACTCAAACGACCCGGTGGAAAGAAAATTACGCGCAAAATTGAATGCCGAAAAAAGGAGAGTTGCTAATATTGAGAAAGAAAGTGCAGACGATGAAAGACGTGATGATAGCAGCAGCGATGAGGAATCAGAGAGCAGAACAAAAACATTTGTTAAGAAGAGACCAGCAAGTTCAAACTTATCTTTACAGCCAAAGAAGAAACAGAAATAACTTCCATCATTACAAATCAAAAGTCCATTTACTTATGTTTATTTTCTGTATTTATTTTGTATTTTTAGCTTTGTAACTTTCAAACTAGGCCTGTTTAATTCAAAAACCTTGGTCACAAATTTTGGTGGGATTAATTTGTCAGATTTTTTTTTTAGAGATCCTAGTGCTCTAACACAATGTAGGTTAAATTGCACTGTAATGTACAACTAATTATATACTACCTCCGTCTCTAAATGAGTGTTCAAATTTCATTTTAAGGGACATCTGAAAATGTTAACTTTTTGTACACTTTGGTGGCAAAGGTTCATATATAATCTTGTATTCTCTTTTCCAAATATTTAGTTTTGCACGTATAAAGAGACCGGTGAAAAAAATTCGAAAAAATATTCAGGGAAAAAGTTATGCTCAAAAAACACTCATTTTGGGACAAAGTTTTTTTGAAAATGAACACTCATTGAGGGACAGAGACAGAGGGAGTAATTTGTTTCTCCCAACTATTTGCAGAATTCTTTTACGGAATAATGTCTTAAAGTTCATTTTTATTTTTATTTACAGTGATTGAGAAACTGTGTATATTCTGACATTTTTTTAAGCAAGCAAAATTTACCAGAAAAAATGCAAGCAAAGTCATGTGACTTACAGTAGACTACATGATTGTACAAGATTTGAGGGTAAAAAACTCCCTTCAACTCTTCAACAGATGCATACATGCATTTGGAATGTATGTTCTCTGTTTTATGTTTATTAACCACTCATCAAGCTTCTAATTACAACATAAACAACCGTCGTAAAATGACCTAAAAAAGAGACAAAAAAAAGGGGGGGGGGGGGGGGGGGGGGGGGAATTACAGTTTCTCGCTCGATCTTTTCTTGTTTACTAGTGGGCAGAACACACATTAAACAAACCAAACTCTAAAAAAATAAAATAAAAAAACAATTAAAAAAAAACCTCCATCGCCATCAGGTTAACATCAAGAACTTCAACTCTCCTCGAGTCAAAAAAAATGGAGGAAAAAGAGTATGGCTTCTCTATCAACTGAATCTGCGAACGTTGTTTACCATTTTTTTTCTATATACCCACACTTCCAGGTGAGCATAGTTTTTTATTGTCATTGAATTAGAGGCTCAGATAACATAAAAAGCTCCAGGTCAGAGATAAAATGAGCACTAACCTATGTCACTGTTATCTCCTTATTTCACAAGTGGGCCCGCCACTCTCATATCTCTTTCCTGATCATCCGAAAGCAAAGACAAGTCAACTTCCATACTGTCGTTTGGACTGCACCAGAAAATGTCCTCCATTAGTTCTTCAAGAAGTATCTGTCCCATTTCAGTTACAGTGCATTCTATCTGTGGACGGAGCTCTATCCACGTTCCTGATCTTGCCAAGTCATTTTTCACAAGCTGATCCAACGACCGAGCTGAGTTCTGGATCAACTCCCGTTCAATTCCTTCCCATACTTCTTCAATTAGCTTCATCCCCCTTGGGGCAGGACGGACACTTGGCTTAATAGATGAAAAACGAAGGGTCCCACCAAAATAGCGGTCACAAACCATTTTAAGCACTTCATTAGTGCAATCAAATAGAAGTCTTTGGTCGTGAGAAGGTCGGCTGGAAAATAACTTGACTTCATCAAATAAAGATGGGTCAAGTGGTTGGTCTGAAGAAAGCCACCTCAAGAGAAACTCATCCCAGTTCAAGTCGGAAGCAAGTAGCACGGCTTCGACATACTCAAATGCAGATTCTTCATCATCCATGCAACTTGTTATACGAATTTCTTGATTAGTAGCAGGAGATGGGAGTTCTTCAAATTGGATATGTACCGGTTGAATTGATGATTGAACTGCAATATCTTAAAATGTTTAATAAATTAGTACAAGGCACAATATCTGTAAAGAACATGTTGCTGCGGTGCCAAGGCTTTTCAAATGGTTTTGATGTTTGAATGGATAGTTTACCACTCAAATGGGAGGAAGTTTTCAAGTATTTCACCATAACTAGTACCTCCGTCCCAAAAAGATAGTCCCATTTGAATTTTGATGGTCAACACATATGAACTTTGACCAAACATTACCATTTTAGTAATATTCTAAAACTTGTTATTGATAAGTCATTAAGTGATTTATCAATCATAACTTTTAGAATTTCATTGGGATGATTAAATCAACTCAAACCAACCAACATTTAACTTTTAATGAGCCGAGCCAAATACCCGCTTGGATTATTAAACCGCTCTAATTCAATGTTATGAAGTTCTAGTTAATGGTGCTTACCAGGTCGGGAGCTGCTTGCAGGGCTGACATCATCTTCTGAGAATAAAGGCTCAAGGACAGATATGGGACTGGGCCGCTCAATTTTGTCAATGACATTCGCACAATCTTCGAATTTTCTAGTAAGTGAAGATTTTGATGGTGATACAGTTGGAGATGAACATAACTGATCCTCTTCGGGTAAATCCTGGAAGTGAAGAAAAAGTACAATTTTACGGAACAGAAAGTGCACATCAACATGTATTCAATAGCACAGTTAAGTTCTTGATTTTTCAACCAGTTGAAAATAATTCAACCAGCTTACTTTTGTGCATATTTTTTATCCCTACAAGAAAATAGTTGTACTTCATCCTTTCCTCTCAAACTACTTTCTATTGCAACGTTTAAGTTAAAGGGTCCAGCTTCAAAGACTAAGCTACGAAGTTATTTGAGGTTTCAATCTTTTTTAAAATTAAACTTAAATTGGGAATATTATTTCAAACATCAGTGAGTGACAAATAAATTTACCGATTTTAAGCAATGAGAAGATGTTTCTTCATCAAACACTTCAGAAATCTCACAATTCTGAGCCTCGTTGCTAACTGAAGAGGTATTTGGTCAGATGAGGTTTCCACTATTTCTCCTTCCTCCGTGTTACCAATATTGGACACGGACGCAGTTTCCGTAACTTTTGCAACATCAACAGGTTTCAGTACTAGAGAAATGAATAATAGTAAAAAAAAAAAAAAAAAAAGCTTCTCACCCGTTTTTTTTTTTTTAAACAAAACAAAAATAATACCTTCAGTGAAAATATCATCTCCCATAGAAGACGGGATTTCTCCCACGGAATCATCATGATGGGACCCTAACAGAACTTCTTGATTCTGATCACAAGATTGTACTTTCTGATCTTGGTTGTCGTCAATGACGTGTGGGCCCGGATGCAATCTCATCTTTGCTGTGACAAAACTGCCCTCCCTTTCCTTTCTAGGACTGTCAATAGGGGATGAGTTATACTCCGAAAGAGAGAGAATCCGTCCCAGGGTACTTGGTAATTTCCCACTTAAGAACTCTGCACTTTCATCTCCATTGCTAAGCATCTCAGACAGATGTTTCTTGGCCTCTATATAGATGTTTGATACCCCTTGGTTTAAAGATTCGGGAGTTTCATTTAACTTGAAATTCTTGCCTCCCCTCTTAACCGAAAGTTTTGAGAACCGTTCTGTATAAAAATGGTCTCTATTTGGAGAACTCCAGCCTCCATTTCCCTCACCAACCCTTTCTCAATATCAACCAAGTTCTTGTTTTTATATGCAACTGTATGAGGAGTGATTTCATGAGGATCCTTCCCCATCGCATGCTTCAGTTTTCTTTTAATTTCAGTAAAAGAAAATTGAGAATTTATTCTCCCACTCCGAGCTTGATTTTCCATCTTGTGATGTGATTGCAAAGAAGTGCTAGCAATAGCATTCACTTCATCAGGAATCCCCGGCTTCAAAATGACAATTCTACTTGTAACTTGCGAGTTATCATCATCTTTCCCCTTAAAATGATTATGTTCTTGAGACTTGCTCCGTCTCCTGAAAAAGGTACGGTGTTTACGACTCAAATTATCATCCGGTCTCGAGTTATTTGGCTCATCATCCAACAAGTTGGGACCCGCTAATGATTGGATTTTTCGATCTTCCTCTAACCGGGCTGTCTCCGAACCTTGAATGTGCTTCACCAAAAGGGAGTTTGGATCTTGCAAAAGTTTTTGAAACAACTCCTTGTTTGAACTTAATATTTGAAGCGCGTCCTTGAATTCTTTTGATGGGCTATCCTTAAGAGTCTTGTTGTTAGAAAATCTCTCGTTCATAAACACCATGATTGCTGCGCTTAGTTTTTCTTCAAACTGCTGGTCAGAATCGCCTTTTGGGTCGTGGATCCCACAACTTCTACTTTTCTGATGGATTTGCGAGAGCTCTTCCATTATACCTTCTAGATCAAGATTGTTTTGGCTGTCGAAAGATCTCCTGAAAGCTTTATTTGAACGGTTGTGATTCTTCTTTACAGGGCCCACATGGGCCGTATCTAACCATTCAATCTCAGTTATGTTCACGTCTTTCTTTGAACCTTGCTCACTGAACATCTCTTCTTCCATGAGTTCCTTCACACTTGACTTACCAACATCCAATGCCAGCTTTTCGCCTTTTTCATCATTCTGAAACATTTGAAATTGTTAGAACTTCTGTGGGCCTAAAGTTTCCCAGTTTAGTAAATCATCCCTCTTCCTCCACAAAAAAAATATAATGATAATAATAATAACAAAAAAAAGAATTAAAAAATTAATAAGTTTCCAAAACTTACCCCAATGCTTTGAGCTATATCACTTGAATCTGTCAGCAGGTTCAATTTGGCTGCAGCAGACGCAGAAACTGCCAAAGTGGAGAGCACATAAGATCAAAGCTAAAATTCTTAAATGGTGGGATATCACACAGATTTCTTACCAGCATTATTTCTGATCCCCACTCTTCTATCTGAAAGCAGCTTTCGGGTGGCACGACCATGGCGGAAGTCGAATAAGCTAATCAATCCCCACATACAACCTGCCTGCTCTTTATCATAATGCACCGCACGTCTTTTTGAACTCTTTGCCATACTGAAATTGCTATTTTTTGTCTCTACCAAGATCTGCTCATCCAAATTTTCTTGAGAATGCACCAACTCTAATCCTAATAAACAAGCAAGAAAATGGGGATCAAAAGAGAAATAAAAAGTCCACAAATAAAATATCCATGAGCAGAAAACTAAACGCCTCTTCTGAAGTAAAGAACGAAAAAAAAAAAAGATGAGAAAATAATAAACTAACTCTGTGACAATCTTACTAAAATAGAATTTTCAAAACGTTGAAACATCCTATCTAGGACCGACCATTCTTCTAACAGATGTGAGCTATATATGAATCGCACGAAGAGAACTTCTGGGTTATCCGCAATATAATGGTCAGTTAATTAATATTATCAAGATATTGTGTCATGACCAATAAGGCAATACCTATTTGGCTTGTATAAACCCACACATGCTAAAAGATCTAGTGATTTCTTCAAATAGAGATAATGATTTGAAATGCCAAACAAAATTCTATTACAGACTAACATGCTTCTAAAATCTGAAGTGCAGAACAATATATGGAGTTAATTTTAATGATAAAATACTACTCATTCCGTCCCAAAATGAATGACCAAAGTCCCAAAATGAATGACCAAATTTTGGTTTGGTCATTCATTTTGGGACGGAGGGAGTAATATTATGTTCATGATTGGAGTTATCTTAGTTTACATTTTGATCCAAAATTATATTGAATTCCAATTCAAGGGTGTGTATTCCAAGCTTCCATACATAGCATAGATGGATCACAGAAGGAAATAACAACAACGAAAATAGGAAAATATACCTGCAACTTCGAGCCCTTGAAATCCACAAGGCCAAACAAGAACAACTGTACACCGAGATATACTTCCAAGCAATTAACGAAAATTCCAATTTTGAGTCCTCAAGCTTTCTCAACAGTTAAAAGTTCAAGCAACTGCGGCTTTCTTGGGCAAGTAAGGAATCAAAACTTTCTCCTTTTCCTCTTTTCCACACAATAAGCCTCCCAATCACTGATTCAAATTTGTAGCTAAAACCCTGAATTATAGTAATCGAATCTCGATCTTCCCTTCAACGAAAAGATCAGAATTTTGATCTGCTATTTGCTTAATGTTGATCAAACTTGAAAGTCATTCAATCAGGACTACTGAAGGCTGCTAAAACCCTAAAACAAGTCACTCAATCCAAACCCTTAAAGGCATGAAGCTTGAACAGAACCCCAAATATACAAACTCAAATCAACCTTCACAAAATCGTTTCACTGTGAAACCCAATTAACCAAACTTTATTCCAAATCTCAAAACCCTTAAGATTTCAATCTCTTTTTTTCCCCCTGAATTTCAAGAAAATAAAATCTTTACCCAAAATTGGAGCTAAATCCTTCTAGGGTATCTCAAAATTTCAATCTTTTTCTGCAAACACAAATCCCAAGACAAGAATTGTTGTACAACCCTGACCTATCTGATCACACACAGAGCAGGAACAAATTCTGATCAAAATTCTGTAAGACTTTACCTCTGTGTATGATGTGAAAAAGAACCAAGCTTTTCTGTTGCCAGAATGATCAAAACCCCAGTCAAATTGCACTATCAGTTGGACATATTCTAAGCATTCCAAAGAAAATCCCAATGGAAGAAAGATGAAAAAAGCAAGGTGGGTCTAATCTTCCATAACCGACCAAAAAGAGAGAAACCCAGATAAATCAAACACTAACCCACTTATTAAATTGATGAAATTAGGTGTATGGCAGCCATTAAAGACTGTAAAAAGAGAGAGAGAGAGAGAGAGAGAGAGAGAGAGGGGGGAGAGAGAAAATGGAGCTGTAAAGTTAGAGAGGAGAGAGGGGTTTTAGCCAATTTTCTTGATGAAATTGGGTAGGGTCGAGGGACCCCAATTCAATTTCATTCATCATTCACTCAAAGAGAAAGCTTTCGATTGAAGGGATGAAAAAAAAAAAAGAGGGGAAAAAAGTGAAAGGGAGTGGGTTCTTTATTCATTTTCCAAATGAAATTCTTTTCCACGTTCTACTATGAATCATCATTTGCATTTCCACCATCGCTCCCTCCACAACTATGTGTCTTCTCTCTCTCTCTCTCTCTAGAATTCTGTTTTTTCTTGCTTTTCCATCTCATTTGATTTCATGACAAAATGAATGAGCTTTGAGGGTGTGTGTGGAGTGATTTCTGCGTGTGTGAGAGAGAGATTAGTACGTTGTCAAAGATAGAGCTTTTGGGAGGGATGTGGTGGGGAACTACTAATTTCAGGAGTATTTTTTTTTTTTTTTGTTAAATTGATGAAGAGCAAATTAAAATAAAGGACATATTTCCTTCAAAAAAAAAATAAAAAAATAAAGGACATATAAATTGAATACAAAAAGGAAAAGAACACACACATAAGACTTTTACTCCATTTTATACTTCCTCCGTCCCAAAATGATCTTCTCATTTGTCATTTTTCATTATCCCAAAAAGTTCTTCACGGTTCTACATTTTAGGCTTAAGTAAAGCATGACTAGTGAAGCAAGTGTTCATATCCTTAAAATTTTTGAATAGTCAAAGGCGAAGATCATTTTTGGACGGAGTGAGTATTTAGAATAATGCTTATGTGATATTCTAACAAGTCAATGCTAGTCAAAAATGTTAATTTGACCTTAATCGTGCAAGTAAAAAAAAAAAAAACTTAGATCGTTTTTGTTATTTTATGTTTGCTTATTATGTACTAGTCCTAGTTAGTACTTATGTTTCAAAATGAATGTTCAAATTTTTATAAATTTAATTTTAAGATGTATAATAAATTGTTTTATATTTATTTTAGAACATATTGAGTAACATAATATCCTCCTATCTTCATTGTTTTTTTCGTATTTTTATGGCTCTATACAATGTTCATTTCAGCTGACTTCAAATCATTTTTTCAATTAAAATCTTGTTATTGTTGGTTGTATATTTTATTATTATTATTTTTTTAAAAGTAAATTGATATGTTTGTTATCAATTAATTTGGGATTTCATAATTCATACCACATTCAAAATGACATTTTGAAAATCATTTCTGATAAGCTTTTTATAACTAATAATAATACCCTTTATCTCTATCTTATCATCACACTAAAGCATAATAATAGTAACAAACTAAAACACAATGCATAGCATTACTTGTTCGTTTTTTTTTTTATAATTATTATTTGAATGTGTAAATGGAAAGATTCTCTTCCCTCAAACATAGGGAGGAACTATTCGGATAAATTATTTTTGAAATTTATTTAAAAACAAAATAAATCTTATGTGAAAATATTTCTAAATAAGATTAATAACATTATTGATTTGCTAAAAAAAATAAAATTATTGATTAATACTTTTCTATAGTTTAGATTTAGTGAATGCTTAAAAAACTAAAAAATAAATGATCTATTGATAGAATTTTGATCCAGTGAATAATATCATGAATTTTGATAATTAGAATTGTCTTGAGATTATTCCCCTTCCAAAAAGCTTGTGAATGTTAAGGTTTATCGCAGCCACTATTTTATTTATATTATACAAGTCTGAATAATAACTGAATATCAAATGCTTTTTGGCCGAGGGGTATGTGTGAGTGGGTAAAGGGTCTTCCTTGAGGGATGTCCCGAGGTGTGGAGAACCCAAAGTTCCTTAAACCCCATAGGGGTTGGTTGCAGCTATAGGCCATCATTCGCGCTTTGTAAACGATGACAATTGCATTGAAATGAATGATATGATACAACTGTTCAAAAAAAATATATATAATAACTGAATTAAGGTTTCAAAAAAAAAAAAAAAAAACTTTGTTAATTTAGATTATAAATTTAAGATTTATAGCATTAAAAAAAAAACTTAAGATTTATGTATATAGTATTACGTTTTTTTTTTGTTTTTTTTTAATAATAGGTAGTATTACTTGAGAATAATTTCTTTATGACAAAAACTTATGTGAGACGGTAGTTTGGCCCCTATAGGCGGGGCGGGGCAAACCCATTTTCTTTCTCATCGAAACACGTCTCATGTGTGAGACTGTCTCACAGAGGCGGAGGCACAAGGGGGCAAGCAGGGGCAATTGCCCCCCCCCTGGCTTTTCAATTTTTTTTTTTTTTTTTTTTTGCAATAATGGTAGTTAACTATATATGTATATGTGTGTTAAAAAATAAAGTATATACATATACACACTGTACATACAAATATATTCCCCCCGTCCCACTAAAATTTACTCCTTCCGTCCCCTACTTTTTGCTACCAAATGGGAATGCACGAGGATTAATAAAATATGTTGGAAAAAGGATTGTTGTAAGTGGGTAGGATGGACAAAACAAGTTAGTAGATAGTTGTTGTGAGTGAGTAAGAGAGAGAAAGATAGAACATTTTAAGTAAGCAGCAATAAATATGGGACACTAAAAGGAAAATAAGTAGCGATAAAGTATGAGACGGAGGGAGTACACTTTTATTTTTAGGACGGAATTATGTAAGAAAAGTGAGGTAGGTGAGTAAAAATAAGGTCGATGTTAAACAACTATATATGTTAAATCTTTGGATACTTTGTGTTATACTCCATTTGTCTCAAAATATTTTCAACATTTGACTATTCAATTTGTTTGTGCACTTTTAAGCCTAAACCGTAAAAATGATAAGGATTTTTTGGGACAATGAAAAATGGCAAATAAAAATATCATTTTGGGGCAAATGGAGTATATGTGTTGAATCGTATATGCTTTATTGTCACCATTAAAGTTAGTACTTAACTACATGTCTGCCTAAAATTGTATTGTACAGTATATAGAAACACCGGGAAAAAAAAATCGGATCATTCCTTGGCTCCAACATATTTTTTGCCCCCCCTTCCTTCGATTTCTGGCTCCGCCACTGCCGTCTCACACAAGACTTCATCTTTCTTTATAGAGCGGCTCTCCTGTGCGGCCGCCGCACGGCGTGCGACGGCGCCAGGAGCCAAGCCGCCAATTTTATTTTATTTTTTGCAATCCCATTTTTTTTTTTTTTTGCAATCCCATTTTTTTTCCTCCCAACAAAAGTAACACTTCTTATAACGAAATGTAACACTTTTTTTCTTCAAATGTAACACTTTTTTTCTCAAAAAATGTACCACAATTTTGCTTCAATAAATTAAAGATTGACAACTAAATTAGTGTAACACTTACTATAAAGGAATGTAACACTCATTTTTTTCAAATTTAACACTTTTTTTCACCTAAAATTAACATATGATTGACAACTAAAACTAATGTTACATTTTATACAAAAATGAATGTAACATTTTTTTTCTCAATTGTAACAGTTTATATTCTTAAATGTAACATTTTATATGAAATGTAACAATATTTTATTGAGAAAGTAACAATTGGAATGCAAACCCATTTTTTTGTTGTAAAAAACTGCTGTTACATTTAACAGTTTTCGTGTTATATTTTGAAGATGAATTTGTTACTTTTATCAGAACAGAGTGTTACATCTTAGCTGAAGGAGCAGCTCAAACTTTTTATGTGTAAAAAATTATTTTTTTTTTAAAAAAAAATCAAACCATATCATGACCTATGTAGTTTTATTCGTCTCGTCGAGACGAACACAACGGTATTTTTTTAAAAAAAATCCGAGTTATAAATCACAAGATATATCATTTTAAAGTTATGATAGTTTTTTTTTTTTAACAAAACACGTGTCAAGCTGGGAATGGAGGATGTCTGGCGGTTCGGGTCGGGTGGGTCGGGTCGGGCTGGTTGACCCGCGGGTCACACCCGTCGCACGGCGTACACCGCAGTTCCTGAGAATTTGTCTTCTTTATAATGCAGTTTGAGCCGGAGGGTTATACAAATTCTCAAATCAAATAAATCTCATATCTCATGGTGCAATGATCAAAAACCTAAAAATAGTTGTTGGATGAGAAATGTTCATTTTCTTGTACAATTTCAATAAAATCTTGTAGAAGGCCCGAAAAAGAAAATAAAGTTTCTATAGTAAGAAAATTCAAAAAATGAGCTCTCGAATAATACATTATACTCATTTTGTTTTATAATGATAGTCTTAATTGACTATTTAAACATTTTAATACCTCAGTTCATGTACTACCTCCGTCCCAGCTCAATGTGCACACTTACCTTTTAAGTGGGTGTCGTTGATATGTGCACAATCCAAAAAAGGAAAGTTTTTTATTATTTTTATAATCTTCCACTCATTCTCTCTCTTCCTCCCAACCATTCATTATTCTCCACTCATTCTCTTTCTTCCTCTCAACCACTCATTATTCTCCACTCATTCTCTTTCTTCCTCCCAACCACTCATTATTCTCCACTCACAATACTTTTGAATATAAATAATCTCTCCTTAAATATTGTGCCAAACAGTAAAGATGCGTATTGAGTTGGGACGGAGGTAGTACATCACTATTTTTTATGAAGTTTAGTTACGACTCCATTTCTCACTTAGTGATTGTTCGCATTAGACACAGACTCTCTTTCTCTCTCTTCCTCCTTATTGGACAATTATTAAAATTCAATACTTTAACCTACCAATTTTGTAACTGTAACATTTTTCTTTCGGTAAAAAAACAACAATAATAACAAATAAAATTATCATTTTGAGACATAAGTATAAATAATTATAATAAAAAATATTAACTAAATTATAATTGAAATTGTAAAGTATAATAAGTAAAAAATTTAGATTTGCTCCAACACCTCTTTTGCTGAAGTGCTCCAGCATTAAAACTCGAGAGTGTAAAAAGTCTACTACAAATGTAAAACATTTTTTTAAGTGTAAGAAAAACATTTTATATAAATGGCATGTGAAACATTTAGTAGTGCATCTAAACTTTTTACTGCGTAATGTAAAATTGTTTTACTTTCACATTTCTTCAAAACGTTTTACATCTTTCTTCCGAGTTTCACTGGTGGAGCACTGCAACAAACATGCACTGAGAATGGTTGCAAATCCATAAGTTAATGGGTGCTGCGACAATTGTAACTTGAGACCATCAACAATGAGAGCTTTTTTTTTTTTTTTTTTTTTTTAAGGTTTTTAGATTTTTATGAAATAAGCTATATAAAGTTTTTTGCCATTGTAAAAGTATTTGAATAGCACTTTACGGAGAATCAACTCTTTTCAGGCACAGAGAGCTACTTTTTATATTTTTTTCGATTGGAATTCACAAATTCCTCATGCAAAGAAATGACTACATTTTAGTTTATTATTGTGTTAAAAACAGTGTTGCATATATTGAAATTAAAAAAAAAAAAAAACTTTAAAAGAAAAAACTCTTATTATTATGGATGTTCTTACTATATACTATTGAAAAAAAATAGAAAGAGGCTTTAGTTACTCCATCAGTTTTTATTTAATTATTTAAAATTTTAAAAATATGAATACTTGTTTTATAAATATGGATGTTCTTACTATATAATTCTATATACTATTGAAAAAATAGAAAGAGGCTTTAGTTACTCCATCAAATTTTTTTGGGGTAAAAAAAACAATAATAACAAATGAGATTATCATTTTAAGACAAAAAAGTATAAATAATTATAAGGAAAAATATTAACTAAATTATAATTGAAAATGTAAAGTATGAATAAGTAAAAAAATTTAGATTTGCTCCAATGGCTCTTTTGCTGAAGTGCTCCAGCATCAAAACTCGAAACAAAAATGTAAAAAGTCTACTACAAAATGTAAAACATTTTTTTTAAATGTACACATTTTATATAAAATGTCATGTAGAAAATTTAGTAGTGCATCTAAACTTTTTACTATGTAATGTAAAATTGTTTTACTTTCACATTTCTTCAAAACGTTTTACATCTTTCTTTCGAGTTTCACTGCTGAACCACTCCAACAAACATCCACTGAGGATGGTTGCAAATCCATGAGTTAATGGGTGCTGAGACAATTGTAACTTGAGTCCATCAATGAGAGCTTTTTTATAGTTCTTTATTTTAATGAAATAAGCTATAAAAAGCTTTTTGCCATTGTATTAGTATTTGAATAGCTCTTTACTAAGAATCAACTCTTCTCACAAAAAGCTACTTTTTGTATTTTTTCTATTGGAATTTACAAATTCGTTATGCAAAGAAATGAGTTTTATTGTAATCAAAAAATACATTTTATTTTATTACTGTGTTAAAAACAGTGTTGCATATATTGAAACTTATTATTATGGATGTTCTTACTATATAGTACTCCCTCTGTCCCTAAATGAGTGTCCATTTTCAGGAAATCTTTGTCCCTAAATGAGTGTCTTTTTTTAACATAACTTTCTCCCTAAACGTTTTTTTTCGAAAATTTTTTCACCGGTTTCTTTATATGTGCAAAACTAAAGGTTTGGAAATGAGATTACAAGATTATATATGAATCGTTGTTACCAAATTGTTCAAAAAGTTGAGATTTTCAGTGTCCCTTAAAATGAAATTTGGACACTCATTTAGGGACAGATGTAGTACTATATACTCTTGAAAAAATAGAAAGAGGTTTTAGTTACTCCATCCATTTTTATTTAATTATTTAAAAATATAAATACTTGTTTTATAAATCATGTTTTTCTTTTATATTTTTAAGTATAAATTATAAAAATAAAAAAAATATATATTAAAATAATTAAAAATAACAATAAAAAAAATTATTTTGGGACGTGGGAGTATAATTGAACTTGTAAAGTGTTAAATAAAATCCCCCAAATGAGAGCTGTCCAAACGCGGCCTAAATTTCGACTTCCATTTCCTAGTGAAAGCATCTTCTCTAAAGGTTACCCAAAGAAAACGGAACACCGACTTTTTTGAGGAGGTGTTTGGGTCCACTTCATTTAATTTGGCCCCACTTTCAAAATGCAGTTCTTGTCTAACGAAGATTCCCCCACCCCCCCAAAATAAGACAAATATCTTGCTTTATCTATTTAAAAGAAAAAGAAAAAAAAAAATTACATGCCCAGTCTCATAAAAATGTTGGTAATTTAACTCGTCACATTTTTAATAATAAGTACTCAATCCGTCCCACCCGAATTAGGATTTTTGGGTTAGGCACAAGGATTAATGAAAAAGTGTTAGTGAGGTAGGTGTTGTGAGTATGAAAAATGAAGTACGAGAGAGAAAGTGATGTAGAAAATAATGAGTGGAAAGTTGTTCTGAGTGTGAATGTGGGTCTCATTAAATAAAACACTTTCATTTTTTTTTATTGTCTTAATTCAAATGGGACACACAAAATAAAAATTTGTCCTAATTCAAATGGGACGGGGTGAGTATCATTTTTATGTGTATTATTTGTAAAATGATAAGATTGCATGAAATATATTTCTATGCTAAAAAATACACATTTTAGGAGGGAGATGGTATATTTATGTCCCTGAACTATCGGATTACGTGCAAATGTGCCCCTAAACGGCTTAATTAGGGTTTTTACCCCTAAAGTATCTACTTGAAACCGCGGATACACCCTTCTGTTAGTTTTTCGTCAAATATTTAACGAATTACTTACTTGGCGGCCCATTTGGACTTTTTGCACGTACATGTGGAAGCAAATGCACATATGATATTGCTGATATAGGATGCAAGCAGTATATATGCATGAAAGTCATAGTTTAGGGGCATATTTGCATGAGAAAACTGCAAAAAAAAAAAAAAAAAAAAGGTTTAATAGAAATAATTTTCATAAAATATAATTATATTTTTTATTAAAAATTAAGATTTATCTAAATATATAATTCTTACTAATAAATAAATAATTAAAACTTATGAAGTTTTCAATAATTTTTTCTTACACGTTATTTTAAAACATTCAACGCTAATAATAATATTAATAATAATTTTATAGTTATATTATTAGTATATTTTGTGCGAACTGTGATAAATATTTTTATATATAATTTATATTAATGAAGAAGTTTAAAAAAGTGTCATAATATTTGCCAATCAAAACTTTTAATAGGGCCATCTATGTGACACATTTTTTAATTATTATATGAAATTAAGATTTTAAATAGGGGTCATCGATGTGACTTGAATTGGACAAATTAGTATTTTGAGAATTTATATTTACGAAGATATGTCTAATAATTTTATTATAACTTTATCTCCTTAAACAACTACTCTACCATCATTTTATCATATCTTTCACGCAAAAAAATATATAAATATTGATAATAGAAGTATTAATTATTAAATTGTTTTTGTTTTTTAAAGTTGAATATTTCAAAATAATAACAAGCAAAAAAATTATTTAAAAAATTATTAATTCTTACTATTCATTAATTAGTAAGTTATATTCTTAATAAATTTATAATTATGTTCTTAAAATATCATTTTTTATTAAATAGTTTTTATGCAGTTTTCTCATGCAAATATGCCTCTAAATTGTGGCTTTCATGCATATATGCCCCCTCAAATCTTACATTATCAATGACACATGTGCATTTGCTTCCACGTTTATATGCAAAAAGACCAATGGGCCGCCAAGTCAGCAATTTCGTCAATTTTTTGACGAAAAATTAACAAAAGGGTATATATGCGGTTTTAGGGGCAAAAGTCATAATTAAGCCGTTTAGAGACATATTTGCATGTAACCCTATAGTTCAGGGGTATAAATATACAATCTCCCCATTTTGGGACATACTACTCTAACCTCAAATATATACGCTAGTTTGATTAAAAAAATTGGTTAACGTAGTTTGATTGTCTTAATTTTAAATTATAAAAAGGTGTTGAGGTTCACACTCATTGAATAGTACTTATTCTGTCTTTGAAAATTTGTTTCAATATAAATTTTTATGTTCAACATAAATGTACTTTAATCAATCATTAATACCAATATAATCATCTTAGTGAAATTTTTAAAATTGTAATTGATAAATCATTAAGTAATTTATAAATCGGAATTTTTTGAATTTTGTGATGATCATTAGATTGACACCAATATACGGTCAAAGTTAATTTGTGTTGACTATTAAAATCGAACTGAGAATTAACTTTCTGAAACAGAGAGGGTATTTTTATTATGAAGATAGTAGTTAAGGATTAATAAATTTTCATATTAATTTTCTTGATTATGTTTTTGATTATCTTTTAAGGGTTAATGACAATTTAGGCCCTGAAATCATATAGCACCCTTTCAATCGAACCTGAATTATTATTTTTCGCTACATCAGACCTTGAAGCAAAAAATGTTGGTCGGTTAAGGCTTTTTTTACGGCTTTTGTTTAAAAAAAATCGGTTACGTAGCATGTGCTTGACACGTGATATACGGGTTGGGTGAGTTTGAAATTGATATTAGCTAATAGGGTGTTTAGTGAAATTCAAAAATCTAAAGGGCTACAAAAACCATTTAAACTTTGAACACATAACCTAATACTCTTGTTGAATACGTAATCTTCCCTTTCTCTCCACCCATATGTCTACCACCCTCACCGGACCTTGATGTCGCCACCATCTTCCCATCCATAGCAACCACCAACTTCCTCACCATCTCCAGCCGCTACTATGGTCTTCCTCTCCCCCTTTTCTCCAATACACATCTCTATTATCACCCATCTTCTTGATCCTTAAATCTGATAATTTTCAGCTTCTCTCCCAAGTCGCCGCTCTTCTTTCCATTGCAATTACAGTGTCGGCGTCAATGGTGATAAGATTAATATTGAATTAGCTTCGATTGGAATGTGTATTGTTTGCAATGCTTTGATTTATGTTCAATTCGCATCACTCGTTCAATGACTACAATCTCTTAAAACTATGTCATTGAAGAATTTCTTCGACTCATGCCATTGAGTCTGGGCTGTGAGTTAAGGATAGAGTCTCTATCATTTTTCGTCTGCTTTTTCTCTTTTTATTTTGATCCAAGGAAAACTAGTTCTTAATGGGTCAATGTAAATACTTAATTAAAAGAGTTATATAAATTAAATTTATTTTTATATTATTAAATAATCAATTAATACAAAAAATAATTTAAAATATATAATGAAAAAGTATTCTTACCTATAAAAAATAATAAACTACTCTCTCTGTCCCGCTTTAAGGTTCTTACTTTCCTTTTTAGTCTGTCACAATTTGAGGTTCTTACTTTGCTTTATTACCTAAAATGGAAAGTGAGACCCACTTGTCATTCTCACAACAAAAACTCTCTACCCACTTTCTCTCTCACACTTTACTTTTCATACTCACAACATTTACTTTTTCTTAATCTCCGTGCAAAGTCAAACTAAGAACTTTAAATTGGGACGGAGGGAGTAATTTTTTATTTTCATAAATTGTTGTATATTTTCAAAAAATAAACAATAATGCTAATAATATTAATTGAATTGTTGTGCACCAATTAAATATACAACATTTTGATGCACAATTTTAACTTATTTAAACTTATACTAAAATATTTTTAATGTACAACTATACCATAATTAAAATCAAGACCTAACGATTCTCCGCGAGTAATTGGAAATAAATCTTGGATCTACTTTGTTCCTACACAAAAATTCATGAATGAGTTTATTGAATAGAAAGAATGATTGTGCTTGGTGAAATGAAAGTGATTGTTATATAGGAGCGTGGAGAGGGAAGGGGAATTTGAATTAGGAAGGCAAGTCGATGAGACAGGACCACTGATGCGGCCATTAGTACTAGAAGTGATCCACTGATTATGCATCATTGTTGTACTTTCTCTGTCCTTAAATGAGTGTCCAAATTTCATTTTAAGGGATACTGAAAATCTCAACTTTTTGAACAATTTGGTAACAACGATTCATATATAATCTTGTAATCTCTTTTCCAAACCTTTAGTTTTGCACGTATAAAGAAACCGGTAAAAAAAAATTCGAAAAAAAAACGTTTAGGGAGAAAGTTATGTTAAAAAAAGACACTCATTTAGGGACAAAGATTTCTTGAAAATGGACACTCATTTAGGGACAGAGGGAGTAATTATAATGAGTTTAATCTTAATAATTTATTGTTGTTGGATCAATTGTGATATACAAGTGATACACAAAAAGTTGTACATAAGATCTAATCTCTAATTTGTCATTTTCCACAAAAAGTTTTAAAGATCGACATTTAAAATTAACTTCGATTTTATTGATATACTCCATCAATATTATGAAAAATATTGTCTATTTGACTTAATCTAATAATAATCAAGCTGTAAATACTCCCTTTTTCTCAGTTACATCTCATAGTAAAAAATGTTATAATTTTCTTGCATCACTTAACATAAATTGTTAAAAATACTAACTCATACTACAAAATATACTCACTCCGTTTCAAAATATATGTCGCTCTAGGAGTAAAAAATTGTTTCAAAATATATGTCGCTTTACTATTATTAATGAATTTTTACCCTTTTGTATCAATTATACCCTTATTAATGATGGTGGAAGTATCTCTCATGCAAGCATTTAATCACCAAGAAAATTGAATTATTTAGGGGCAAATGGGTCTTCTTAACATGCATTAATTGCATTTCTTAATATGTGTGAAAAAGTCTAAATCGACAGATATTTTGAAACGGAGGGAGTAAAACTGAAAGAAATTATTTTTATAATACAAACGCTCACTTTGAAACAAAATAATTTTCAATAACAAAAATGTTAAGTAATAAATGAGCTGAATACCTCAATCCTAGAGGTAATTGATCTGCCGACATTTTTGAAAATTATTTAGATGTATCTTAAGCACATTCGGTTTTATTATTGTCAAGTTGACTTGATGCAACGATCCAAACTTACGTAAAATGTTTAGAGTTATTGGTAGTCTACAAATTAAATTCAATAGAACATTTTATTTTTCATACTTATTGTATCCATTTCAAAAAATAAAAGAATAAAAAAAATGAATTATTTTTTGTAAATATTTTTTTAAAAATAATTTTCACCAATCACTTTATACTTATACAAGTGAGTATTTAGTAAGTGTTAAAAATATTATTTATACATCTTTGTCCTTTAACTGTAAAAAATACGAACATTTTCAGAATATCTCTTAAATAAAATTAAAATATTTATTTCAGTATTCATTTAAGGAATGGGGTAGTATTTCTCCAATTAAAAATAAAAAAATATTATGAAACATATGGAAGAAATATACTCGTTATGTCCCAAAATTAAGTCTCATTCTCCCTTTATGTTTGTCAAGAAAATTAAATTTATTTTTACAATTAAGTCTTCAAAATTACTGAATTTTTAATATATATAATATAATTTTAGAATATTTTAAAAAGTAAACTACTATATTAATTAATATTAATTTGGGACCGTGAGAGTAGTTTTTTGGATATATTTTTTTAATCACATTTGACATATCTAAGAAGCCACCGTCGGTGAGTGATTTAGTTCTGAGTATTTTTCACGAAATTATAGTGAGCAAGATAAGTACCGATTTACTCAAATAATTGTACGATGAAAAATTTAATGAATTGACTTATTATACCACATGTATATCTAAGAATAGATTTAACATATACTCCCTCCGTCCCATTTTAAATTGCAAATACTAGGTTGGCACGGAGATTAAGGGAAAAAGTGAAAAAGGTGATGTGTTGTGAGTGTTGATAGTTGAGTGGGAGAGAGAAAGTGGGGTAGAAAATAGTTAGTGGGTTAATGGATGTGAGTATGCAAGTGGGTTAAAACTTGCCATTTTTGGATTTTGCAATTTTAGTTGGGACACCCTTTTTGGCAATTTTTGTAATTTGAAATGGGACGGAGGGAGTATATAATGAAGGAGATGGTTAATTTTGGATGCACATTTGTCAATTTGGACCACCAATAAGCTTTCATTCACAATCATATCACACCAACTCCTTTTATTTCCACAACTACATGGTGGCCAAACGGTTTCAAATATTTGCTCAGTTTTTAACGTGCGTGGTTTATAGTTGGTCATATTTCTTTTCTTGATAAGTGGACGGCTAAAATTAATTTCATATATCAAATCAGATTAGTATAGTAAAAAATGGATGTGACACAATCATTATGACTCGAATGAAAGAAAGAAATAAATATAGACATAAAAGTTCTATGTCCGAGGGCAAACTCTCAACTTTTTGCTTCCTAAGAAGATCTAGTGGCCAAAGGGCTTGAGCCCAAGCGGCACGTTGAGCAGGTTTAAGTCTCTCCATCGTAGAGGTTTTGGGTTCGATACCTCCATAATGGCTAGAATTGAATTACGTGGTTTAGGATTTCAAAAAAAATAAAAAAATAAGTGAGATTTAGTGCTGAGGTGTTGTACATTATGCATAAGGTTCTGTACACTCTACTATGATGATGAAAATGACATGGGAGAGGGTGTTGTTATGGGGAGAGCAAATCATTGACAGCCAAGACCATTACCAACAACTTTGGAGATTTGTCAAGAATTTAGCTACCATGATGTGTGATCCTTTGGTACAACTTCACTTTTAGTTTCAAAATTTCCTTCAGCCAATTATTAGATATCATTCATGATCTAACTTAAGTTTTGTCAACTACTATTTCCTAGAGTAAGTGTGAAGCTTAATTAAAATAAAAATAATAGTTTAGTATATAAATAGTATTTACTAACGAAAAATAATTTACATTACCTGCATTTATTATCGGATTTGATACGAATAAATGGCATTTTGGATTCAGGGCTTATGGCTTTTGAAGTCATGAATGCGCGGATACGGACAATCCATATTTTAAGAGTGGGATTTTAATTATTTTGTTGCCTATTTCCTTGTACCCAAACTTTACATTTGACTTCCGATTATATTTTCTAAATTGCGTACACTAACAATTGAGTCTGTTGAATGATTATTTTTATAGATTATGTCATTTTATTGAATCATATTAGATAAGGAGCTAAATGATCCCCCTTTTCTTGCCATTAAACTTCTCAACTGAATTCATCATAACACACAATAATCATTATATCAGAAGTCGTTTGCACTAGAATTAATTTTAACAGTTTGTAATTTCAAATAGACTTTGGAAATCATGGATTCGGGAAAGCTCCAGCGAGCAGTGTCGATCCTTCCACATCAGCTTGGTTTTTAGGTCAACGGATTAGATGCTTTGTAAGTTGAGTGGCACCCAATATTGGTATATTAATCTCGGACACACAAAAAATAAAGGGGGCCAGCGTGGACGAGCGGAAGATGCTTGCTGCAACGCTGGGGGATCGGCTTGCAAGACGGTCCCTGGTTCGAAAATCATATAACCTAAATCGGTATTCCCTCGCTCTTTTCAACCCGACTCTCTCCTGGCACGAAAATCAAAAGGATAGAACCTAAATCGGTATTCTCTCGCTCTTTTCCAACCTTACTATCTCCTACTCTTCATGTGCGTGAGCGTGCACCAATGTCTCTTATTTTCAGTGTTTTTTATGTTTGCCTTAATAGTATTAATAATTCTACCATCCCAAAATATAATTTTTATTAATTATCTAATTGATAAAGTCGAAGTGTACATAAAAGGTCATAACCATGCTGCCGCTTTGCTCCTAACACACCAACCAGCCTGCGTGATTCTCTAATTACATTATTTTAGAAGATTATTTATTAGATTCTCTAGAAGATGTGTGAGTTTTAACAATATTCTTAATCCAAATCCAATACTAAATAGTAGGTCAATAAAGAAAACAAAATGGTTATGTTAACTAGTTTGGTGGATCCGGCTCTCCACCAATTAATTTGCATAGATAGATTAATACAAAGATAATCATCAATAGAAAAAAAAAATGTCAAGTGAAAATATAATTATTATAATAATGATAATAAAAATAATGTGATAATAGTTATAATAATTCTTTCTTACATAAAGTTCAAGTGACATGGACAATATTTAGACATTTAAAGACATATTTTATTTGGACTGTTCAATAATCAATAGGATATTATTTTATTAAATTATTCCAAAATGTTAATAAAATAGAGAGATACAAAGTCAATCATACAAGAAAGAGAAGAATAGTATGAAATACTCAAATATTATTAATCACAAGAGTGATATTTGTACAAGAGGTGGATTACTTCTCAAGTTATTCTAAATACAGAAAGAAACTCTACAATGTTGATCCTAATAAGAATGTAAAACAAATAAACTCTATGAAAGTTAACAATACAATCCTTAGGAAATATATTTGTAAATATAGAAGAATTATATATCCTTAATATTCCCCCACGAGATGAACGATTTTTGTATAAGTCCAATTGTGAAAAGTGATGAGGCGAACCAGATTTCTAGCAAGATGGAGAACGGCCGAGCATGGTGTTACCTTGTACGTCACCTTGAACAAGTAGGGGTTTCACACCTCTTGTGTGGGATTAACTTTACTTGACGTCGCAACCACGTCGTAATGACGATTTTACGCTGTGATGACAATTATTTTACGTCTCAATGACGTTTACTTTACGTTGTAATGATGTTTACATTACGTCACAACCACGTTGCAATGACGATTTTACGTCGTAATGACGTTTACTTTACGTTGCAATCGCACCGCAATGACAATTTTACGTTGCAATAGCGTTTACTACGTCTCTAGGACACTCATCGACTATGTCTCAACGACAATTTTACGTCTCAACAAAGATTTGGATTCAGATTTATTTTATGTCCCATTGGCTACGTCTCAACACCAATTTTACATTTCAATGAAGATTTAGTTTTAAATGCACCGTTGATGGTGGCAGGAGTTGAGGGAAGGTCAAATTTTTGGAGGATAGGCCGAAGTAAGGGGTCAGGGTTTGTAATTTTGGGAAACAGTTGGGGGGTATAGGTGTAGGTACAATTGGAGGAGTAGTTGTAGGTACTGGTGTGCGCATAACTATGAAGACAAGTACAAATTTGGAGACCAAGTAGGGTTTTTCGTTAATGGAGAACGGTTGTGTGGTCACGAATGTAAGGTTTTGGTCAGATTTAGGTAGGTTTTGCATAGGGTTTTAGCTATTGGTGATGGTGAGTTGGGGTGGCTAGAGTTAGGGTAGGGCGACTGTTGGCTGAAAATAGACCATTGACTGTTATGGATCATAAAGCTCTGATGCTATAGTATAATTGGTAAAGAGAGACGAAGAAGAGACTAATAATATGAATGACTCATATATTATTAATCGCAAAGGTAAGATATTTACACAAGAGCTGGAGTACTTCTCAAGTTATTATAGATACATAAGAAAACTATAAAATGTTAATCTTAATAGGAAAGTAAATCAAATAAACTCTAAGGAAGTAATAATACAATCTCTATAAAATATACAATTGCAAATGTAGAAAGATCTTATATCTTTAATAGATTTGAGTCAGTATATACCAGTATAAATAATAACTGCAGGTAAGGATTCATATAAAAGAAAGAACGAAAAAAGAACATAAGATTTATTCATACGATCATTCACACTGATTATTTTTGGGAAAGCTATCAGACATGGTATTCATTATTATAATATCAATCAAAGGCGTCACAATAGAATGCATACGATCTCACAAAAGTACTAGCATTACTTCTCTCACACGCGCATAGCCCCTAAGCACGCATCTGGCCAGCCTGAGCGCCCCAAAGGCACCACAAAAGTCTGCGCAACCTTTGACTCATTTCTGAACCTCACATATTCTGTTTGATTTTTTTTCTTAGCATAAATTGTTTACACCTATTACTTTGTTTATATACCCATAAAATTAGGTCCTAGAACCATAAACTACAACGAGAAAAAGCTCAAAAATTGATTCCCTGTCTCTAGGCGTGCGCTTGGAATGCATGCCTCAAACCGCTGTTCGTCGTTCGTTAATTTTAGCGCCTCCCCTAAGACGCCCGCCTTGGCTCCACAACGCAAGCATCCATCCTTATGCATTTTGGGCGTCTAGTCCCTAGAAGTGATTTCGTCTGTGTTGCTTTCCTTCATCGTTTTTTCGCTCAATCTTGGCTCTAACCTCCAAACAAAACTACTTTATATGTTTGAATATAATGTGTCTTTTTTATTTAATCATACTCTCAAAACAAGTGTCATATTTCTAATCCAACTAAACATTTTAGTGTTAGTTATCAAAATATAAATAATCTTGTGAAAATTGACAAGTCAACATATATTTAAAAAAAAAAAAAAAAAAAAGAGACTAACATTTTTATCAACTTGCACTTTCTTTGGGATTCTAGAGCCAATTTATCAAGGGAATAATTTGGATTTTTTTTTTTTTAATAAAACCAAATTGAATCAGCTTGCACTTTCTTCCTTGTTGGATTTGTATTGGCTTATAAAGGATAAAGTTGAAGGTAAAGGATTTTGGTGGCCACAAATTAAAGCAAATGAGAGTATCACTATCTGGATTAGTGTGTCCAAAGGCATACCACTAATAGCCAGATTCGTTTAAAAAGATAAAAGTAAAATCTATTATTGCATTACACATAATAAATTAATCAAGATTAGGTGAAATTATTTTACTTTAATTTGACTAATCATCTTAGCAAAGTATAAGATGCATAGCACAAGGCATTGTGAATGGAGGATATTTTGTTGGTGATGTCCCATCGCTAGTCATAGCCCGGCTGGAGACATAGGCGGGTAGGCCCAACAGTTTTTGGGCTTTGCCCGCCCAACTCGGCTTGCTATTTGGGCTTCAGGGCCCGTTTAAACTTTAAACGGTGATGGAGAAAAATCTCACGTGTAATAAAAGTCTTGCAAATGCCAAGTACCGAAATAACAATGTACAAGAGTAAGGGTCGGACCACAGAGACTTTGGTGAAAACAAGTAACCAAGGGGGTTTTATTTATTTGATTAACTAAACTAATGTAAACTAGAAATGCAAATAATTAAACTAACTAAAATCGCAAACTAAAGCAAAGATTTTACTCAAAAAGGTTGAAGCAGTTCACGGATTGGAATTCACAGTTACATTCACTTTATGCTATTTTGATGACTAAAGAAATAATCTTGTTTAGGTTTCATTCGCTTATTTAAGAATTGAGACGGTTAGGTGCCGAATTGCAATCCTTTTATTCGATGTATATTAACCTTTCCGCAAGGTCCGATTAACACACAAAGAATTTATTAAGCATCTAAGAACATAAAAACTTAGCTTTTCTCAATTTCCGCAAGGTCCAAGATCAAAGTTATTCAACACAACAATGTCTATGTCTAAATCTCCACAAAAGTGCAAGAATTTAGACCCGGATAGTTAAAGAGCCAAAAATATCTACCATAAGATTGAAACTCTAAAACAGAATTAAAACTATTGTGTTAAACCAAAACGAAGATTATATGGAAGAATTAAAATCTCATAGCATAAAGACCACGTAATTGTTTATATCCAATCCACAAACCTAAATGTTTAGCTACTCATACTCATACTCATACTCATACTCATACTCATACTCAAGATCACAAGAATAATAAAATAATTCATAAACCTGGATATTACGCTTGAATAAATAAAAAACTTCAATCTCCTTACAAACCTTGAAAATGGCATAAGAAAACTAATGGCTGCTGTGTTTTCTTTTTATACTAGGGTACAACATCTCAAATTAAGGAAATGAATTACAATCCTAAACAAAAGTGGAAAACTACAAAAAGCTGATTCGGAATAGGGAGCGCGCGCACCCAAGAAGAGAGGGCGTGCGCACACTTATTGGCATCAAAAGTCCACCCTTCTGGAATGGGTGGGGTGGGGGGCGTGCGTACTCTCCAGCTTTCCTCAGGAACCTTCTTCTTTTCCATAATTCCTTTATAATCCTCAGCCCAAGTCTTCTCCGAAATTCCCCTCATATCCTTTCTTAACTGTAAGGCCAAAATTCCTCATTTTTTCAACAATTTTCCATGTACTCAAAGACACTCAAAACAACCATTAAACTACCAAAATACCCGAAGATTATCTCCAAGATAAGAACGAATGTATTCAATATCGATGTGTAGAAACACATCCATCAAATGGGTTCACATACCACAAGAAGAGATATCAAAGTTCAAACCTCATACTCCCTCTATCCCATAACCATGTGGACAAATTTCTTTTATGGACGTTCCATTGATAAGTTACACGTTCCTAAAATAGCAAATAATTTTTACTATTCATCTCACCCATTCTCTCTCCTACTTTACTTTTATACTCACAACACCAATCACCCTAATATTCCCTACCCCACATTCTCGCTCTTATTTCACTTATCACACTCACAACAACTACCCACTACTATTCTTCCCTTAATTCTCATGCACAACCCATTTTATTCACATAATTATGGTTCAGAGGGAGTATATGTTAGAGACAATTATCCCACATCGGGAATTAACTAGTCAAGCATTGACTATATAAAGATCTTGGGCTACTCCTCCCATTGCCAATTGGTTTTGGGATAGAACCTCAGACTTTATCATGGTATCAGAGCTGGCCCGTTACACGTGCAGGCCCAACGGCTCACGATGTTGCTCAGCGCCACCCGTAACAAGTCCACGTTGTAAGCCTTGGCAAAGCCCGGCTACACGTGAAGGGGCGTATTAGAGACAATTATCCCCGTTCGGGAATTAACTAGCCAAGCATTGACTATATAAAGATCCTGAGCTACTCTTCCCATTGCCAATTGGTTTTGGGATAGAACCTCAGACTTTATCAATATATTATGAGATATTGATTTTTACCACTAAATCACTATTTTGAGAACTATCATTTTTACTTTTTGAATACTTCATTTTGGTTTGAAGAAATTGATAATCCTTTCGCCCCATTTAGACTTTTCGTTATGTTAATAACTAACCCTTTAATGTTTTATCTTAAGTTACCTTTCACTTTATTATTGTACATATATAACCTTTAGATTTCATTTTAATTTAATTACAGTTGATTTCGCTATTTTATCTTAAAAAAATTTATCACATGCAACTCACATGTGCATTTAATAACGAAAAATAGATGTCGTTAGCAGTGGCGAAGTCACACTTAGGCCATGGGAGTTAATCACTCTTTTTTTTTTACGTGTAACGACCCCAAAATCCGTTTTATTTATTTTAATATTTATTTTATATTTTGATAATTTTAATTTAAAATTATGTGTGCATTTGATGTGTTGCATCATCTTATATGAATTTGCTCATCTTAATTGATTCTTTGTGTTAGTTAAAGTATTAGTAGTAACTTTTGGTTTGGGAGTTTAGTAGAGTTAGTGGAACCTTAGGGGTTTTAGTGAAAGTTAGAGTTGAGGAGTTTAATTGTTAGAATTGAAAGTAGAGGGACTTTAGGGGAATGTGTATAAAAACAACATTTGCATCTTTCTTTCCCCATCTCTCTCTGTCGACACTCACCATTTCTTTACAAAAAAAAAATCCCAATTTTCCTCCATTGTTGGCTAAGGTAAGGTTTGTTCTTGTTTATTTTATTTCTTTTAATTTACTACTCTATTTTCAAATCTAACTATATATAAATGATCAGGGCGTTGAATAGGCCATTTCTAACCGGTCAAATATTATTTTCTTGACACTTTTCCGAAAAATACGTAAGTTACTAATTCCCCTTTTTATGTTAAAATGGTCATAAGTATGATTTACATGCTTTATATGTGATAAAACAATGTTTTGGTATGTTTTATTTATACTTGTAATTTTGGGACAGAGGGAGTAGTAAGAACTTGTTACATAGCTTGTTATTGTTGAGAATGCTATAGAAGTTGGTGTTAGTATTGTTCTTAGGCTGGGTTTTTAGCCTTTGTGTAAGTTGCAGATGTAAGTGTTACAAATACTAGTAGTTTTGGGTTGTGAAACGAAAGGAGTGGACTTTGGTTAAGTTTTGGTCTGCCAGGTGATGTGGGCGGCCGCCCAAAAATGGGCGTGCGGCCGCACATCTATCTGAAGGGTTTTCTTCTTGGAACAGAGTATTTTGGGCGGCCGCACAGCCCTGTTTGGGCGACCGCCCAGTCATCTGAAAAGTTAAGAGTTTTTCAAACCAAGGGATTTAGAGGTCAATCTTGGTCTAGTTTTTGGGTAGTGTTCTAAAGTAGTTAGATGATTGTTGTGGATCACTAAAGTGGTAGAATTGGTTCTTTTGTGAACACAAGTGTTGTGAAATGTTAGTAATTGATTAAGTGAGCATTGTTGAACACTTTGTAATGTGTTGGAATAGTTCATCTTCTTGATGTGTTTGGCATGGTTCCCTACATTGGAATCATTGTCCCTGATTGTTGTTTAAGCAAGTATTTCTATATGTGCTTGCGTGTAAAGTCCAGCTGGTACTTTTGTGTGTGTTTGGGCAGTGATAGGGATTATAATGGTCTCACGAGCCAAGTACATTATAAGGCTCCTATCATTGGTTTCCTATTTTTAACCCCCTTCCTTAGGCCAAAGGTTGGGCACTTTGGGTTATGACTCTGTGTCATTTTCCCCGTTGTTGTTGTTGTTGTTGTTGGTTCCGGAACCCGTCTCAGCTCTTCGATGCTGCTCAGTTGATGCCTCTCAGATGGCTATTGTTTGGTTTGAGAACCTTGGCTCAGTATCCACGTATGAGTGTTTATTTCCGCTTTATGTGTTGCATGATGAGTTGGTCGTTATTTTCAACTGGTTGGGACGGTTGGCGATAGGGAGCCTCTCATATTATGTGCTATGTGCTATATGATCATTTGTGGCATTGTTCCTTTATGTTTATCATATTAGCATGTAATGTAGTTGCATTTTAGTAGCTTACTGAGATTTATTCTCACCCTTTATTTGTTTACTGTTTTAGATAAGAAGGAGCCCAGGGGATAGTTCACACACACTGGGAGGACGTCGAGGAGATTTTTGGGTAAGACATTTTGGGAAATGTTGTGTAAGTAAAGGATACATTATATAAATGTAATACCTTTTGGGTAGTGTACCCGTGACTCAGTTGTGGTATCATCTCTTTTAGTAGATGTTCGTGTTGTAAATAGTAAGTAAAGTGTGTGGCCACGTGGCTAAGTACTTGTTTGTGAAAGTTTGTTTTGTGACTTGTAGTCAAGTCTAGTAAATGTTGTTTGGTTATATAAGACTTTTTATGAAAGTATATCTCGAAAACTTTTCTTAAAATGTTTATGACGTCTTCCGTGCGTGTCCCGGACGTGGGGCCAAGTAGGACCACGGGTCGGGGCGCGACAGTTGGTATCAGAGCTAGGTTGTAGATGGTCTAGAATGACTAAGTAACCTAGGAGGGTAGTTGAGTATGGAGTGAGTAACGTTGAGTGTTTTGTGCAGGTACTCAGTAAAAATGCCGGAACATGAGGGTGAACAGTCTGGTACTGCAGGCCAGGGTAATGTAAGGGAAGAGGCTCGAGCTATGTTTCAAGGGATGTTCGAGGCCGCAATGAAAACCATCCATGATCAGAGTCAAGGAGGAGAGCATGCACCTCCGAGGTATGGTCTAGAACAGTTTTTAAAGATGAAACCAACCGGCTATGATGGTGAACCAGATGTGACCAAAGTTGAGAGATGGATTGAATCCATGGAAAAGATATTTGATGTCTTGGTATGTACTGAAGAAGATCGAGTTAGGTTTGCTACCTACAAGTTGAGTGGAGCTGCGGAGTACTGGTGGAGGACTTTGAAAGCCAGTTGGGACGAAGCTCATGTACCATATACTTGGGCAAATTTTCTGAGGAAGTTCAAGGAACATTTTATTCCAAGGGTGGATCAAGACCGGAAGGAAGTGGAATTTCTTAGCTTGGAACAGAATACAATGTTGGTGGCTCAGTATGCAGCCAAGTTCACGGAGCTATCAAGGTATTGTACTCATTTGATTGCAACGGGGGAGAGGAAAGCAACAAGATTTCTTAAGGGTTTAAAAACAGTGATCCAAACTCAATTGGTGTCCCACAAGCTGCAAGAATTTCAAGATGCTGTTGATCGAGCTTATCAAGTGGAGCACGACATTGAAGAACACAAGAGGAAGGTGGAATTAACAAGTGCTGGAAGGCAAGGTAGACCACAACCACAAAGGAATGATAATCGTGGAGGACAAGGGACTTCAACCCCATTTAGGGGACAACCACAAGGGCAACCGAGTGTTAGAAATCAAGGTAATTTCTCCGAGGGTCAAAGCAAGAGAGTATGTAATTATTGTCAGAGGGAAGGGCACAGTGAGGAGCGGTGTTGGAAGAAACAAGGAAAGTGTTTGAATTGTGGGCAACTTGGCCATTTTCAAAGAAATTGCCCGAGATTGGGGGGGTCAACCATCGGGGAGTGGTGTTGGACCATCTCAGGGTCAGAAAAGGGATGCCTAGGGAAAACCAAAGGTTCAAGGTCGTGTGTTTGCAATCAATCAACAACAAGCTTCGGATGCTTCCACCGTGATAGGAGGTATAATTTCTATGTCCAGTTTGAGGGCACGTGCACTTATAGACCCCGGCTCATCGCATTCATATGTTTCTGTGTCTTTTGCATCTCGATTGTATTCTTCCTTTGAGTCTTTGCCTTATGTGCTAGAAGTGTCGACTCTTATGGGAAATTGTTTGATAGCTGACAAGGTGTTGCGTGATTGTGATGTGCCTATTAGTGAGCATGTTTTACTTGCTGATCTAGTTATTTTGCCATTGCAAGACTTTGATGTTATTTTGGGTATGGATTGGTTAAGTAAATATCATGCATCTGTTGATTGTTTTAAGAAAGTGGTTACGTTTTCTATCCCTAGTGTGCCTGTGTTTACTTTTGAGGCAACTTCTTTGGGTAAGGGAATTCGTATTATTTCGTATGTGAAAGCTAGGAGGCTATTGCACCGTGGTTGTGTGGGGTATTTGGCTTGTGTTTTGGATACTACTAGAAAGTCTCCTAAAGTAGAGGATGTGAATGTTGTTAAAGAGTTTTGTGATGTGTTTTCTTCTGAATATTCTATGCCTCCCGATAGAGAGATCGAGTTTGGTATTGACTTGCTTCCAGGTACTACCCCCATATTTGAAGCACCTTATAGAATGGCTCCAGCTGAACTAAAAGAATTGGAGGTGCAATTGCAAGAGTTACTTGATCGGGGATTCATCCGTCCTAGTGTATCACCGTGGGGAGCTCCTGTATTGTTTGTCAAGAAGAAAGATGGGTCTTTGAGACTGTTCATCGACTACAGGAAGCTGAATCAGGTAACTGTAAAGAATAAGTATCCTCTACCTCACACTGATGACTTGTTTGATCAACTCCAAGGGTCAGTCGTCTTTTCAAAGCTTGACTTGAGGAGTGGGTATCATCAGTTAAAGATCCGTTCTGAGGATATTTCTAAGACTGCTTTCCGTAGTAGGTATGGTCATTACGAGTTTCTTGTTATGCCTTTCGGGTTGACTAATGCTCCGGCTGTTTTCATGGATATGATGAATCGGGTTTTCAAGCCTTATCTTGACACCTTCGTGGTTGTATTTATTGATGACATTCTTGTGTATTCCAAGTCTAAGGAGGAGCACGAGCAACACTTGTGAATGGTTTTATCTGTTCTTCGTGAGAAGCAACTGTTTGCGAAATTTAGTAAGTGTGCTTTTTGGCTCGATGAAGTGTCTTTTCTTGGGCACGTGGTTTCTAATAGAGGAATATCCGTAGATCCTTCCAAGATTGAAGCTATTGTGAATTGGAAGAGACCTGAATCAGTTACGGAGATTCGAAGTTTCTTGGGTCTAGCCGGGTATTATAGAAGATTTATCGAGGGGTTTTCTAAAATTGCTACTCCATTGACTCAGTTGACTCGAAAGAATGTTCCTTATGTGTGGGATGGCAAGTGTCAAGCTAGCTTTGAAGAGTTGAAGAAGAGGTTGACTACAGCTCCTATCCTTGCGCTTCCTAATGGCAATGATGATTTGGTAATTTATAGCGATGCTTCTAAAGAAGGCCTCGGGTGTGTGTTAATGCAAAACGGAAGGGTGATTGCGTATGCTTCAAGGAAGTTGACTCCGAGTGAACAAAATTATCCTACCCATGACATGGAGCTAGCTGCGATTGTTTTTGCGTTGCATAAATGGAAACATTATCTTTATGGAGCCAAATTTGAGATTTTTACCGATCATCAAAGTTTGAAGTACCTTTTCTCCCAAAAAGAGTTGAATAACAGGCAAAGAAGATGGATGGAGCTATTGAAGGATTATGATTGCACAATCTCTTATCACCCGGGTAAAGCAAATGTGGTAGCGGATGCCATTAGCCGGAAATCTTTTATGGCTTCATTGATGGTGCGTGAATGGAAGATGTTAGAGGATGCTCGAGATTGGGATCCTTGTGAGTCAAAGCATGGGGCTATTTTTGCGAGTATTCAAGTATTACCAGTTTTGATTCAACAAATAAAAGAAGCTCAGAAGGATGATCCGGAGTTGGTGAAAATCGTAGATAAAATCGAAGATGGCAAATTTGAGGATTTCTCTCTTAATCCCGAAGGAGTGTTAACTTTTAGAGGTCGGTTATGTGTGCCTTGCGTGGATGGGATTAAACACCAAGTTCTTGATGAGGGCCATAAGTCGAGGTATACTATTCATCCCGGGAGCACAAAAATGTATCAGAATTTGAAGCAACACTTTTGGTGGAATAATATGAAGAGAGAAATAGCGGATTATGTATCTAAATTTTTGACATGTCAACAAGTGAAAGCTGAACATCAAAGGCCTGCGGGGTTACTTCAACCGTTAGAGATTCCGGAATGGAAGTGGGAACATGTTACTATGGATTTCGTGACGGGATTACCTCGCACTCGAAGAAGGTTTGATGCAGTTTGGGTGGTCGTGGATAGATTGACCAAGTCTTCTCATTTTCTACCTATTGAGATTTGTTACTCGATGGAAAGGCTTGCAACCTTGTATATAAATGAGATTGTGAGATTGCATGGTGTCCCGGTGAGCATTGTGTCTGATCGTGACCCTAGATTTACATCTCGATTTTGGCAAGCATTTCAGAAGGCTTTGGGTTCAGAGTTGAAGTTTAGTACAACTTTTCATCCCCAGACAGATGGGCAGTCAGAGAGGACTATTCAGATTCTTGAGGATATGTTGCGAGCTTGCTCAGTTGATTTTTCAGATTCTTGGGATTCTCATTTACCTCTCGTGGAATTTGCCTATAATAACAGTTTTCAGTCAAGTATTGGGATGTCCCCGTATGAAGCTTTGTATGGGAGGAAATGTCGGTCTCCGATTTGTTGGGATGAAGTGGGAGAAGCAAAGATTTGGGGTATTGATATGGTGAACAAGTCAGTTGAGGAGGTTAAGCTTATCCGAGATCGTTTGAGTACCGCTCAGAGTAGACAGAAAAGTTATGCCGATCACCGGAGGCGAGATCTCGAGTTTGAAAAAGGTGACTTTGTGTTTCTGAAAGTTTCACCTAAAGTGGGGATTCGAAGGTACGAGAAGAAAGGCAAGCTGGCACCGAGGTACATTGGCCCATTCGAGATTTTGAGTAGAGTTGGAGATAGAGCGTATCGTCTTGTGTTACCCCATTCTCTTGTCAAGATTCATAATGTTTTTCATGTTTCGATGCTTCGGAAGTATGTGTATGATCCTTCTCATGTCTTGTCCGAGGTTCCCGAGGATATTGAACCGAGTATGTCTTACGAGGAGCATCCAGTCCAAGTTATTGATTCGAAGGTTCAAGAATTGCGAACTAAGAGTATTCCCCTTGTTCGAGTTGTGTGGAAGAATCATAACGTGGAAGAGTCAACTTGGGAGCTTCGGGAGGAGATCGAGCGGAAGTACCCTTGGTTGTTTGAGGGTTGAGGTAAGCAATCCTAAAATTCGGGTCGAATTTTCTTTAAGGGGGAGTGAGTGTAACGACCCCAAAATCCGTTTTATTTATTTTAATATTTATTTTATATTTTGATAATTTTAATTTAAAATTATGTGTGCATTTGATGTGTTGCATCATCTTATATGAATTTGCTCATCTTAATTGATTCTTTGTGTTAGTTAAAATATTAGTAGTAACTTTTGGTTTGGGAGTTTAGTAGAGTTAGTGGAACCTTAGGGGTTTTAGTGAAAGTTAGAGTTGAGGAGTTTAATTGTTAGAATTGAAAGTAGAGGGACTTTATGGGAATGTGTATAAAAACAACATTTGCATCTTTCTTTCCCCATCTCTCTCTGTCGACACTCACCATTTCTTTACAAAAAAAAAATCTCAATTTTCCTCCATTGTTGGCTAAGGTAAGGTTTGTTCTTGTTTATTTTATTTCTTTTAATTTACTACTCTATTTTCAAATCTAACTATATATAAATGATCAGGGCGTTGAATAGGCCATTTCTAACCGGTCAAATATTATTTTCTTGACACTTTTCCGAAAAATACGTAAGTTACTAATTCCCCTTTTTATGTTAAAATGGTCATAAGTATGCTTTACATGCTTTATATGTGATAAAACAATGTTTTGGTATGTTTTATTTATACTTGTAATTTTGGGACAGAGGGAGTAGTAAGAACTTGTTACATAGCTTGTTATTGTTGAGAATGCTATAGAAGTTGGTGTTAGTATTGTTCTTAGGCTGGGTTTTTAGCCTTTGTGTAAGTTGCAGATGTAAGTGTTACAAATACTAGTAGTTTTGGGTTGTGAAACGAAAGGAGTGGACTTTGGTTAAGTTTTGGTCTGCCAGGTGATGTGGGCGGCCGCCCAAAAATGGGCGTGCGGCCGCACATCTATCTGAAGGGTTTTCTTCTTGGAACAGAGTATTTTGGGCGGCCGCACAGCCCTGTTTGGGCGACCGCCCAGTCATCTGAAAAGTTAAGAGTTTTTCAAACCAAGGGATTTAGAGGTCAATCTTGGTCTAGTTTTTGGGTAGTGTTCTAAAGTAGTTAGATGATTGTTGTGGATCACTAAAGTGGTAGAATTGGTTCTTTTGTGAACACAAGTGTTGTGAAATGTTAGTAATTGATTAAGTGAGCATTGTTGAACACTTTGTAATGTGTTGGAATAGTTCATCTTCTTGATGTGTTTGGCATGGTTCCCTACATTGGAATCATTGTCCCTGATTGTTGTTTAAGCAAGTATTTCTATATGTGCTTGCGTGTAAAGTCCAGCTGGTACTTTTGTGTGTGTTTGGGCAGTGATAGGGATTATAATGGTCTCACGAGCCAAGTACATTATAAGGCTCCTATCATTGGTTTCCTATTTTTAACCCCCTTCCTTAGGCCAAAGGTTGGGCACTTTGGGTTATGACTCTGTGTCATTTTCCCCGTTGTTGTTGTTGTTGTTGTTGGTTCCGGAACCCGTCTCAGCTCTTCGATGCTGCTCAGTTGATGCCTCTCAGATGGCTATTGTTTGGTTTGAGAACCTTGGCTCAGTATCCACGTATGAGTGTTTATTTCCGCTTTATGTGTTGCATGATGAGTTAGTCGTTATTTTCAACTGGTTGGGACGGTTGGCGATAGGGAGCCTCTCATATTATGTGCTATGTGCTATATGATCATTTGTGGCATTGTTCCTTTATGTTTATCATATTAGCATGTAATGTAGTTGCATTTTAGTAGCTTACTGAGATTTATTCTCACCCTTTATTTGTTTACTGTTTTAGATAAGAAGGAGCTCAGGGGATAGTTCACACACACTGGGAGGACGTCGAGGAGATTTTTGGGTAAGACATTTTGGGAAATGTTGTGTAAGTAAAGGATACATTATGTAAATGTAATACCTTTTGGGTTAGTGTACCCGTGACTCAGTTGTGGTATCATCTCTTTTAGTAGATGTTCGTGTTGTAAATAGTAAGTAAAGTGTGTGGCCACGTGGCTAAGTACTTGTTTGTGAAAGTTTGTTTTGTGACTTGTAGTCAAGTCTAGTAAATGTTGTTTGGTTATATAAGACTTTTTATGAAAGTATATCTCGAAAACTTTTCTTAAAATGTTTATGACGTCTTCCGTGCGTGTCCCGGACGTGGGGCCAAGTAGGACCACGGGTTGGGGCGCGACATTACGTTAGTACGAAATACTTCAAACAAAAATTTTAAGTTAATTTAATTTTAAAAATTATTATTGATTGTATTTATATTGGTGTATCAATAACAAATTTTATAATTTTATTACAATTTTTAAATCAGCCTAAATTTATTGCTCAAAATTCTTTCGTAATAACATACAAAAGAGCGACATTTATTCTTGATTTCACCACTGATCATTAGCCATAAGTACTTTGGATGCAACAAAATACAACTCCCTCTGTCCCTAAATGAGTGTCCATTTTCAGGAATTTTTTGTCCCAAAATGAGTGTCAATTTTGATCATAAGTTTGTCCCTAAATATTTTTTTCCGAATTTTTTTTCACCGGTTTCTTTATACTTGCAAAAACTAAATGTGTGTAAAGAGGATTAAGAAATTATATATGAATTTTGTCACCAAATTGTACAATAAGTTATGTCTTTTAAAATAAAATTTGGACATTCATTTAGGGACAGAAGTAGTAATATAAATACCTTCCTTGCAAAAAAAATAAAATAATTTTGAGTGCCAAATCTACAAAACACAATATACCTTCCTTGCAAAAAATAATAATTTTAGGTGTCAAATCAGATCTACAAAACACAATTGTGGTAATTTCCCATATTTTTTTTTCAATTTTTCCTAATATTAATAACCAAGATGGTGGTAATTTATTTTTTTCAATTTTTCCAAATATTGGAGAGGAAACGAATTTCTTTCGCAGTAGTACAATATGCAAACAAACTTGTACTTGATTTTGTCTTACACGTGGAGCGATGCTATTCGATTCACCACGCAAGTTCAGAAAGAGGGTGGAAAAAGGGTAAAGTACTGGCTCGGGTTTTCATCTTGTTCGGACCCAATATTGCAACGCAACAATGGCGGATGAATCCAACACTGAAACCTCAACGTCCGACGAATTTCCGGTGACTGCCGAATCACCGGTCCCCGGTCTTAAGCAACAGCAGGTTTGAATTTAATTTCCTCCATTCAATGAATATTGATCTGATTATTTTCAATTTTGTTGAATTTATGCCTGACATGACATGATTAGCTGCTAGAATTTATATTTTTAGGCGTTTTTCTAGGTTTCGTTTGTTGATTATTTGTGTAATTTGGTTTGATTTGTATTCTGGATTTTTTTTTTTTTGTTGTTCGCGTATGATTCTAGGTGCATTTGATATTGAGAGGATATTCTGGTTTAGCATGCTAAATTGTTAATTTCGTTTGTCAGAATTTAAGGTTTTCGTTGTTTGAATGTCGTGATTCGTGAAAATGTGGATAGTCTACTTTGGTGTATTGTTACTTTACATGAAAGGGATTTGGGAAGGGAATAGGGATTGGGGGTGGGGGGAGGGGTTGAGAATGCTAGATTTGAATTGCTTCTAGCCGAGTGTTTTCTGCTCGGCTATCTCAATTTTGACACGCCAACATAACTAACAGTACAAACACGAGCTTGCCTGCTTACAAGTTTCAAAGTAGACTATGCTCAGTTGTAAGATCCTTACACTTTATATTGTGGTTTCAATGTTAACGAGTAACAAATGTCCCAATTTCTAAATAAGGCAGTGATGTTGGTGCAATTCCATTAGCATACACTCCCTCCGTCCCATACTTATTGCTACCAAATGGGAGTGCACGGGGATCAAGAAAATATGTTGGAAAAGTAACTATTGTGAGTGGGTAGGAGAGAGAAACTAAGTTAGTGGATAGTTGTTGTGAGTGGATAGAAGAGAGAAAAATGAACATTTTGGGTAAGTAGCAATAAGTATGGGACGCCCAAAATGGAAATAAGTAGCGATAAGTATGGGACGGAGGGAGTAAGCAAGTGAAGCAAAACCCTTAATACGCGTGCAATGAACACTGGGTTTATTTTTCGGAACGGAGGAAGTTCTAGCTCTATTATTCAAACTCTCACAAACTTCTTGCAGAAGACCTGTGTGGTTATATCAATGTGAATTGGTGGCTTGAATCCATAGTATTAAGATAAACAAACGGATGGAACCATTTCCCAAGCTTCTCATAAACTCAAAATTTACATATTGATAGGTATTGGATAATAGGTGCAATGCAACTCTGTGTTCTTTCTCATAATTTTCAACAAGAAGATCAAATTTAGTTATCTACTTTACAGTCTCACAAGTAACCAATGAATGGCTCATGTATAAATTGTGCTTATCGACAGTATATTTTAAACTTAACCCAAGAAAGGCAAGCATAAAAGTGCCTTCCTAGCCTCGATGTTTGTCAATCTTTTGTTGTTAGCAGAAGCTTTAAAACTGTGTTGGGTGGATTCTGTAAGCTCTGGAGTGGTAGAAACTTACAGTTGGATTTTGCCTGTTTTGGCAGTTTCTTTTTCTTTAGGGTTTATCTTGAAGATATGCGTGCTAGTTGGGCTCAAACTTTTAATTTTCTTCAGCGCTTTTAAGAACTTACTTTCGGTGTGAATAATGTCTAGAGACTCTCTAGGTTCTTATGGAGGGGGGGGGGGGGGGCTTCTTTAGGAGGTTTTCTTCTTGTTACTGCATTCAAAAGTTGGTTTGAGGACATTGTTTTTTATGTAAACATGAACTTTGTAAAGTGAGCCCTCTTGACCATTAGGTAGAAAAAAAGCTCTTAAGACTTCTACTTGCCATTTGATTCTACTCTTTGAAGGATCTATTATCCTGTTTCGGGCGATTTTTTTTTTTACTTTTAATGAAGTTATTGGTGATTTACCGTTTGATTTGACCACCGTAAAAAAAGTATCCAGTGTTTCAAGCAGGCTTGTTTTCCTTAGATTTTTTTTATCCTATATCATTCTACATAAATTTTGAAAGAGAGAACTGAGAAATGGGTGTAATTTCTTCGTGGTAGGACCAAAATCAACTGCTGTATGTACAGTTTCCTTCCAGTGATCCTCCCTAGAATTTATGTTCACTGTTCTAATTATCTCTTCTTTGCTTGTGACAGTTGCCACCATTCTATGGCTTTGCAGCTTCACCCAATGGAAACTTCCAGATGTTCCCAATCATGTACCCTGCACTGGTTCCTGGGCCATTCCAAATGCAACAGGATCATGAACAAATGAATCGTGGAGCAGGTCTTTATGCAGTGCCCACTTTTCCATTCATGGGACCAGTTGCTGGACTTCCATCAAACACTCTTATACCATTCACCTACAACGTACCCACGTAAGTATTTTTCAATGACAATGGAATCATGCAACTGGTAGTTTAACTTGGTCATAGTTTTTCATAATATCCATCTGATACTGATTTTCCAATGTCATTTTCTGATAAGAATCTCAATTGCTGTTAGTTTTGTGGTTGAAGATCTGCATTAAAATAGATTGGGTTCTTCTGATATGTTGGTCTTTTCCATTTGCCTCTTACTTTTTGAACATTTCCACCTTCTGGCTTAGATTATTATTTCCCGGGTGTTGTTATTCTGTTACTTTTGAGTAAACACCTATATCTGTCGTATCTTAGCACCTGGTGCTGGTAGGAATCTGTTTGAATAACTGTTGCACTTGGCGGTATAAATTTAGAACCATTCTCACTCTTTTATGATATAAAAAAATTGGAAATAGTCGAGGTAGTATGCATAAGTGGGTAAGGCTACACAATCATACCTTTGCTGAACTTGATATGGATTATACATGTATTCATCGTTTATAATCTAACTTGAATGTGCATAAAAGAATTTTACATTTTGTACTAAAAAAAGGGCAGCCCGGTGCACAAGGCATCCCCGCATAGCGAGGGTCCGGGGAAGGGTCCCCACCACAAGGGTGAAATGTAGGCAAACCTTACCTTGCATTGCAAGAGGCTGCTAATTTTACATTTTTGTACTATGAATGACAATTTGCCAAATGTCTCTAAGTAGTTTGACACAAATTTGGAATGCATCTGGTGGATTCTATCAGCTCCACTCAGATTTGTGGGTACTTGGAATGCATCTGGTGAATTTCAACATATATTTGTCATCAACATTCATGTGTATGTATATGTAATCATACACCTTCGTATGGATGTATATGCTGTGTGTTTGTATCTTGTGGATTTGTGGGTACTTGGAAGTATATATTTATTTGAGATAAATGTGACAACAGTACCGGACCAAATTCTTCTGAAGCTGGGACAGGGACTGAGGAGCAAGGGCAAGTGGCACAGCAACAGCAGCCTGGGCCTCAAAGACAAGTTGTTGTTGTTAGGAGATTCCAAATTGCAATTCATCTCGACTTGTTACTTATACTAAAGCTTGCAGCAGTTATCTTCTTGTTCAACCAAGATGGGTCACGACAAAGGCTCGTTCTCCTCATCTTTTTCGCTTCACTTGTTTATCTGTAAGTCTTAAAACTTCATTGTGTTTGCAGTTTTTTTTGTTTTTTTCCCCTTTTTTTTTGTTCTTCTTTTTCAATCTAGACTTCTACTTTAGGCAGTTTTGTTATTCCCTCCGTCTCATAATAAATGTTGCACTTTCCTTTTTGTTCCATCCCAAAATAAATGTCGCTTTTCTAAATAAGGATGAAGTGCAAATTTATCATTGTACAAGCAACATACAAACTGATAAAGCATTTTCCTTAAAATCGTTGACCAGTCAAATGCGACATTTATTCTGAGATGGAGTCATCAATGATTTTTGTTATGCAATCAATTCCACTAAACACCTTTTGGTGGTTTTGACAGGCATCAAACTGGGGCTCTTGCACCTTTAATCAGATGGCTCTCACAAGGAATGCAGAGGGCTGCTCGACCTCCTCAAGCACCAAGACCAGCTGCTCAGGCAGGTAATGGCCCGGCAGCTGCTGAGAGGGAAGGGAATGAGAATGCTGCTTTGCTAGGTAATTGCATTATTGTTACTCTGCCAATTTAAGTCTCTATCAAGTAATTTTGGTATAAGAGACTAGTTTCATCTGAAATTGTTGTGAATATTTGATACTCCCTCCGTCCCAAAATGATCTTCTCATTTGGCATTTTTCATTGTCCCGAAAAATTCTTCACAATTCTACAACTAGGCTTAGAAGTGCCCAAACAAAACATGACTAGTGAATCAAGTGTTCATATCCTTAAAAAGTTTGAATAGTCAAATGTGAATATCATTTTGGGACGGAGGGAGTATTTTTTGTCCTGAGAAGTGAAAACTCGTTATTTTTTCATAAATCTAATTAAGAATCAAGTCATGCGGCCGATTGAGACAGGTATTTGTATTTCTATGTTATATAGGCCATTTACACTTTTTAATTGCAGAAATTTATATCGACTATTTCTCTCTGTGTTCCGACCAAGTTTTGGAAAGTCTAATAATGGTATACATACAAGTAGACTTGGGAGTTGGTGATGATTACAAATATAGTTGTGGTTTGCAAGTGCGTATAGTATGAAATCTTTTGCGCAGTTGCAATAATATGCACATGACATGAAACCATAAGAACACATCTCAGGCACCAGTGATGAAGCCACGTAGAGCTAATGCCTAATGGGGGTCATTCGACCCCCTTGATTATGGAGCTATGTCATTTTTACCACCTCTAAGTTTAGAAAAATAACAGTGTTAACACTAGAAACAGTATTTTTGCAGTTTTGACCCACTTTAGTTTAGGGAAAAAAACCTCAATATTATAATTTGGATCCCTTTCATTGAAAATTTGGCTTCGGCACTGTCGGAAACACACATAAACATAGAATATTTGCTTTCTTTTCCCTTTGTACATCATGAAAACACGAATGTTAGACTTAATGCTCACGAATTCAGTAGGGATGCTTAATATTGTAAACAACCCTAACCCCTCCCCAAATTTTCTGTCATTACCATCTTAAGATCCATCATTTCCTTCAAATGCTTATTCAAGACAAAGGTTAATATTGTTTGCTTTCCTTCTTGACAGATGGTCAACCTGGAGTTGAAAATGAAAACCGGCCAGAAAATGACGAAAATCAACCAGAGAATGTGCCGGAGGCGGCAGCCGCCGCCGCCAATGGTGGTGGAAACCGGTGGTGGGGAATCGTAAAAGAAGTCCAAATGATTGTGTTTGGCTTCATCACTTCTCTGCTACCGGGCTTTCATAATATCGATTAGACCTTGTTATTAGCAGCAGATGCCAGGTCTATTAAGGCCAAACTGGTATGCAAATACTCCCTCCGTCCGGAAAGATACTCCCGTTTTGACTTTTTAAGGTCAACATAAATGAACTTTGACCAAAACTTGGTGTCGATCTAATCATTATAGTGATATTCCAAAAATTTTGATCGATACATCATTAAGTGATTAACCAATAACAGTTTTTAGAATTTCATCGGGATCATTAGATTGACACTAATGTTTGGTCAACATTTATGTTTGTTGACCATAAAAAGTCAAAATTGGACAATCTTTCCGGAACTGAGGGATGAGGGAGTATGAATTATTTACTTGTAATTTTTCCCTAATTTTTCATCTTAATTTGATGGTTTAGCCTATAAGGTTTTATGCTTGCTGTTGTTGTAGCATTTCATACTTTCATATTCCCTCCCTAGATCCCTAGATGAACGTCCATTTTCAAGATTTTTTTCTTTTCAAAATGGAACTTTTTTTTTTTCCTTTCCCAAAATGAAGAAACTGTCTCTAAATGTATTTTGTTTTTACCATTTTTATTTTTTTCATTAGTCTCTTTATATTTGCAAAATTAAATATTTTGAAGGAGGATAACAAGAATATTTGTGAATCTTTGCATTTAATTGTATAAAAAGTAGATACTTTTAGAATGTCCCTTAAAATTACATTTGAACATTTATTTAGGGACGGAAGGAGTATTATCGTTTCACGTGGTCCAGTTTAGCAGGTAAGCATTGACTTTAAAAATCAACATGTAAAAAATGACCTAAGTATACAGATAAGTTTTCCTTTGTAAGCATTGACTTTAATGACCAAATTGTTTTTTTTTTTTTTTTTTTTTTTTAATTTTTTTTTTTTGAAAGAAGACCAAATTGTATTTTGATAAGTGCAAAAATGACCTATGCAAATAAGTTTCTTACTGTAAACAGTAAGAAACTCACTTTTTGTTGACGTTAGTTTGAATGAGTTTTAAGCAATACTAATAATATACATTAAGTTGACCATGTAAAAATTCAACACTCATTCATACATAATTGTAAATATTATTAATATAATTAAATTAATTATTACTTAAAGTTTGCTAAATGAAAAAGTGAAACCATAATGTTAATGTGGGGAATCAAGTTGTAGGTTAATTTACTTATATTCAATTTTTTATTGGATTGCAATTAAATGTTAATGTGGGAAATCAAGTTGCAAAAACTAGTATATCGAAAATAGAATCACACTACATCTTTTTAAAATGAATATCAAAAAATTATTTTTAATTAAATAATTTCAGACATTCATTTTAAAACAGAATGAGAATGAGTAGAAGTTAATGGGATCACCAAAATTATTGGATCGCCTTGAACCTTCATTTATGTTTTCATGTGCACCTCTCTTGAGTAATTTGACAAAATTAAATTAATGGTATAAGCGCCGTCCTACATGTACGGTACACTAAGAATTAGTATTATTCCCTTTTCTCGAAAAAAAAAAAAGAATTAGTAATCCCTCTATCTCCATAATTGAATTAAAATTTATTTATTTTTAAAATGTTTAATAACAATAATAAAAATTACTACTCCATTCGTCTCAGACTTAACTTTTTAGTGTGACTTGGCATAACGATTAAGAAAAAGTAAAAATATTGTAAGTATGAAAAGTAAAGTATTAGAGAGAAAGTGGGTATAGAGTTTTTGTTGTGAGAATGATGACAAGTGGGTGTCATTATTAAACTCAAGTAATGGGAAAATATAGAAATATACCCCTGTACTTAGCTTAAGGATGCAAATATGCCTTTATACAAGTTAATTTTTTTCCACGTAGCCAATTCAAATATCCAACTCATACATCTAGTCAGACATTCCGTTAATTTTTAGACGAAAAAATGACGGAGACTTAATTTCTACACATTATTCTTGAGTACAGAGGTTAATATGACAATTAACTTGTATAAGAGCATATCTGCATCCTTAAGCTAAGTACATGGATATATTTCTATATTTTCCCCTTAAGTAATAAATTGGAGTAAATAATAATCTTAGTTTCGGACAACAAAATTTTATGTGAGACGTTCTCATATATGACGCGAGTTTTGTTGAATGAGTAAATTTAGATTTTGAGTGCTAATAATAAAACTACTATCACAGAATATGTTATTAAAAAATTGCAACAAGTCATTGTAGTAGGTTAAGAGTTGAAACTGCTACTCCCTCTGTTTCAGAGTAAGAGTCATACTTTCCATTTTGGTACGTCCCAGAGTAAGAGTCATATTCTTAAAATGGTAAATAATCTTTACTATTCACCCCGCTCATTCTCTCTCTTATTTTACTTTTATACTCACAACACCAATCAATTCACTATTCTGTCCCACTCATTCTCTCTCCTACTTTACTTTTACACTCACAACATTTACATCACTTCCAATATTTATTAATAAGCGTGCAAATGAGGGGTAGGATTCTTACTCCGGGACGGAAATATTTATTAATAAGCGTGCAAATGAGGGGTAGGACTCTTACTCCGGGACGGAGGGAGTATTAAAATTTGGGGCGAGTCTCCTGCTTTTATGGAGTGTCATATTTTTTTAATTGTGGATGAAATGAAATTTATCGTTTGTTAAAAAATAAAAAAAATAAAAAAATTGCAATAAGTCAATTAGCAAAGCGACCGTTATAATAATAAAACTACTATCACGGAGTATATTATTGAAAAATTGCAACAAAGTCAATTATCAAAGCAACAAAGCACTACGCGCTCCCGCTTCTCGTTAACCAACCAACTACTTGTACACCAACATCGCCACACCTTATGGCCTTATCACGTGGGTCAAATGGTCCACCCTCCATATTTTAGGGGGGTAAAAATGGAATTCAAATATATGTATAATTATGTTTAACAAAATATATATGTATAATTGTAGTAAAGTACTACCTATGTCCTTAAATGAGTGTTCAAATTTCATTTTATGGGACATCTAAAAATGTCATTTTTTTGTACACTTTGGTGGCAGAGATTCATATATAATCTTGTAATCTCATTTCCAAACATTTAGTTTTACTACATATGTCCTTAAATGAGTGTTCAAATTTCATTTTATGGGACATCTAAAAATGTCATTTTTTTGTACACTTTGGTGGCAAAAATTCATATATAATCTTGTAATCTCCTTTCTAAACATTTAGTTTTGCACGTATAAAGAGACCGGTGAAAAAAATCCCGAAAAAAAATTAGGGACAAAGTTATGCTAAAAAAGACACTCATTTTGGGATAAATATTTCTTGAAAATGGACATTCATTTAGGGACAGAGGAGTATTTCTTTTCTACCTCTGTCATGGAATAAATATTATACTCCTTCAGTTTCATGATTATGTGAATAAAATGAGTTTTGCACGAAAATTATGAGAAAAATAGTAGTGAGTAGTTGTTGTGAGTGTGAAAAGTAAAGTAGGAGAGGGAAAGTGGGGTAGTGAATTGTAGGTCGATTGGTGTTGTGAGTATAAAAGTAACGTATGAGAGAGAATGAGTGAGATGAATAGTAAAATTCTTTGTCATTTTAGGAAAATGTAACTTATCAATGAGACGCCCAAAGAGAAAATTTGTTCACATAGCTATGAGTCGGAGGGAGTAATTGACATGTCAATATTTTTAAGATTTTAGTTGTATTTTCTTAATTGCCACAATCTAATCATATGAGTTGAGTGACACTTCCTATGTCATTGCAATGCTTGTGCCTATTAGAATGGGTAGTATAGGAAGATCATCAAACTTCATACCCTTTTTTAAGTAAAACGACACTTATTTTGAGACAAGCAAAAATAAAAATAAGAAATTTATTCTGAGACATAATGAAAGAAAGAGCATTTCTTTTAGAAAAAAAAATAATGGTGATTTCCATCGTTATTTTTAGGGGTGTGCACGGGTCGGTTTGGTTCGGTTTTAGGCCAAAACCGACACCAAACCAATAGTTATCGGTTTATGTAATTCAAAACCATTAAGCTTCGGTTTCTTAATGGTTCGGATTGTTCGGTTTCGGTGTGATATCGGTTTGGTTCGGTGTCAAACCAATAGAATGGACTGTTGGGTTGTAAGTTTGTTGGGCCGCCTTAATGGGTTACATTCAAATGAGGCCCAATTTGCACATAATAAATAATAAGGTCAAATAAGGCACATTTTCTGGTTGAAGTATGAATTGGGCTAATGAGCCATACTACTTGGGCCAAAAACTACAAATTAAACTTTACAACTATTAATTCAAATAATAAGCTAGGAATAAAACGACATAGTTTTAGGTTATCGGTTCGGTTTCTTATCGGTTCTAACTAGCTGGAACCTAAACCGAACCACTAATTTCGGTGTTCTAATTTTTAGAAACCGGTCCTAACCAATAGCTTATTGGACCGGTTTTTCGGTCCGGTTTTTTCGGTTTTATTGGTTTTTTCGGTTTTTTTGGGTTTTTTTGCTCACCCCTAGTTATTTTAATAAGATATATCAAGGGTTACGATTATCCATATCAAACTAATACATTGTGACAAAATAATCTCAATTATTCGATTGATATGATCATATGAAAAGAAACAATAAGCCAACTTGGACTTCGAGAGTTACATATTGCAAATTATCCCGATAATTTAGTGTAGAATAAGTTTTTTCATAAAACTACAAACTTTTTTGAAGAATAAGTTTTTTCATAAAACTACAAACTTTTTTTTTTCACCATTTGAATTGTATGCGTGATCTTGTGGATGCTGTAGCGTGTAAATTGTTAGCTATATATTTCAAGACAAAGTCTTGGATACAACGGACGCACGGGCGTGCGGCTGGCCAAACCCGCACGACCTGACCCGTCCGCCTTTCCTCCACTCCCAGAGAGACACGTGGCACGGTGTGAGCCACACACTGGTTCACCAACCGTGCGCTGCCACGTGTCCTCCTTTAAAAAAAAATCCCAATAACTTTAAAATGCTATATCTTGATATTTATAACTCAGAAAAAAAAATTAAAAATACAGTTGTGTTCGTCTCGACGAGACGAATAAAACTACATAGGCATGATATGGTTTTATTTAAAAAATATATATATTTTTTTACACACAAAAAGTTTGAGATGCTCATCAGCTAAGATGTAACACTCTATTCTGATAAAAGTAACGATTTCATCTTCAAAAAGTAACACTTTCTACTGTTAAATGTAACAGCAGTTCTACAAAAAAAATGGTTTTGCATTTCAATTGTTACTTTCTCAATTTCAATTGTTACATTTAAGATATAATGTTACATTTAAGAATATAAACTATTACAATTGAGATAAAAAAATGTTACATTCATTTTTTATAAAATGTAACATTAGTTTAGGTTGTTAATCTTATGTTAATTTTGAAAAAAAAGTGTTACATTTGAAAAACAGAGTGTTACATTCCTGTATAAAAAGTGTGACATTGGTTTAGTTGTCAATCTTTATGTTATCTTTAATCTATTGCAGTAAAATTATGGTACATTTTGAAAAAAAAATTGTTACATTTGAAAAAAAAATTGTTGCATTAAAAAAAAAGAGTGTTACATTCTTTTATAAAAAGTGTGACATTAGTTTGGTTATTAATCTTTATGTTATCTTTAATCTATTGCAGCAAAATTGTGGTACATTTTGAAGGAAAAAAAAGTGTTACATTTGAAAAAAAAGTGTTACATTTCGTTATAATAAGTGTTACTTTTGTTTGAAGGAAAAAGAGTTGGGGGTGGCAAAAAAAAAAAAAATTAAAAAAAATAAATAATCGGCACTTGGCACCGTCGCACAGCGTGCGGCGGTTGCACAGGAGACACGCCCATATTTCAAATATTCAACGAAATAATTTAACTTGTAAATTGAGGATTAATTTATAGTGTAAGTCACTCAGTCTACTTTTATTATTATAAGGGGGTAGAGCCAAACTTCATAATGTGTGAGGTCCCGGGTTCGATCCCTTCCCATGCCTCCTAGGACATTATTATTATAAGAGGGTAAGTGGGGAACTACTATCGACCCTCTTCAAAAAAAAAAAAGTGAAAGTTTTAAATTGTATACTGAGTGTTTTAAAGTATTATTAACCATTTTACTACTTTACCTTTTTGTAAGTATAATTTTATAAGAAAATCTCTTTAACTAATACTCCCTCTGTCCCTAAATGAGTGTCCAAATTTCATTTCATTTTAAGGGACACTGAAAATCTCAACTTTTTGAACAATTTGGTAACAACGATTCATATATAATCTTGTAATCTCCTTTCTAAACCTTTAGTTTTGCACGTATAAAGAAACCGGTGAAAATTTTTTCGAAAAAAAAACGTTTAGGGAGAAAGTTATGTTCAAAAAAGACACTCATTTAGGGACAACGTTTCTTGAAAATGGACACTCATTTAGGGACAGAGAGAGTAATAAAAAATAAAGTTTTGAACGATTTAAGAAAAAAATATCTTCTTATGTGACTAAACCTATTGATGTCAATTTGATGATCACAAGGAAATTCTAAAAATTGTTATTGATAAATCACTTAATGATTTATCAATTACAAATTTCAGAATTTGATTAAATCGTCACTAATAATTGGTCAAAATTTATTTTTTCTTACTTTAAAAAATAAAAATGAGACTATCTTTTTGAGACAGTGGGAGTATTATTTTTATAATTTGTGCAAATACTAACAAAATCATAAATTTTTATATATTGACAAATGCAACGAGTCAGTAGATACAATTGAGTGGAGAAAGTGTATGCCACGCAATAATGCCCGAGAGTGGGTAAGAATAAAGCGAGAAAGTGGAAAGCTAGACCAACGTTTATACAGTACGCTAGCACGTTCTTGTCGTGACAAAATGCGATTTAGACAGAAAAAATATAAAATACTTATATAAATATTCCATATTCAGTCCAAATTAAATTTCATTATTAGTTTTAATTAGTTTAAGATTTTTTTGTACTGAATAGTTTGTCTTATTTATTTTTTATGGTTATAATACGTGAATTTTGAATAAACATTAAATTTTCAAAAAAAAACATTAATATCAATAAAATTATTTTAATAATTTTCAAAAAATATTTTTCATTTACTAATTACAATTTTAAAATTTTATAAGAATGACATTGCTATAAAAAAAAATCAGACAATTTTTGGATGGAGAGTAAATATTATTATACTTTTAAAATTCTTTTTATATTTAGTAAGTACACCTATCTAACCCATAAAAGATACTATAGTCTTTCCGAATTGAAGCTACACATATTATTACCCATTTGTGTGTCAATTACAAATTACACACTTTAAAGAATGAAAAGTAACTTTTTTTAATTTAATGTGACTCCTTTTTTAACTCACAACAATTTTCCTTTTATTCTCTATCTCTCTTTTTCTCTCTTTCTCTCTTATTACATTTTTGTACTTATAAATACTCCACCTGTCCTGAAATAAATATCGATTTTTTGTGTGTTAGTATGAAAAAAGTTTGATCAATATTTTTAAATTAATTTAATTAATTTTTATTATTTTTATTAATAGTAGTTATAATTATGGATTAATAACAATTTTTATAATTTATGAGAACAATCAAACTAATATTTTCGTATTAACATATAAAAAAACAAGATTTATTATGAGACAAATTACTTACTTCACTCAATTGAGACAAAACGGGTAGTTACTTAAAAATAATAATAATAAAAAATGTTTAAAAAGGACAGCAAATTTTGTACGAAATGAATATACCGACCTATATCTAACACTCCTACCCCACTTTTCAGCATTACGACCTTTTGTTCCGTACTCTCTTTCCGGGAGGAGAGAGAAAGAGCTGAAAAATCAAACTAACTAATTTTTACGCCCTAAAACAAATTTGACTTCCATTTCTACTGATTATGATAATGGAGGACACGAACAGAGCTGCCGGCGGCGTTGTTGCCGTCTTCGTACTAGCTGTATTTTGCTGTGTTAACTTGGTTTTCGCCGGAGATATTGTTCACCAGGACGATATTGCTCCGAAGAGGCCTGGCTGTAACAATAACTTTGTTTTGGTAATCGAATTTTTGAATCTTATTGTATTATGTATGTATCTGCTGTTGAAAAATTTGATGTTTGGTTGCGTTTAGGACTCGGAGTTGTATGCATTTCTCTTTTTTTTTTTTTTTTTTTTTCTGTGTGTTTTTATTTTGTTTTTAGTGTAATTAGAGTTGTGCTTGTAGTAAACGTGTTTGATTTGAGTTTGGATTGAGATTTTGATCATTTTTTGGATGAGATTTTGTTGTTGAAAGTAGAGTTTGGTGTGTAATTTTGGAGCTAATTGTATTGAGTTTGATTTGCACACTTGCTGTGACAATAACTTTGTTTTGGTAAGCGAAATTTGAATCTTATTATTATGTAGGTATCTGCTGTTGATTTTGGTGTTTGGTTGCGTTTAGGACTCGCAGTTGTATGCATTTCCTTTTCTCTGTGTGTTTAATTTGTTTTTGGTATAATTAGAGTTGTGCTTGAAGTAAACGTGTTTAATTTGAGTTTAGATTGAGATTTTGATCGTTTTTTAGTTGAGATTTTGTTGTTGAAAGTGGTTTTGGTGTGTAAATTTTGGAGCTAATTGTATTGAGTTTGATTTGCACACTTGTTGTGTGCGAGTGTACTTTTATTATTTTATTCACTCTGAATTTTGTTTCAGTATAATCATAGTTGTACGTATATGTGTGTCTGTTTGGGTTTAATTTGAGTTATGAAATTGGACTTTTGGTTGTTTGTTAGATGTATGATTTGTTGCTGAATGTAGAGTTTGGTGTGGTGTGTTGTTTGTATATTTTAAACTGTATTGTAGGGAAATGGCTATTTCTGTTGTTGAAACGACTGGAATTTTTTGTACACATTTTGTATGCATTTTTTTTTGCTTAAATAAAAATTTGGGGTCAATGTTGTGGTTTTGGTGGGTCTGTAGATGGTAATTTGGTGTAGTGGAAAGTAGAATTTGGCATATGGTTGAGTTAGTTGGAGTTAATTTGATTATGTTTTTCTGGACCTGGAGTAGTTCTGTCAAAATTCCATCCTTTTAGAGTTAATTTTGTGTATGTTATCCACCCTTATGAAAGTAACTTGATAGCATTTTGGTGGTTGTAACTTTTAAGGCTATAGGCGAACACTGAGACTCACGAGCTTGGTGGAGCCCTATGACGCTAGACGTGGCTTCTCACAAGATAGATGCATAACTTCGTAGTTTGAAATTCAATAACGAGTAAACATTTTCCAGGACTGAGTTTAACTATGCATCCTTAAATTATAATGAATTACAAGATATATCAAGTCCCAGCAACCTTAGCAATCCGTTTCATTACTTGCAAGTGAAAACAAAAATGGACCCTAAAGAAAATAAGTGAATAGCCAAAGGGCAGGGCAGTGGATGGGAATAGTAGTTCCTTGGAACAAAGAAAAATGTAGAAGAAAGAAGAAAGAACTAAACAGACAAACAAGAAAAATCACTAGACGTCACAGAAAAATCACTAGATATGTAAGGTTTGCACATAGAAACTAGGTAGCTATTATAAAGTACTTCTTGCTACTATTGATTATTGCTACAACTCGGGTGTCTCTCTCATCGGCCATAACAAGCACTCATGAAAGGTGTGCCTCAACATAGCCTTGAAGCCTCGCGCCTAAGAAAATGTGGCGCCTTTAGCAAGTTAAGAACCTTTGTCAAGGAGCTTCGTCTCTATGTTACCGCGACTCACATATGAGGATCAGGTACGACTAGGAGTTCAACTCCGGAGTGTCGGATCCACTAAAGTTCTAAGATATCACGCCAAGTGTTGTCTAAAACGTCCACACCCACACCCACACCCCACCCCCACCCCCACCCACACCCACACCCACACCCACACTCACACAAATGCCGTGTCGTGTGGACACGGGCACATTGGCAAAAATGAAAGGGTCGAGGTAACATATCCTCAGTGGAGTCTTCTTCAAGGCACATGCATAATATTTATCAATGGAAATGTTATCAACACTGTCAGAGCATTAGGTACAACTAAGACAAAGAGTAATACTGAGTATCTTAAAATATCAAACTTTTACTAACAAATTGTCACCTATATAAGTGATTAGTTGTGAGACACTGTCTTACCACTTACAGTTGTCTTATTGATTGGGATTCAAAGTTCATTTAATTTTTGAAGAACTTAACATTTATCATGGATAAACGCCCGGGGAAGTCCCTCTTCAGGGCCTGTGGTCGTCACTCGTCAGTGGGGTAAAGTGGCCTTTGTCTATCCATGATCATTTAAGTATGAGTTACTGGTTTGAAAATAGTTCAATTGCTCTATTCTACAGGACTGAGATTTAGCCATTACTTGTTATGGCTGAAGAATACTATTACGTACCATGAAGTTTTGTCTTTATGACATACATTATTTTTGTTACTTGTTAACCTCCTGTCTTGAGTTGCATTTTCTTTGAGGTTCTTTTGTTTTCTTGAAGTTCCTCTTTGTTCTCTTCTTTCCACTACAGGCTGTCGTTTCTTGTTTAAAGCTTTTATTGACTTCATTTAACAGGTGAAAATTCCGACTTGGATTGATGGTACAGAAGAGACTGAGTTTGTTGGTGTTGGTGCTCGATTTGGCCCCACACTAGAATCAAAAGAGAAGGATGCCATACAAACTAGGCTTGTCCTTGCAGACCCTCCAGATTGTTGTAGCAAACCCAACAATAAGGTATTCTCTCTTCACCTTTTTTTACCACGCCAATAACATGTGAGGCATGGTTAGAGTCATTGAGATCATTAAGTCTGTTATTTTTGTTAGCACTCAGAATTAGGTGGTGTTGTTGTCTTTGTAGCTTACTGGTGAAGTCATTTTGGTGCACCGAGGTAACTGCAGCTTCACAGCCAAGGCAAATGTAGCCGAAGCTGCTGGCGCCTCAGCGATCCTTATTATAAACAACCATACAGGTTCGTATGTCTCCCCTCTCTCTTTGATCGGTAAACTTTTGAATGTTCATCGTTCTGCTGCAGTGGGTTTATGAGGATCAAGGTATTTTTCTTAGTTTATTCATATTTTGAGTAGACAAATAGACTTTGCTCTACCGGAAAGAAGAATTTTATATTGTAGAAGTAGAACTGTAGAACATTGTTTAGTTCATCACATACTATTGTTGTTACACGGAACTTTTATGCCACTGAAGCTCACATGTCCTGCAGAACTTTTTAAGATGGTTTGTGAAGCGAAGGAACATGATGTGAACATCACTATTCCTGCGGTCATGCTCCCGCAAGATGCTGGTGCAAGCTTAATAGAAAGTTTACAGAACAACTCCAAAGGTAAGGCATTGAAGGTTGCTTTGCATTATGTTAATTATCCTGCGAGCTGGCTTTTCTTGTTTCTTATTCTTTTGCATGTATAACCGTACTTAGGCTCCGTTTGTTTCGCGTAAAACAACTTCCGGAAAACGTTTTCCCCATTTTCCGGTGTTTGTTAAGCATCAAAAAATGGGGAAAATATTTTCCGGAAAATGGTTTTCCCACTTTTCTAAGTAAAATGACTTACAGATTTCTACTCCGTAAGTTATTTTCCGGAAAATGTTAATTCCCTTACACACCCAACTCCCCATACAACCCCGCGTTACCCACTCCACCTCCAACCCCACCCCCACCCTCCAAACTTACCTTCCCTCCCCCCTCCCCCACCATCCACCCCCCCCCTTCCAAAAAAAAAAAACAAACAAACAAAAAAAACCTCCCCCACATCCACCCCCCAGTCAAATTTTTTCTCATATTACTTTTTTTTTTCTCATATGAAAATATTTTCCGGAAAACATTTTCCTTAGATTTACCAAACAACCGAAAACATGTTTATGTCATTTTCCGGAAAACATTTTCCGGGAAATTATTTTCCGGAAGTTGTTTTGCGCGAAACAAACGGAGCCTTAGTGCTACTCGATCTTGTAGTGTATTTCACTTCTTGAGGGTAATTATATCTTTGCTTACTGGGTCTAATCCATCAAATTGGTCTGGTTTCTCTTTGATATACAATCTTTTTTTTTTTTTTTTGGCAGTTTCCGTGCAGCTATACTCTCCAAAACGTCCTCTGGTTGACGTTGCAGAAGTGTTTTTATGGCTTATGGCTGTTGGCACAATATTATGTGCATCTTATTGGTCTGCATGGAGTGCCAGAGAAGCAGCTATAGAGCAGGACAAGATCTTAAAGGTCATGCTTATTGCTTTATGACGATGAATAATTTGAGAGATTGACTGATCCGTAATTTGATAAATATCTATTTATCTTCCAGGATGCTTCAGATGAATACTTGAGTGATGAAGGTTCCTATTCGAGTGGTGTGGTGGACATCAACACAACATCAGCAGTTCTATTTGTTGTGATTGCATCATGCTTCTTGATTATGCTTTACAAGTTGATGTCATACTGGTTCATTGAGATCTTGGTTGTGCTGTTCAGCATTGGCGGTTTTGAGGTGTGCTGTCCTTCACCTTTGAAAATTCTTCTTCTTACTTGCTTCTGTCAGAATTCCAAATTATCAGTATTGTTTAAGTTTTAAAATATGTTTCCTATTGTCTCTGTAGCCGATGTTCCTCTTAACATTTCAAACTGTACCGGAGTTGCATGCTTGAGCTAATATCAATTAGTGGATGATGGCTTGTTTATCCTTTTCTAGTATCCAATGAACTAGTTTTCCCTCCTTATTCACCCTTAGATGGAATTTGCAACCAACTTTTTCTTGCTTTTTTACTTTTTGTTGTTGGACTCTGAAGTAACCATTTTGCTGGGAATAATTTCACAACCATTCAAATGTTATGGGTCACAACTTCTTGCTCTCACGCAAATCAAGAAAGAATTAGTTCAGCAGTAACTAGCACCCACAAAAAAGACTGTTGATGTTCATCACTATATGCATCAGAGTAAATGACCAGTTCTCTCATGCTTGTTGTTCCTTCTTAAGTTTTCTTCATCTTCCATTTTATTCCACTGTTAATTCATGCATTTGTTAACACGGACGCTCACTTTGTGAGGTTACCCTTCTGAATCACATGTGCTTGTATTGGAACTGGCGTAACTTTTCGACACACGGCTCAGATAAAGAGAATATAATACCTTATCAGTGGTTTTGACAATCACAATTAAGTTTACTCTTGATAACAATTTAATACTCCATTATGCTCGTTTCTTCATGTGATCTTATCAGCAGTGATATATATATCACTCCCCCGTTTCGAAATGAAATTTTTCCTAGATGAATGCTCATTTTGTGGAAAAAATATATTGTCTATAAATGGATTTTCACCTTTAGCAATATCATATTCCATAGCCCATTGAACCCACCGAGAGGTCCATGGATGATGTGGGTGCCTAGTAGGATTGGATGGATACTTATCTATCACAAGCAAAGTCCATATTTTTCCGATGTGGGATGTGGGATATCATAGTATATTTATCCATTTTAGGGATGTAGGAGATATTCTGGACTTACTCCTTCAATTTATCCTTGAAATCTGAACTACAAGTTACCGGTTTAGCAATAACCGATCATCTAGTAAGGGAGTTTAATAGTACTGGCTCATTATGTTAAACATGGGTAAGATATTCAACTTTTTAGGGTGAAGGGAGACCTACTCGTTTTGGAAATATAGGGCTTTGATCAAATATGATAAATAAAGTGATATAAAACCAATTTTCCATCAGCCTCATCTTTGCTTTGATTGTCATAGATTGTTAAATTACAGTTTTAGGTCACAGTTTCAAATGGTTTTATTCGACTATTTTTGAGGTCATTGTAGACTGGTATGAACATGCTAGAATATTTTAACAGTTAATTCATGCTTTAAATAAAGTAACTGGTGAATCACATTCTTCTATTTTCGAATATGTATTGTCATTATGAACATTGAACCTTTTACTCGTCTTACTTTCCAGGGTTTACAAACTTGTTTGGTGGCCTTGTTATCATGGTAAGTGGATTCTCAAGATATTTCTTTTTGTCTTCAATATTATTGTAAAATATGAATATTGATGAAGATGCCTTGAGATTGGATTGAAAGAAAAGTTCACAAGGTGATGAATCCACAATTACTAGAAGAGGTAGTTTTTTTTTTTTTTTTTTTTTTGTTTTTGCAAGGTGATGAATCCACATTGAAATTCGATAGTACATATCGTTCTAGATTTCATTCTTCGGTTTGCTGTGAAACCAATCATAGCAACTTGCTCACATTGCTACAATGCACTTGTATTTCCCGTTTAAGTTTTGGTTCTTATCTGAGTATATTTTTTTTGTGTGCCTAAGATGTGCGACAAACAGTTTATTTTCTTATCATATGACGCAACGTTTCCTAGTTATTTTATCCATGACGACAAAATGAAAATAATGATAGTAGGTGTGCTGATAGTCATAAAAGAAGTCTTTATGCTCTTAACAGAATGCTCATCACTGAATATTTTTTGTACGAACAAAGCCTTAATTTTAAAAGAACTAACTACTTAATACCTTCAGTTTCAGATGGTTTGAACATGCAGCAGAATCATTTGTCAAGGTGCCCTTCCTGGGAGCTGTTTCATATCTGACATTGGCTGTTTCTCCATTCTGCGTAACTTCTGCTGTTATATGGGCAGTTTACCGCCGTAACCACTTTGCTTGGATAGGTCAAGATATACTTGTAAGAACTGAATCTCTACTATTAGATATTCCAAATACAAGCTGACATTTTTGTTGTTCTACATAATGCAATATGGTACTCTCGATACGTAATAATCATATTCTTTTTTGCAAAAAATAAAATAAAATCTTCTCTCTCTGTTTGTACATCCCACATTGTTCCGTTGATACACAAGTGATGAAGTTTCTAAGACGGAAGCCCCCCAACCCTCACCCCCCCCCTCCCTTAAAAAATAAGAAAAGTAGCATCTCTCACATAATTCATTACAGCACCTTTTTTTTTTGGCACATATAATCCACTACTGCACATATATGGTTGCTATAGTAGTGGTTTACCTTAACTTTCTGTAATTACACAAAAATCAGTGTCCCCAGCCACATGCAATGCTCTTAATTAGGGAAATTGAGAACAAGTATCAATGCGTTGGTTAATGTTTCTATGCAGTCAACTATCAAGTTTTAGAAAAACTTTAATATCGAATTACAAAAAATATCAAGATAAGTTTGAAAAAGTACTTACTTCATCTATCCCTACGAATATCCATCATTTTACTTCAAGCAAAGTTAAGAGAATTGTTTTTTTTGAGCAATTTTAGTAGCAAGTATACACAATTACCGTTACTCTCCGCCTTTTAGACTTAAAACATAGTAAGTATAGTAGTATACACTTGAATTTGATATTTGTTAAAGGTGAATTCAGTAACTTTTGAAAATTAAAATGTACACTCACTTAGGGTCAATATTATTTAGAAAATAGACACTTATGTAGGGTCGGAGGCAGTCAAACAGAAACTATGTGGAGATGTGCTTGTGTCCTGAATTTTGAAGTTCTCGTGGCACCATGTGCCAATGTTGATACTTTGTCCTTGTGTTCTTGCCCAAAGTTCATTGAAGCGTTCAGTTATGCAAGTACTCTCCACAAGTTCTTATTCTCCAAGTCCGCTTTCTCCTTAACGGAGTTAGATAAATATTTTAAATTCATATAGGGGTTGGGAAATTGCCGTGCATGTTTAAGTTGAATACTTCGAGAAGTGGCAATATTGGCTCCATATCAACTGAGTATCACTCAATGTAAATTCATCATCACTAAGGCTCCGTTGGCCCTCCTATGCTTAGCTGGATAAGTTTTTCCCTTGTTTTCCTAGGATTGGATATAGCTTTTAATTGGTAAAGTGAAAAGTGATAATACAATTAGTAAATTATGGGATATCAAAAAATGTCAAAAGAATAAATAAGTTTTTATGGGTTGGGGCGAGGGAACGGAGGTACTTGGGGTGAGCCTTGAGTGTGCCTTTAAACAACCCCTCCTTCTCTACCCCACACCCACCACACAAAGAAGGGAAAAGAACATATGCACCACCAGAAATGGATAACTAATTTATTTAACTAAATTCACGTCAATATCAGTTCTTTGGAGGCCATTTGTTTTGTATTCTTAAGTTACTAGTGGATTGTGGGAAACTGCATGTTTGGTTTGAATATCCACTACAATTATGATATCCCTCATCCCACATCGGAAATATGTGGACTTTGATTGTGGTATATAAGTCTCCACATATTACTATTGGGCATTAACATCATCCATGGACTTTTGGGCGGGCTTGTGGTAAGCAAAATGGACCCAAGAGCCCACCCAGAAGTCCCTGGATTATGTTGATGCTCAGTAGTAGTATGTGGAGACTTATATATCACAATCAAAGTCCACATCTTTCCGATGTGGGATGGGCAATGTCACAACAATTATAGGAAATGGGGATTGTCCTTCCATAATAGGATATCAAAGATTTGGTTTGTAATCCTGAAAAGTTTTCAGTTTTTTTGTTCATTTATATCGACATTACAGTGGTGGACCATGTATACCATATGGGGTTTATGTGTACCAATTGCTTCCCAACATTTAATGTCAAAAATATAATACTACCCCAATTTATGTTAATATTATCAGTAGTCCACCCAATTGGAATATTACATGTTTGTGGTTCAATGGTTAGGATCCTTGCTTTTCAAGGAATAGGTCCATGTTTAACTATCATTAAATGCATTTTTGCTGTAATTTTTAATTTGAATTATTGTACTATAATTTGTGCACCCACTTACCTTTTTCACTGGGTTCGACACTGATTACAATGATTTTATTTACTTGTCTATATTTCTTCATGGTCGTTTCATCAGAAAATAATTTCATGTTGTGCACAGCTCTGTTCTCTGCTTAGAATCTCGAAGATCTATTTCCTTCTGAGCGAAAAACTAAATATACCTGATTCATGTATTTATCATTGCTGGATTATGCAAAATATCAGAAATGTTATCTTCTGCATGTTTAAGTTGCAGTATATCGCTGCCGCGTACTAAATAAGCATTTTCTTAATACAAAATGTCTGTTCGGTGTGATTACCCTTCCAAGTTTCCAAGCATTAGTTCGATGATTGTAGACTTATTTAGTATGATGTTTACTGTATTGAAGAGATAAACTATACGAGTGACAACATTTTCTCCCCTTCCTGAATCAGGGTATTGCACTGATTATTACAGTCATCCAGATTATCAGAGTTCCTAATCTCAAGGTTCGAACCACGTTCTGCTTTCTGCTTAGCATTCATATTGTTGATTTAAGCATTCAGAAGCTGAATATGATTTAAGTACCTGATATGGTCTTAATTTTCAGTGTAGCTTTTGTTTTGTGCTAGTCTTAACATAGCAATTGTATCTTCTGCCCCTTTTGAAATACTTAACTTATAAAGACGAAGAAAACATCTTGAAATACTTCCTTGTGTAAGCAAATCTTGTCTAACACTACCGACTTATTTTATGGGATTACTTTACTGTAAAGCTTGTAGTTTGGTCCAATATCATAGAGAAAAAGTTTACCGAGACTACGATGGATTTAGATTTATTCTATAGGCAGCAATCCCACCCACTTGTTTCAGACACTTTCTCTAAAACACTTGTGGAATATAATTGTCCTGATTTTACCAAAAGTAAGCATTTAGTTGTCCAACATAACAGTTTATTAGAAAAAGAGGAATTCCGACTTAACATTCGTAGTATACTAATATCTCTGCTGTTAATATCATCTTATTGTTGTATGATCAGGTTGGAACAGTTCTTCTCAGTTGTGCCTTCCTGTATGACATTTTCTGGGTGTTTGTTTCTAAATGGTGGTTTAAGGAGAGCGTGATGATAGTGGTGAGTAGTTCTCCATGGTTGTTTACTTGCCATCGTTGAACGTTTACATCTTCTTTCTCATTATTCACTTTTTTTTTGTTTTTTTTAATTTATACAGGTAGCCCGTGGCGATAAAAGTGGAAAAGATGGTATTCCAATGCTTTTGAAAATCCCACGGATGTTTGACCCGTGGGGTGGCTACAGTATCATTGGATTTGGTGATATCATCTTACCAGGATTATTGGTAGCATTTTCACTAAGGTTTAAGTAGTTGCATGTTACATATCCTCATTATGTGGTTTCAAATTGGTTCATGTCAGTTTTCTTGTTCTAGTGCCAAGTAAAATTTGAATGGTTTATATTCTCCATTTTACATTCCAAGTTGTGAAATATGGATTTGGTATGTAAACTAATAATCCTAAGGCAATTATCAACCTTTTAGGTATGATTGGCTGTCTAACAAGAGTCTTCGAGCTGGGTACTTCTTGTGGGCAATGTTCGCATATGGATTTGGTATGTAAACTATGTACTCGTCTATCATATATTTGTGAATCAGAAGTCTTTTTTTTCCATCTCTGGTTTTGCAGTGAAGCTCATTTGAACTTTTCTTCCATCTTTATGCCCATTATTATTATCCTATACTCCCTCTGTCCCAAAATTATAGTCCAATTTCCCCTTTTTTGTTTGTCCCAAAAAGTTAGTCCCTTTTTAAAAGTGAAGGCTTCAAAATCACTATATTTCCAAAACTTATAATGTAACCTTAAAATGTTTGAAAACTCAAATGGGACTATGCTTTTGGGACGGAGGGAGATGTACGTAATGTCATTTTGTGTCTTTGTTGGTATCTTGACCTATGTTATTTTTTGTCCGTGATTTCTTTGTACAATGGTACCCCCCCGTCGAAAAATGAATGTCTATTTTCATGAAGACTGTGTCCCAAGATGAATGTCTATGTCTTAAATAACTTTGTCCCTAAATGATCTTTTACCATTTTCTTCTATATTTCATATATACTTGCAGTATTAAAAGTTTGAAACAATATTTGTACGTTTTCGCTACTCCGGAATAAACATTCATTTTGAGACAAAGGGCGTATGACTCTCATTCGAGTTTCATGATTTTTTTCAAGGCTGGTTTAAACTATTGTATTAGCCAAGGTCATGGTTAATGCTGCATGGTGATAGTATGGATTTCATTGCTGTTATTGTTATTAACTTATTATTATAAGTTGGACTGCCTATGACTCCATAAGTGTGATCTGCAGGTCTCCTTATCACATATGTGGCTTTGAACTTGATGGATGGACATGGCCAGCCAGCTTTGCTGTACATAGTTCCTTTCACACTTGGTAAGTTACAAAACAACATTTATTTTGAGGATCTAATAATATTTTAGCAAGTGTACCTTATCATTTTATTTTTTTTAACAAGGAACTTTCCATGCTAATTGCGTGTAAGAACTTGACCATAGGTAAATAGTTTGTTTCACACTGGGTAAGTTACACAACAACATTTACTTTAGGTTTTATTTTATTTTCAACCACGGTGCTTTGGACCGACTTCCGTTTTAACCATTATACTTAATTTTGTGCACCGAAAACACTACTTCGGGAAATGTTCACCTTAACCCAAAAGTCAATCCCGTTAGATTAGGATGTATCGAAAATGTTAATTTATTCACAATCCCACCCTCTAAACTTTCACATGGAGGGGTGGAAGTGTGAATAACTAAAGCTTTCCATAAAATTTAACGGGGTTAACTTTATTGGGTTGAGGCGAACATTTCCCCGAGAATAGTGCTTTTCGTGAAAAAAAGAAGAAGAGTATAATGGTTAAAGTGAAAGTCAGGCCAGAGTACAGTGGTACTTGAAAATGAAAACAAACCTTTATTTTAAGGATCTAATAATATTTTAGCAAGTGCACCTTTCATTTTAATTTCAACAAGGAACTTCCCATGCTAATTGAGTGTAAGAAGTTGACCATATAGGTACATAATTCCTTTCACACTTGGTAAGTTACAATACAACATTTATTTTAAAAGGAGGGGGGGGGGGGGGAGTTGACACTCATAGCTCAGCTCGTTTATTGATTTCTTATACTAGTATTAATTTGATTTAAAACTTTGCCGTAAGGAGAATTGTAATTACTCCATCCGTTCCAAAATACTACTCCCTCTGTCCCTAAATGAGTGTCTATTTTCAAGAAATCTTTGTCCCTAAATGAGTGTCTTTTTTTGAACATAACTTTCTCCCTAAACGTTTTTTTTCGAAATTTTTTTCACCGGTTTCTTTATACGTGCAAAACTAAAGGTTTGGAAAGGAGATTACAAAATTATATATGAATCGTTGTTACCAAATTGTTCAAAAAATTGAGATTTTCAGTGTCCCTTAAAATGAAATTTGGACACTCATTTAGGGACAGAGGGAGTAGTAGTTATAGGAGTTCAAGTTTGTCTCAAAACACTTGTTGTTTTGCAATTATCTAGGCTAGGGATGGCCAAACCGGACCGGAACCGGACCGGAACCGTCGAACCGGCCCGGAACCGGAACCGAAAAAACCGTAACCGCCATGAACCGCCACGAAAACCGGAACCGTGGGAACCGGAACCGTTTTGGATAAGGGCCGGTTAAGGTTCAACCCCCCAAAAAACCGTGAACCGGCGGTTCCGAACCGCCCAACCAAACCGCGAACCCGGAACCGTCTGAACCGTCAGTAAAACCGTTAAAAAACCATCAAAATCATTAGATTTCTAACAGTTTCATTAGAATTAACCGTTACTAATGGAAAGTTGACAAGAAAAGTTGTGTTTTGACTGATTTTTTTTTGCCAAAATCAGTGAATGAAAATAATAAAAATGTGTTTTTGACCGATTTCTAACAGTTTCATCAGAATTAACCGTTAAAAAACCATCAAAAAATGAACCGTGGAACCAAACCGGAACCGGACCGGAATCGAACCGGAACCGTATTGTGACAACCGGAACCGGAACCGGTGTAACCAAGGGCCGGTTAAGGTTCACATAAAAGCCGAACCGGAACCGGCGGTTCCGAACCGGAACCGGCGGTTCCGAACCGGAACCGTAACCGGAACCGTGTTTGGTCATCCCTAATCTAGGCATCTTTAGCATTGTTTACCAAATATACCCTCATTTATGATTATGTAGTTGTCATTGTTAAAGCATTTAATCACCCAAGTAATTGAAATATTATAAGGGTAACTTAGTCTTCTTCATATGTATTAATTACACTTTTAATATGTGTGCACAAGTCTAAAACAACAAGTATTTTGGGACGGCCTATGGAGCTTTTCATTCTGTCAGTACTAATCCTCAGTCATCAACTGGTGCAGGCACGCTTCTGACGTTGGGGAAGAAAAGAGGCGATCTTAAGAATCTATGGACGAGAGGAGAACCACAGAGGCCATGCCCCCATCATGTTCAGCTTCTCGAGCCCCCTCAATAGAAATTGTGCCCCGGGGGTTACTAAATCACACTGTAATGTTATATAGAAATAAGTTATACCCTTAGAACACATCACACACGTAATATTACCCTGTAGCTGTAGTATAGATAAATTACTAAATTAGGGTGTATAATCAGAGCTAGTTAAAGAAAACAATCCTTCAGAACTTGTAACCTGATAAGAAAAGTTTCCGCGAGTTGACTTTTTTTACTTGTAATTAATCAGTGCTAGTTAATCCAGTCTTAGCTAGAAAGGAGTTAAATGCTTCTAGTTACTCCATTTAGTCCAAAATAACTGTCACTTTTGGTCAAACAGAAGTAAGGTTGACCAATAAATTTAAACAAAAAATAATGATCCTAATAAAAATCTAAAAAATGTTATTAAAAGTATTATTAATTATAATACAATGAAAAATTTTAGATTTTTATTAGTATCATTATTTTTTATTTAAATTATTAGACAAAGTTACATCTGATTGACCAAAAGCGACATTTATTTTGAACCAGAGGAAGTAATTCCTTGGTCTCTCAAGTAAGTGTCGAGTTGGGACATAAAAGACGTTTAATGGATGTGTTTTATTTATTTATTTGTACATTGGCAATATTGTACTAATATACTCCCTCCGTCCCAGAAAGATATTCCCATTTTGACCTTTTATTATGGTCAACAAAATTGAACTTTGACCAAACATTGGTGCCAATCTAATCATCACAACAAAATTCTAAAATGTGTTATTGATAGAGTGTGTTTTGGGGGAAACTAGTTCCTCTATAAATTATAAAAAATCTTGTTTTTAACCCTTAAACCTTAAACATGAAACCCTAAACCTTAAGCCCTATAAAAACATGACTTTTTATAACTTATTATGGAGGAACTAGTTTCCCCCAAAATTTTCTCTTATTGATAAATCACTTAATGATTAATCAATTATAACTTTTAGAATTTCACTGGAATGATTGGAATGATTAGATTGACACTAGTGTTTGGTCAAAGTTCATTTTTGTTGACCATAAAAAGTCAAAATGAGACTATCTTTTTGGGACAGGGGGAGTATTTTTCTATTTAGAAATGAGACTTATTTTAGGTCAGAGTTATAAGAATTTAGAAACGCACTTTTTGTAATATTTTCTGTCTCGATATTTCCTTAAATGCCGCAACTCATGCCAAGGCAAAACACATGCCTTAACGCCAAGGCAAAACTCATGCCTAAGAGCAAGTCGAACTCTAAAAATTCATGTTGTTATCTCAATTTCTCTCCTCATATTTACATTACTTTTCATATTAACAATACTTACTAAACAAATTTCGAACTGCTCCAGCAGAGCTATGGTCTAGCGCTCCTGTGAAAATCACAAAATATTTTGTAAAACGTTTGCTACATAATGTAAACGTTTTGAACGAATATAAAAACGTGTTGCTCCCGTGTTAGCTCTAAATTGTACACAAACGTTTGGTTCATTTTTTATATTGGGTAATAGACGTTTTTTTTTTTTTTTTTTTTTTTTTTTTTTATATTAGGTTAGTCCAAGTTGCTCAAACTGGGCCATTTGCATTTGAAGTATTGGGTTGGTAACGGATTAAAGTAGTTTGAGTTTGGTTTGAGGTATTCACGTTATCAAACGGTTGGCAACACGACCTCACATGTAAATTGTTGTGCTACTACAACTAGGTCCAAAGTAGAAGGGCCTTTTTTAATTAGATCTCACAAGTATATTGTTTTGTGGAGTTGACCTTTGCATGATCTAGATTTTCTGTTGGTTGATACTCCTACAATTACTATTCTCCCGTCGTCCCATAGTGTATGTCTCCATTTTCTTTTTTAGTTTGTCGTAATAGAGTATATGTGCACTTCAAAAAATGACAAAGAATTTTTACTATTCCTCCCATTAATTATCTCTCTTACCTTACTTTTATACTCACAACACCAATCAACTTACTATTCTCTCTCCTACTTTATTTTTATACTCACAACACTTACATCACTTCCATCATTTTTTAATCCCCATGTAAATGAGAGGGTGAACATATACTCTAGGACGGAGGAATATACTCTGAGACGCGGGAGTTAGATTTTTTTTTTTTCTTTCCTATTATTCTCCCGTGTTATATAAAAAAAGAGTAGAAATTCGAGAAAACTACTACTACTGCGCTTTACTTTGGAAAATTCAAGAGCCCCAATTAATTAGTGTCTTAGCCTCAAAATCTACGCAGTCTTTGCATATAGTAGTTTTAATAGTGTGTCAATCATAATCATATGTTTTAGAATTTCATTTCGATAATTATATTTTTATAAGTCATAGGTTAATATTTAATCAAATTATACAAGAAAATTTTTAATATAAATTCGAGAATGGACAATTTATTCTTGGTTTGAGGGGCCATGTTGGTGGCGGTTAGATTCTTAACTAATGACTTTGGATTTCTCGTCTTTTCTAGATTATGTCTAATACATTACTTTTTTTTTTTTTTTTTTTTTTTTTTTTTTTTTAATCTTGTCTATTACCATCGATAAAATCTAATGCTCAATATTAAAACGCTGTCAATTTAACATATTTTACATATACTTATTGAATTATATCAATAAAAAAGCCATACAGTTTTGTATCTTTAGATGGAAAAATGATAAATAAACATGTTTCTTTGTTGTTGTGCTAAAATAGCAATCTACATTTGTCTCAATTTATATAAGATTTTTTAGTTTGATGATGAAAAATTGGCTAAATTTTGAGAGGACATATTTATCCAAAACGTTGTTCATGTCCGTATCCTTGATTTTTGTATTTTTTTTAAAAAAAAATTAGGTTATTCTATGGATTTTATAAGGATATATTTTTCCAAAACATTGCTAATATTTTTTTTCATTTTGTGAAAAAAACGAAGTATGAAAGTTATTTCGTGACGTACCAAAAAAGAAAATAAGAACGTTATATTGAGACACCGACTTAGTGTAACTCAAACCTTCTTAAACTAAACCAGAGCTGGTATAGTCCTAAGATAAAGCAGTCCAATTCTATTCCATATGATTTTTTCAAAGGTAGGATTATATCTTCCCGCCTCACCCCTACTAACAGAGGTCATTTATTTATCTGAAAGATATATAATCACAACCGTTGATTGCAGATCTAACTGCGTAACTCCCAACTCCTCCCCAACTTTATTTTCTTCTATAAAAGCCATCTCTTCCACCCTCATCTTCCCACATCCATAATAATATTAATCCCACTTCCACCCTCAAGTTTGTTTCCCTCACATACTAGAGAGAGAGAGAGAGAGAGAGAGAGAGAGAGAGAGAGAGAGAGAGATGGCTAGAAAAGAGGAGGAGGATGTGAAGATAGGTGCAAACACTAGGTATGGAATAAGGAGTCCACAATTAGGAACATCAGCACCAAGTACAAAGGACTACAAAGAGCCACCATCAGCTCCATTGTTTGAGCCAGGTGAACTCAACTCATGGTCTTTTTGGAGAGCTGGGATTGCTGAGTTTATGGCCACTTTCTTGTTTCTTTACATCTTAGTTTCGACCGTCATGGGGGTGGCTCGGTCCCCTGACAAATGTGACAATGTTGGCACTCTTGGCATTGCTTGGGCTTGCGGTGGCATGATCTTTGTCCTTGTTTATTCCATTGCTGGTATCTCAGGTCTCTCTCTCTCTCTCTCTCTCTCTCTCTCGTCCCCTCCACGGTTATGATCATTTACACGGTTGCAATCTGGTGTAAAAATGGGTGTATCGTTAAATATTTAACAAATATTATGAAAAACTTAACAAGATTCTTTGAAAACTGTAATATTTTCACCCCATTCATTTCAACTAATTCACAATTTCCAATATTTCATCTATCCAACTCGATATGGAGGGGTATGAGTATGAAAAATATTTTACCAATTACTATATTAAAAAATAACCGGGGAAAATATAGTGCCGGAAAACATCGGCACTTTCCAAAAGTGAAAAATTTATGACACTTTTGTAATAGTTCCAAAATTGTTGCAGAACACCTCTTTTTCAACACTTACATAAGTGCTGGAAATAGATTATCCAGTGATTATTTTCGTTTGTCACTTTATAAAATCCACCTAAAAGTTATTTTTGTTGTAGTGACCAATTCGCAAATGTGTATGAAAGTAAGGTAACCGAAATTGCGATTGACCTCAAATATAAATAAACTTTGGATACTAAAAATTGTTAATTTCTTTTGTGTTGGGAAGGTGGGCACATAAATCCAGCAGTGACATTTGGTCTACTTTTGGCAAGAAAATTGTCATTAACAAGGGCAATCTACTACATGATAATGCAATGCCTTGGTGCAACCTTTGGTGCCCTTCTTGTCAAAGGGTTGCAGCCACATCCCTACAATATGTTTGGTGGAGGAGCCAATGGTGTCAACCTTGGCTACACCAAGGTCGAAGCCCTCGCTGCTGAGATTGTCGGTACTTTTATTCTTGTTTTCGTCGTCTTCTCTGCTACTGATGCCAAGCGAAATGCTCGAGACTCCCATGTTCCTGTCAGTATCCATCTCTCTCTCTCTCTCTCTCTATATATATATATATATATATATATATATATATATATGAATACCTTAAGCTATTATAAAAGTGCACTTGAAAGTGCTTTTGGTGGAGATTGAAACCCTGACTTTTCATATAAAAAGGAATAACGGATGCCGCTCAATCTAGACCTCTTTGGCCAAATTTCATATCTTCTCTCTCTCTCTCTCTCTCTCTCTCTCTCTCTCTCTCTCTTATGTGTGTGTGTATATATGTATATATATATATATATATGCTTTAATTCTATTGATCATGTTAAGTTCTGGGCCCTAAACTTCACGCATAGTGTGAGATCTTGTAGCACCAAAATATCCCATGTTTATGCGTAGTGGGATTTCATTTCGTTTCGTATCATTTCTTGTGATGTACATACCTATATATACCTATATGTATATTTATATATATATAGTTGTAATTATTCATGTGACCAATTTTTGTGTGTACATTCAATGCAGATGTTAGCTCCTCTGCCAATTGGATTTGCAGTGTTTTTGGTTCACTTGGCAACCATCCCCATCACAGGAACCGGCATCAACCCTGCGCGTAGTCTCGGAGCTGCCATCATCTACAACAAGGATCATGCTTGGGATGTTCTTGTAAGTTGATTGATTAATTCAGTATACATATGTATATACTCCCTCCGTCCCCGCTCACTTGACACTTATTTTCATTTTGGTCCGTCCCAACTCACTTGACACTTCCCAAAATAGCTTACTTTTTATAATTTTATATTCACTCAACCCCACCACTCATTCTCTCTCTTCATTTCCCACCACTCAATTTATTCAACCAACACTACTATTTACCCCACTCATTCTCTCTCTTCATTCTCTACCACACATTTTCTTTATTTTAATCTTTTTCCTTAGTTATTGTGCCCACTTCTTGGCTGTCAAGTGAGGTGGGACGGAACGAGTATGTGTGTATTTATATAATATCCTTCTTTTGGCATGAATCTGAACCTTCTTGTGTGTTTCTTTTTTGGTCAACCATAGTGGATTTTCTGGGTGGGACCCCTCATTGGAGCTGCATTTGCTGCATTGTATCATCAGGGTGTCATCAGAGCCATCCCATGGAAAGAGTGATTTAAGCTAGAATATATATATATATATATATATATATATATATATATATATATATATATATATATATATGTATAAAACAACAATAATCGTTAGTCCCAAAATGATAAGGGGTCGACTTCGTTATGTACTTGACAAATCTTTGTGAGTTGAGGTTGGAATTATGGCATGATAATGTTTTGTGTTTTAAGTTGTAGGCTTTTTATTAATATTATCTGCTTCAGTATTTTTAACAAATAAAAATGTGACTATATATTCCTAATCTTGTGTTACTTTTCTTCATGAATTGTTGTAGCAAAACATCAGTTCATAAGGCACTATAAATAAGAATGTGCCGATAAATTTTGGTCAAACAAAGCAAGTCAAAGCCGGAAATAGGTCCGGGCTAAGCCCAATGATACACCAGACAAGATGGGACCAAGCCCGAAGCCCATTTGGTCCGACCGGTTCCATTGTGTAGGGCCGGGGACGGGTTGCCCATCACAACTCCAATCTAAAGGTTCAATTAATACTGTACAATATTCTGGTTCAATAAAAATATATTATTTTAATCTGTCATAGTTAATTTTTTAATATTTTTTAAAAATATTTTACATATTTGCACATTTCATGTACGAAGGTGAAATCGCACTATTTTTTTTTCAATTTATAAATGCAATATTTATATTGAGAGGATCGAAAAAAGTGTGATATTTATTACTCCCTCAGTCTTAGAAAGATAGTACACATTTTATGAGGGAACTTTGAGCAGTTATAAATGCTACTTATGATTATGTTAATGTGAATCTAAAAATTGATATTAATAGTATTTATAATGGTGTATCAAAAACAATTTCAAAAATTTCATTAGAATAATTAAAATTAACCTTAATTATTACTCAAAATTCCTTCGTAAAACTCATGAAAATAGGGGGACTATCATTCTGGGACAGAGGGAGTATTATTATTACAAGACGTGAGATAATATTCATTTTAGGGTCCATCAATTTAATTAAGGGTCCATTATCCTGACACAAGTATTAGTAGGCCTATCGACTTTTGTAACCCTCATACTTTGATGTTGCTTCGCTTTTAACCACCCTTATTTTATTTTTAGCAATTTTAACCATCGTACTTTAGATAAGCATTCATTCTATGGTTTTTTAAAGCAATTTTAGCCATCGTACTTTGATTTTTGGGGGGATAATGAATGCGTATCTAAAGTATGATGGTTAAAATTGCTAAAAAAATAACAAGAATTGTTAAAACCGAAGCTTCATCAAAGTACGAGGGTTTAAAATGTCGATAACCCGTATTAGTACTAGTACTACACTACTATCTTCTTTATTTTAGCTGGGTGGGGTCATTTGGAGAGTCCTATCCTAGCACTAACGCCTATACTTTCTACTAACAACTAGCAAATGTTGCTCATATGTTCTTGGAAATTATGGTCCAAATAGTTTAGGGGTAAAAAACTCAGTCAAAGAAAAAGAAGAGAAAAGGAAAGAGGAAAAAAAAAACAATTAAAACTATATTAAGCCATGAATTAAAAAAGGTCACGGTTGCATCATGATAAAAACCCTATTTGGACGTTTGAATTTCATCTATTTTGTGATTTTTTTTCCATATATTTACAATGATTACTTGAAAAGATAAGAAAGTGACAATCAAACAAACAAAAGAGAAAGTTGATGAACCTTGGCCTTTTGGGTATATTTATATGTATCTTTATACCCTTCTTATACTGTCCATATACCCAAAATATACAGTCTATATACTTATCCCCTATACAAAAGGTGGGAACCCTCTAAAGGACAAATATACCATTTATCCTTTATATATATATCCCTCTTCATCTAAGGTGAAATGTATGATCTATTCTCTATATTCTCTCTCTACACTCTTTTGAGTGCTTTTTCTCTTACACATACACACACCCAAGGCATTCGATGCCTTGCTCTTAGTTCCCTTAGAGATCTTACTCTCACACCCGAGGTCTTAAGCCGGGGTCAAACCCGGCTTTGGTCCTAACGGTATGCTCATTTTGCAGATCTTCTTAGCCAGATATCCGACCCGTTCGATGATCTTGGGAGCACTTTCTGACTCTTTGGCCGCCCCCAAGGGCCCAAAAGTCGTGGCGTCATCAAAAGTGAGTTTAGAGTGTGTTAGAGACAAGTCAATCATCCCACATCGGGAATTAACTAACCATACATTGACTATAAAAGGATCCTGAGCTACTCCTTCCATTGCCAATTAGTTTTAGCTATGATGTAATTTCAGACTTTATCATGGTATCAGAGTGAGAAAACAAAAATCATAAAATGTACTATAATTACAACCACTGATCCAAATAAATCATAGTTTGATTTGATAATTATAATTTATATTTTTTAACTAATTTTTATAGGGTGATAATTCAGAGTACGTCTACTTAGGATATGACACTCAAAAAGACTATAATGCCCTTATATAAAAGATACTCCATTTTTAAAAAAAAACTCTTTCTTTGACTAATAAGATCCTCAAACAGTAGTTGGTCATCAGAATTATTGTATCGTTAGGAAAATGACTAGACAAATAAAGGGTTTGAATGTTAGTTGCAAATCCTGGCCATATTTTTACCAAAAAAATAAATATAAATAGTATATAAAATGGGGGTGAAAATGTAATTTTAATTGGTTGAAGTTGGCAGGACATGGCATCTATTATACTACTACTAACCAGCTAAAACAGCTATTTATATTCATGTGGCAGCTCCAAATAAACTCCTCTCATTTAATGACAATTGACAAAGTAACAATAAAATTCACTAACAATTGCACATGATCCTTATTGACTCATGGACCTATTTCTTCATCAATTGTACACAATCATTATCCTGAACATAGTAAGTGGCAAATTTACTACTCCATTCGTTTCAAAATATTTGTCGCTTTAAACTTTTTCACACATATTAAGAAATGCAATGAATATTAAGAAATGCAATGAATGCATGTTGAAAAACCTCAATTACCATTAAAATAATCTAATTTTCTAAGTGAGTAAATACTTGTACAAGAGATGATTCACAATCATTAATAAGGGTGATAATAGTAAATCAGCAGATATTTTGAAACAAATTTTTACTTCTAAAATGACAGATATTTTGAAACGTAGGGAGTACTGTCAGTGGCATATCCAGGATTTCAAGTCAGGGTGTGCAAAACTTAATGCAATATAAAAAAAATCCAAGATAAAATAATATGCATCATTTTTATAAATAAAAATAAAGATTACAATGATTTACGACACACTGACATTTCCTGAAAGTACTTTATGACTTCATCAACGCTTACATTGGTTAGTACATCCTTTTCAACGTAAGACACTAAAGAATCATTAAGCATATCATCCCCCATATGATTACGCAACTCGTGTTGAAAAAATGTGTAATTATGTGAAGGAAATTACGCGCATTTATTTGGGAAAATTATTTGTTGATTAAAGTGGATTATAAAGTGGATTAATATTTTCTCCATGTAAATATTAAATGTGGTGAGTCTAATATAATATAGGATGGTAGAAAAATTTAAAGCTCAAATGTTAATGGGTAAGTTGGGGAGTGGGTTTGTATCCCACATGGGAAAGGAAGTGAAAGACTTCCAAAGCCCCTTCCTTTAAAAGGGTCTCCCAAATGGAAAAGTGAGGTAAAAATGTCTCAAGACTATTGATGTTGTTTGGAGTAAAAGGTTGAACTAGTATAAATATAATTAAACATTTTTATGGGTTAAGATTGTGTAAACTAGAGGCTCTCTCTCACACCCGGGTGCGCAGGGGTGTAAATTTCAGTTAAAATTTGTCGATTTGTGGCTCGGACCACCGAACTCATGTGTGTGCGACCTGCGGACACGAATGTATACACCCCTCTTCTTTCAAAAATTACAATTTACACCCCTAAAGTTTTTTTTTTAACTACTCGGTAATTTTTTTTTGGAAAATCCAGGGTGCCCACTGGAGATGGGCATAAGGGCAAACCCGCCCGGCCCGGCCCTTCCTTTTCACTAACCCGCGGGTTAACGGGCTTGGGCCCGCCCGTGGCGTGTGAGCCCACGGGCTGGGACCCGGCCCGACCCGTTTTTTCAAAGATTATTAGCCCGCCCGTCAGCCCTTGGGTTTAACCCAAAGGGCTTGAAAGGGTTTTTTTTTTTGTTTTTTTTTAATCTGGAAAAATACAGAATTTTATAAAAAAATGTTTAAAAATATTAAATACTTTAAAATTTAATTTATAATTTAGTAAAAATATAAGTAGCCTTTAATAATATTAGTATGTTATTAAAGAAAATTAAAATAGTGAAAAGAGTTTATAATTGTAATGAATAAATTTTTTAAAATATAAACATACTCCATTTTGAAAAATTATAATAATTAAGTATATACTAAACAATGCAAATACAACAAAATACTCCATTGCCTCGTCAGTTGCCAACTTGTTTGGAATTGAAACATTTTTTATTTTTTTACCTGGCTAAAATGCGCGCCGACGGGCACGGGCCATCTCACGGGTTTAAGCCCGCGGGCTAAGCCCGGTCCGTTAGACTTTTTGGAGGGTCCGGCCCACCCGTCAAATACAAGGGCCGGGTTTGGGCTACGGGCTCATGGGTTAAGGGTTTGGCGGGCAAGGGCCGACGGGCCCACGGGCTTGGGCCCGAAATGCCCTTCTCCAGTGCCCACCCTGGTAATACACTGGATCCGCACCTGAGTACTGTGTACAGTATTTTTTGATCAAGATTTAATCAGATTTCTATGCTTTTATATTAAAGCGGTTGAGATTATTTTATGCGATGAAATTTGATGATGATTGTTTAATTTAATCCAAATTGAAAGTGAAGAACATAATATTAGTTCGATAATATAAAAAAAATAAACTACCGAATACATCCTTCAAAATGAACTGTGAATCATTTTAAATCCAAATATAAAATGAGGACCCAAATAAGTTACTCCTTTCGTCTCAAAATATATGTCGTTTTGGAATGTTTCACACATTAAGAAATATCATTAATGCATGTGAAGAAGTCTCAAATACCCCTAAAGTAATTCAACTACCTAGGTAATTAAATAGTTAGGTAAGAGATAGTTCACTATCATTATTAAGGGTATAATTGGTATAGAGCAATAAATAAACTTTGAAAATCGTGAAACGACAAGTATTTTGAGACAAAATTTAACTCCCAAAACGACATGTAATTTGAGACGGAGTGACGAAATAGGGCTATCAAATGGTCGACGGCGGACGAGGTTTTTGAACAGAACTTCGATAGTCGAGCTAACTCGGTCGATCTCTCGAGCTCGGCTATTCGATCAGTTCTATCGTTCACGGATAGAAGATCCCCCTTCCCTTGTCGCTAGGGCAGGCTTCGGTCGGTATCATAGTTATAAATACCGTCCCGTACCGGTCCGTACCGGCCGGGACGTCCCATTCCGGTCACAAACCGGTACGAAACAAGGGAAATTCCGTCCCAGTTTTTGAACCGTTCTGAACCGCTTCGTACCGGTCAAACCGGTCCAAACCGGCCGAGATGAATGAACCGGCGGTACGCAAAAAAAAAATATTTTTTCAAATTATCAGGCTTAATTGTGAAAATCTAAGGAAAAAAATACATTTTTTCAGATTATCATAAAAATATATCAAAGGGGGTGGTATTACCAGGCTTAATTGTGAAAATCTAAGAAAAAAAAAACATTTTTTCAGATTATCATAAAAATTGCTGAAAAGTGCGCTAAATTCGGTACGGTACACCGGTACGTTCCAGTACCGGTACATCCCGTCCCAATGACAAAACCGGTACGCTTGTCGGGACGGTATTTATAACTATGGTCGGTATAGTATAGGAGCTTGAGTGGGGTACGAAGGCTGACGCTAATAGAAGTAGGTGACTGCGAACAATAGGCCTCTTGAAACCGCTATGTGGTGGATAATGCAAGAGCTGCAATAAATGAGGATCTGGTCTATATTATTAATGTATTGAAAATGGAGTACTTCATTTTTATGATATTTATCATGTAGCTAACCAATACCACCAATGTTTCAACCACATTTTTCTCTCACAATCAAAATAAAATTTATTAATGGGGCTTTTTTGGTGTTCACAAAAGTCAATCTTGGACACCTCATTCATAAGGGATAATCCCACACCAATAAGCAAAACCACTAATTCACCATCACAAGAAAGACAAAAAAAAAAAAAAAAAAATAGAAAAAATAAATAAAAACTAAAATAAATAAAATAAAAAGTATGTGGAAAAACAAAAAAATTCAAGTCTTCACCTTTCAACTACTTCCCAACCAATTAGCCAACTTCCAACACTTAGCTTCCCTTCTTCCTCAACCATTAATTTGCTTCTAAAATGGATTTCTCCGTAAACAACACCCCACACTCAATTGCACTAAATTCATTTCATACGGGTGTATACTTTCATTATTTAGAAACACGACATTAAACTTTGCTATAGATAAAAAACCTAAAACGAAGTCTTTACTATTATCAAGACATTTTTACTCTTTTATTTCAATTGTACCCTCATTAATTATTGTGAATCATTTCTTGTACAAATATTTACTCACCTAGAAAATTGAATTATTTTAAAGGCAATTGGGTGTTACTAACATAATGCAATTTATTACTCCCACTGGTCCAAAATAACTGTCTCTTTTGGCATTCGCACAATTCTTAAGAAATGCAATTATTATCATGACTTAATAACAAAAGTTCCAACTTTGCCCCTATTAATTGTGCAACTTTCTTACATTAATGTCTCACACACTAAAACAATTAATAAAAGAGAACAAGTTTCAATGCAAGGGTAAAAGGGATATTTAACTCAAAAGTGACAATTATTTTGGACCAAAATTTTGGTCCAAACGTGACAATTATTTTGGACCGGAGAGAATACATTTCTTAATATGTGTGAAAAAACCTAAAACGACATATATTTTGAAACGGAAGGAGTACTTTGTAGTCATATCGGAGAATGATAAAAACTCCCACATTAGAGTTATTGGGGTATAATTATCCACAATTACTCTTGTAACTCCCAAAATCATCATGATAGATACTAGAGCATTATTTACCTCAACACTAATGCTTGTAACTCTCAAGTAATAATGTGGAATCAATTATTCTATTAATTGTTTCCTTCCCAACATATAAAGATAATTTTATTTAATTTGACGATAAATTTGATTGTATTTTGAGGCAAATTTTATAAAAAAAATGATTATTCTCACAAATATGTACATGTAACATAACCTTCATAAAATAATACTCGATACATCAAAAAAAAAAAATCATATTATTAAATGCGAAACATGTACTCCCTCCGGACTCAATTATAAGCAACAAAAGTGGGTTTTTTTGGACCTAAATATAAGCAACTCTAAGGGATTTCAAGACTATTTAATACTCTCTTACCAAAACTGCCCCTATTTAATTATTCATTTTCAAATACAAGTGCACATTTATTACACATTTAATATGATGATATATTAGTAATTTTAACATGTTTTTATTATAAAATCAAGACAATTAACTAACTTAACTACTTTATTAATAGGTGTGATTTTAGTTATTTTTGCTTATATCATTATTTTGTGAAGAGAGATTATATCATTATTAAATGTGATAAGGATTGGCAATCCACCAAGAGTGACAACCACATGCAAATGCATCTATCAAATTGTCATCCTTGGACTAAATGATGGGTCATGTAACATTTTTAATTGTTATGAGTATGACATGTAGACGCATTTTTCATTTTAGGATTTTGACTCTTAAAATGAAACATAGAGAGTATATATATATAGTCAAGCAATTAAGTAAATTAGGCTATTGTCACTTCAAATATTACTAACTTAAGCAACATATATATGTTCGTTTAAGGATAATCCTATGTATTACATGTCACTTTTGATGATTATCTAAGTAAATTATCACTCCATCAATTTTATCAGCTCCATAATAAATGTTACACCAATTTTGTCTTCTAAGATATTAATGCCGTGTTTATTCATAAAGAAATTTTCTTTTTGATGAATTTAATAATTAAGTGTAATACTAATTATAAGATTGAAAAGAAATCTAATATTATAAGAGATGCAGTAATTGTGTTTGGAAAACATTAAATAATCTTATTGATGTATAAGAGTATATATACACAAACCCTAGACTTGCTATACAAGATAATTAACAAAGGAAAAGATATACACAATATTGAGAAGATATACATAAAGAGATAAATTAGGTAGGAATATCTTTATCATTTGGAGAGTTATCTCTATCATGCCCCCGCAAGATGGACGATCCGGAGGTAAGTCCAATCTTGGTCAAAAGAGTGTGAAACCGCTGACGACTAAGAGTCTTAGTCAAGGCATCAGCCAACTGATCATTACTCGAAATAAAAGCAACACGAAGAGTATGATTCTGAACATTTTCCCGCACAAAATGATAATCAAGTCCAAGATGTTTCATACGAGAATGAAACTTGGGATTAGCAGCAACGTAAGTAGCACCCATATTATCGCAGTAAATAACAGGGACAGAAGAAGGTAAGGCGCCAAGTTCACGCAACAAATTCTGAACCCATAAAATCTCATCAGTAGTGGCAGCGACAGCACGATACTCAGCCTCGGTGGAGGAACGAGCAAGGGTGCGTTGTTTACGAGAAGCCCATGAAATAGGATTTTTGCCCAAGTAAACAACATAACCAGTGGTAGAAATATAATCATCCTTGTCACCAGCCCAGTCGGCATCGGTGAAAGCATGTAAAGAGAGGGGAGAATCTCGACATAAGAGAAGACCATGGGATAGGGTGCCAGCAAGGTAACGAAGCAACCGTTTCACTGCTGCCCAGTGATCCTCAGTCGGACGATGCATATACTGGGACAGTCGGTTAACGGTGAAAGATATATCAGGACGAGTCAAAGAAAGATATTGTAGACTACCAACAACAGCACGATAGTCTGTGGGAGTAGCAAGCGGAGTACCAGAGGAGAGAGAAAGGGGCGGATGGGACACCATTGGGGTAGGAACCGGTTTGGCATCAGCCATATTGGTACGAAGAAGAAGATCGTGGATGTATTTGTGTTGGCTAAGAAGAATGCCTTTAGGATGAGGGAGGACTTCAACACCTAAAAAATAAGAAAGAGGACCGAGATCTTTAAGAGAGAAGCGAGAGGAGAGTTTGGAAATAAAGGAAGAGAGGGAATCAGTGTGAGAGCCTGTGACAATAATGTCATCAACATAGACAAGTAAAAAAAGAGGACCATATGAAGAGTGAAGAGTAAATAAAGAAGAGTCCAAAACACAGTTTTTAAAACCAAGAGAGAGAAGATAGGAGCGAAGTTCATTATACCAAGCCCTTGGAGCCTGTTTAAGACCATAGAGAGCCTGACGCAGTTTACAGACATGAGTGGGATGAGTAGGACTGACAAAACCTGGAGGTTGAGCCATAAAGACATCTTCATGAAGGGAGCCTTGAAGAAAGGCATTATTAATGTCAATTTGACGAATGGACCAACCACGAACAGTAGCAAGAGAAAGAACAGTACGAATCGTGGCAGGTTTAACGACGGGACTAAAGGTTTCAGAGTAATCAAGTCCAGGTCGTTGGTGAAAACCTTTGGCCACTAAGCGAGCTTTGTGGCGATCAATAGAGCCATCAGGATTATATTTGGTGCGGAAAACCCATTTGCACCCAATGAGATTTTGAGAAGAAGAGGGAGGAACAAGATCCCATGTTTTATTGTGGAGCAAGGCATCATATTCATGTTGCATGGCATTACGCCATAAGGGATTTTTGAGGGCTTGAGCGACAGTGGCAGGTTCAGAGGAGGGCAGAAGAGAAGCTTGAAGGTTGAGTTTGGTAACAGGCTTTCGGATGTTATTCTGAAGTCGAGTATTGTAAGGATGATGTGTGGGAGGAGGGGGAGGGGGTGGGGAAGCCGAAGTAGGGGAAAGGCTAGGAGAAGATGAAGAGGAAGACGTGGGCAGTATGGTTGCAGAAGTCGGAGCATGAGTTGAGGGAGGGGAGGGTGATTGGACGGGTGAAGGGTGTATGGGAGATATATTGTGGGTTTGAACCGGGAAGGGAGGGGGAGTGTATTCAGTAGAGGGGGTGGGTGTAGTAGAGGCCGGGATAGTGAGAACAGGAAGAGAAGAACTACACCAATCATTGGCAGTAAAGGCGGGAGCCGGAGGTTGGGATATGGTGGAAAAGGGAAATTGATGTTCTACAAATTTGACATGGCGAGAGGTGTATATTTTGTTGGTATTGGGATCCAGACAATAATAAGCACTCTGAGTGGCAGAGTAGCCAACAAAGACACAGGGTAAGGAACGAGGATCGAGTTTGTGGGAGGTATAGGGACGAAGCCAGGGGTAACAGAGACACCCAAAACTTCGCAGCTTGAGATAGTTTGGGTGTTGTTTGTGAAGAGTGAAGAAGGGAGATTTTAGGTTAAGTGTGGGTGTTGGCATGCGATTAATAAGGTAGCATGCAGTAGCAAAGGCTAGGGACCAAAATGTTCGAGGCATGGAAGAGTGACTGAGGAGAGAGAGCCCAGTTTCAACAATATGTCTATGACGTCGTTCAGAATACCCATTATGTTCGGGCGTATGAGGGGGGGAGGTAAGATGTTGAATACCATTGGAGAGAAGAAAGGGACGAAGACCAATATATTCGCCTCCATTGTCACTAAAGACAGTTTTGATGGAGCGATTAAAGAATTTTTCAACAAGGAGTTTGAAGCGAGTGAAGACATGAATTGCATCATTTTTATTTTTGAGAGGATAGAACCAAATGTATTTAGAGAAATGATCAACAAAGATGATATAGTATTTATAGGCATCAAAAGAAAGAAGGGGAGAAGTCCAAACATCACTATAAATCACATCAAGTGGACCAAAAGATTTAATAGAATTCTCATAAAATGGTAGTTTGTGGCTCTTATTACAGTCACAAGAATTGCAATGAAAAGAAATAGAAGTAGGAATATTCAAACTAAAACTAGTGCTAATGTGACGCAAAACTGAAGTAGAGGGATGGCCTAGACGGTGATGCCAGTTGGATGTAGAAGACATGACAGCAGAGTGAATGACGGAGGGAGTAGGATGCCATTCATAAACGCCAGATTTAGTTGGTCCTTGAAGAAGAACAATCCCCGTTTGAATGTCCTTCACAACATAGGAAGTAGATAAGAAAGTGATCGAAGCATTATTATCATGACAAAATTTAGAAATAGAAATAATGTTACGAGAAAGAGAAGGAACATGAAGAACATTATTTAGTTTGAAAGTAGAACAAGAAGTAAGTAAGGAAGTAGAACCGATATTTGAGATCTGAAGACCGGAGCCGTCCCCAATGAATAGTTCCTCCGTCCCATCATAAGGGGAATGAAGTGCAAGGTTGTTGAGATCATTCGTGGCATGGTGAGTAGCACCACTATCCAGTAACCAAGAGGGAGAGTGGTTTATGGGTGGATGGGAGGTAGCAGCATAGGCGGCTGGAGGTGAAGATTTAGAGGACGGGCGATTTTGGGCAGGGGGTGGGGAGGAAGGGAAGGATGCATTTGGAAACTGGGTGCGGAAGGCAGAGCATTGAGAAACATAGTGTCCAGAAACGCGACACCATTGGCAGCGCCCCTTAAAGGGTTGATTGGGGCGTGGGTTGAATTGATTTGAGGTTGGTGTGGGAAGGAGACCTGAGTTGGGTGAGGGCTGGCGAGAGGTGTTGGAGCGGGTGTTGGGTTTTGCAGCATAGTTAACAGTAGCGGGAAAGGGGGAGGTGGGTAGGGTTTGATGCTTGAGAGAGAGTTCACGATTAATAAGCTTTTCGTGTAACTCATCAAAAACAATGGGTGTGTCACGACTGTGAACAGCTTGAATCACACTGTCAAAGTTTGGATCATTGAGTTGGTCAAGAACCCGATCAACGATATCATCAGGATCCATGGGACGGCAAAGGGAGGCTAACTGGTCGGTGCAAGCTTTGAGATCTTGCATGTATTCTGTGACAGAACGAGGGCCCTTGGTTATGGTACGGAGACGATCTTTTAACTGTTTAAGGTGGCCTTTTGAAGGGTTTGCATAGGTTTTTGCGAGGACTGTCCACGCAGCATAGGTGGTAGGAGCAAGAGCAATCAGGGGTACGAGATTGGGGGAAAGGGTGCCTAACAAGGCACTGAGAAGCAATTTGTCTTGACGAAACCAGGTTATATAGGCTGGGTTTGGAGGAGGATCGGCTTTGGCAGGGGCGGCACCAGCCGCAGGAGTGGCATCAGCCGCAGGGGTGGCGACGGTAGTAGTGGGGTTAGCAGCGGAGATGGTTTTTGGTGGAGCAAGGTGTGTGCCGTCAATGAACTTGTAAAGATCATGACCTAAAAGTGAAGCTTCAATCTGGGTTTTCCAGGAGAGGTAATTTGTAGGGGTAAGTTTGAGTATGTGGGCAAGAGAGATGGCAATGAGGGGAACATGTGGTTCTGCAGAGTTTTGGAGAAGAAAGGAGTCATTGGAGGCCATGGAGGCGCCGCCGGGAAGAAGAGAAAAAAAAATGGACCGAAGGTTAGCTCGATACCATATAAGAGATGCAGTAATTGTGTTTGGAAAACATTAAATAATCTTATTGATGTATAAGAGTATATATACACAAACCCTAGACTTGCTATACAAGATAATTAACAAAGGAAAAGATATACACAATATTGAGAAGATATACATAAAGAGATAAATTAGGTAGGAGTATCTTTATCATTTGGAGAGTTATCTCTATCAAATATATCATCTTCTCCAAAGTTTCTCCCGAGTTTTAAAGTGAGAGAAAAGAAATGAAAATGAAAGAAATCTAATATATTTTTCTCTCCAAAGTTGCTCCAGAGTTTTTTAAGAGGGAAATGGATGGAAATGGAAAGATTTTTTTTTAACAATCCTCTCAAAACTGGGAGGAAATGAGAGGAAAGAAAAGAAATAAATATAAAATTAATGTAATTTTCTTTAATTTTTCTCATTTCATTCCAAACTTAAAAGCACGAGGAGGGAAATTTGATTGTTTCTTTCCATTTCTTTCCTAACACAGGAGCACATTGGAAAGATCTTAAATTGCATTCCCTCCATTCCTTCTCTTTTCTCTACCTTTAAAACTCGGGAGCCGTTGGAACAATCTTTTTTACTTCAAGCCACTCAATTTATGAAGTTTAAATATAATTTTTTATGTTTAAACAGTCAGACTGCACAACACCCACCTATAATAATAATATGAGTTGTCACAAGTGAGCGTACAACTCACGGCTCTTACTAATGACTAGTCGGTTCCTTAATTCAAGGCTTATAGTACTACTACACATTTGAGTAGTACTCCCTCCGGTCCAAAATAACTGTCTTTTTTTACTTTTGCACAATTCTTAAGGAAAGCAATTAATATCATGATTTAGTGATAAAAGTGTCAAATTTACCCTTATTAAATATGCATAATTACTACACTAATGTCTCACAACTAAGACAATTAATAAAGCAAAACAAGTTTCAAGGCAAAGGTAAGAAGGACATTTAGCTCAAAAGTAACAGTTCTTTTGGACCAAAATTTTAGCTCAAAAGTGACAGTTATTTTAGACCAAAATTTTAGCTCAAAAGTGACAGTTATTTTGGACCGGAGGGAGTAGAAAGTTGTTGGGAAGTTTGGGCATTTAAGAACAAAAACATGTACTATACCCTCCTTTCATTATCATCTTTATTCATTTATTGATGTCCCTTTTTCCCATCTTAGTTAGGTGTACTACATTCATGGGCTATAACTAATTTCATTTTTATGATGCTTTATTTCTCATTTTCATAATTAATCTTAAATATTTTAATTCTAAATATAGTAATCCCTTTTCCCCTTTTTATTAGGGGAAGTTGAGTTATCACATAATTTTTATAAAACATTAGGTCGGGAGCAATGCAATAATTTGACTCGCGACTAATTTCGTTCATCCATTTCAACTTCATTAGCTCAGATTCATGAGATTATTCGCGGTTTTTTTAACATTTTGATTCTACCTCATATCTCATCTTATTACTAGTTGTATGATGTATCAGTCTCGTTCGGACTATTATACAATTAAGTAGAAAAAATTATAATCCTTACCAATGTGAAAATTAACATCATAACCAATGACTGAAATATAACAAGACAAAAAATTACGTGAGACATTATCACACGTGAGACGTATCTCATAGAGTAAATGGTTTGATCCCCTGTTGGCGGGGCGAGACAAGCCTATTTCCTTTTCTTATCGAGATCCGTCTCACTGAGACCGTCTCGTACAACAAGACTTCCTCGTATAAATATAACAAAAGAGTCAAAGTTTCATATATATACATTTAGAATAATATTAGGGGTACAAAAAAGTTACAAAAATTTGCTCATAAAATCCTAGGTGTAATGATTTTATTGGTGTTTTTAATTAGAGTGTGGCGGGTCCATTATCGATGCAACCAATAAAATATCGCCACCTCATTTTGTGAGCAAGATTTTGTATCCTTATTTTGTGCCCCTAGCATTGCTCATACATTTATCTAATGAAATTAATTAAATTCAAATATAACTTGTATCAAAGTAGTGGATTAACAAACTTTTCTTACCTAAGCATTTAAACCGTCAACAAAGCAAAGGGCATTTATGTCAATTCGCATATAACCCGCCAAAAGTTTCCAAACTTCATTTACAAGGCTCTCAAGGGTATTTCCGTCATTTCGTCTCCGACCCCCTCATTTAAAACCCCAACCTTCCCTCCCCTCTCTCACTACATTTACACAGAGCCAGCTACCATTTGCAAAGCATACATTTAGAGAGAGAAAATTAAGCTTTTAGAGAGAGAGAGAGAGAGAGAGAGAGTGCGATGTCGTTGCCGAAGCCGGAACTCAGCGAGAATACGTTCCCGTCGATAACAAAATGCGACCTCTCCGCCGTGAGCCACCGCTCAATCGCCGCGGACCTGGACGGAACGCTTCTCCGTGCTAGCTCTGCTTTCCCTTACTTCATGCTAGTTGCCATAGAGGCCGGGAGTCTCCTCCGCGGCCTGATTTTGTTGCTGTCGTTTCCGCTCATAGCTATTGCCTACATTTTCATATCGGAATCAATGGCGATTAAGATGTTGATCTTCATCTCCTTCTCCGGAATCAAGGTCCGTGACATCGAGCTGGCGTCACGCGCCGTGCTACCGAGGTTCTACGCGGCGGACGTACGGAGAGAGAGTTTTGAGGTGTTTGATAAGTGTGAGAGGAAGGTTGTGGTGACGGCGAACCCGACGGTGATGGTGGAGCCGTTCGTGAAGGATTTTTTGGGAGGGGATAAGGTGCTTGGCACGGAGATTGAAGTGAATCCGAAGACGAAGAAGGCGACGGGATTCGTGAAGCCGCCGGGGATTTTGGTCGGGAAATGGAAGAAGTTGGCGATTCTGAGAGAGTTTGGAGAAGAGTCGCCGGATATTGGACTTGGTGACCGGAAATCGGATCACGATTTCATGTCCATTTGCAAGGTAAATTTATTTTCTGGAAATTTATTTTCTAATTATTTATGATGATTGACTGTAATTAGTTACTCCGTATAATTAGGGGTTATATCAACAGCTTCATTTTAAAAATTGATGGACAATGAAGACCTGTTGGATTTTTGGGAAATTAAAAAATAAAAACACATTGAGAGTAATTAGGGCCTTGGATTGCAGAGTTTCAGGATAATTAGGGGTTATATCAACAGCTTCATTTTAAAAATTGTTGTTAGTTTATCCTACTGCCACCTTTTATACTGTACTTGCTTATATACACTTGTTAAGAATTAATCCGAAAGTACTTTCATTAGAAACAAACACATAATGTTGGTCAAATTTGCTTCTTATGCGTATATTTTTATACGTAGAACCTCGAAACGTTTACTGGTAGTAGTTTGCACGGTAAAGTCCTTGATAATGTTCATCTATTTAATTATTTTTGGCATAAGATGTAAACTTAAAGCATTCGCCCCAAAAACAAGCTGATTATGGTATTGAATTTTTCTAGTTAAAATCCTTATTAAGTTTTGCAACATGAATCAAGTGATCCTTAACAAGTGATGCAGCTGAAATGGTGACCTTTAATAGAGACAAATGCACGCGCATAATACTTCCAAGAACAAATTGCGTAGTATGCTATGCCTACTTGTACTATTTTGTAGTACTCGTACATAATTTAGATGAAAATAGCATTTTCTAGCCTAATTGGTATTGGTTTTACTGCTTGAGGAAAAATTTAATGCATTGAATGAGGACAAGTGACTCCTGATTCCCGTTATGTGCAACATTGATGCTGGATATGGGCCGTTACTATTATTGTTTAGTAAGAACCCAATTCCCTTACTGTCAATAATCAGGAAATGAGTGCAAAATGACTTTGAAGTCTGATCGACGGTGTCTAGTGACGCCATCCTAATTGTTAAAAAGAAAAGGGGACTAAAGATGTTGACTCCTTATCCATAAATTAGTCTTGTAGAGTTCATAAATCTAGCAAATTGATAGTTAGTTTCAGTAACTTAAGTCGTTTCTTGTTTTATTGATACCTTTTTCTTACTGTTTTCCTTCCAACTTGAAATCATTAATGGGTGAAAAGCATTAAAATTAATGCAGTGGTTGTGGGTCAAATATTATGGTGATAGCGGTATGCACATTGAAGGAGTAATGCTGGAAAATGATGTTGCTTCAATGTGACGAGGGGCCACTGCCATCTGCCCAGCAGAAGGCAAGTGGTCATCAACTAGGCTTAAGTGTGAGAAGCAGTTTCGAGAAGGTCATTTATGATAGTGGTTTGTTGCTTGGCCTAGTTAAAAAAACTAGAGATCTTGCTATTGTTGACTTTTGTAAGACCTATTACAAGAAATCATTTTCCAACCTTTCTAGTCCCAACTGCAGCTTCTTCTTCTTCTTCTTCTTCTGATGTGTGTGTGTGCGCGCGCAATGTAGATCCATACTGCTCCTTAATGAGATACCTTAAGTTAAGACTTCTGTGCTTGAGGTGGAACGGGATTAGCCTTGACCATTTGTTACACCATAGTTTGTTATTTATATCTCAAGCACGCTCTACAGTTCATTATTCACCCATACCCCTCAAAGATTCCTTCAAAAAAATAAATAAATAAACAACAAAAATATTATCCCAGATAAATTGTAAATAAGAGTCCGTCAGCCTTAAATTTCTCGTGTTTATGAAATTATTATACTGCATCTGTGCTTGTTTATGTGTAATACTCTTATACTCCTATGTGGAACAGAGGACTTGCCCATTTGGCACACCAGATATTGATCATATGGATTTGAACTCCTCTAGTTATAAAGTAAAAATCTTTATCCAACTTGAGCTTAGTAAAGGCACCTTAAAGACATACTCCTTCCGTCCCATAACTATGTGGACAAATTGCCATTTTGGGTGTCCCATTGATAAGTTACACTTTTCTAAAATGACAAAGAATCTTTACTATTCATCCAACTAATTCTCTCTCTTACTTTACTTTTACACTCACAACACCAATCAACCTACTATTCTCTACCCCACTTTCTCTCTTATTTCACTTTTTACACTCACAACAACTACCCTCTACTATTCATCCCTTAATTCCCGTGTAAAACTCATTTTGTCCACATTGTTATGGGACGGAGGGAGTAAGCATATTTGGCAATCTTCCCATAAGCTTAAGTTTAATATTGTCCCATTTTCTTCAATTTTGATTATTTATTATGATGTGTTCATGCTTCTTACTTCATTTGATCTTATCATCTGCTGCAAATCTATGATAAACAGGAAGGTTTCATGGTGCACCCTGACAAATCAGGCTCTCCAGTCCCACTCGATCGCTTAAAAACCCGATTGATCTTCCACGATGGTCGCCTAGTCCAACGCCCGACCCCACTCAACGCACTAATCACCTACATATGGCTTCCATTCGGCTTCATCCTATCACTCACCCGTGTCTACTTCAATCTCCCCTTACCAGAACGCATTGTCCGATACACTTACCGAATGCTAGGTATCAACCTCGTAATCCGTGGGAACCCACCTCCACGCCCAACTCCCGGGACCCCCGGAAACATCTACGTCTGCAACCACCGTACAGCCCTAGACCCTATCATCATAGCCATTGCCCTAGGACGTAAAGTCTCCTGTGTTACATACAGTGTAAGCAAACTCTCTCGATTCATGTCTCCAATCCCAGCCGTTGCTTTGACCCGTGATCGTGAGGCAGATGCAGCCATGATCAAGGCACTTCTCCAAAAGGGCGATCTAGTCGTTTGTGCAGAGGGGACCACATGTCGTGAACCTTATTTGCTTCGGTTTAGTGCTTTGTTTGCTGAATTGAGTGACAGGATTGTACCTGTGGCAATGAACCTTAAGCAGAACATGTTCCATGGTACAACTGTACGTGGGGTCAAGTTCTGGGACCCGTATTTCTACTTCATGAACCCGAGGCCGACCTACGAGATCACGTTTCTGGAACGGTTGCCCGAGGAGATGACAGTTAAGGCGGGCGGGAAAACGTCGATCGAGGTGGCTAATCATGTGCAGAAGCTTTTGGGTGGTGTTCTTGGGTTTGAGTGCACCAATTTGACCAGGAAAGATAAGTATCTGTTGCTTGGTGGGAATGATGGCAAGGTGGAATCAATGTACTCCAAGAAGTGAGCAATGGTGACGTCAGTTGTTGCATATGTGTGTGTTTTACTGTGAGAAGGGGCATATTAGTCATTTCACAAGCGGTAAAGTTTTTAGACATATTGTTCAATGTGGCTATAATTGTTCTGTTGAGACTTAATCTTAGATATTTTCAGATGTAAAATTATTTTTTATGGGTTTTTTTTTACTGATTTTTAGTCAGCTAGCAAATGAATAACTTTGATGTTAAGCACTGATAATGGCTTGTTTTGGTGGTCAATATATTAGTTAAGTTTTTGTTATGGAATTGTGTCGTGATTCTACAGTTATTTTGAATCCGATGGTGCAAAGCCACTGGAGATGTGGTTTGATTTCATGTAGCGATGGTGGCGGTGAGTCGGTGGTTAGCCTAAATTGATAAACTTCCTCCGTTCCACAATAATAAGATCGACCTTCGTGTAATTTCAGCTACACTTTACTAGATTCTCCTCGAATTTGAGGATTCTCATACATACTCTTATCGAATTTGAATTTGCTTTTGCGAGAGTTTGTCTTGCGCACAATTGCAAATCACCACCACCCTCTTGTTAAACTTGATGGGCAAGATGAGTGTGGATCAAGTCGGACCCATTTTTATTTAAACCAATCACACAATGACTCAGGGAGAGAGAGAGAGAGAGAGAGGTAATGTCGGGCCGCTTGCTGCCACGTCGGAGGGAGGCCGGTCGAGTAGAGTTGTCCGCGTCTCGTTTTTCTAAAGCCATCTCCAATAAACACTATATTTTACAATATAACACTAAATTTGATACTGCCCACCACTCCAATAAACACTATAATTTGCACTAATTTTAGTGCAAATGAATAGTGTTTGGTGTAATACTCGAGTATCGTTAATTAAATAATGGGAATAGTGTAATATGAGATGTCAAGGAAATATTCTTTTTAGTTTTAAGATTAATATTTTATGAAATGAGTTTTTTATTGCATCATTTAAAACTTGTAGTATATCATATTTGATGTTATACATTGAATTGGAGAGACACTCTAAATTAAATCACTTTCATCGTCTAAATTTATTATAGTGTAGACCAATTAAAAGAGTGTCAACTCAATAGTATGAGCATCTATGTAACAATTCTCTCAAATTATTAGGGATTGGTTTATATACACAGCCCCTTATTTCCACAGCCCCATTAAATTACCAAAGTACCCCTATATATATAATTTTTTATTTTTATTTTTTCAATTTCACTCTCCTCACGTTTGCTCCCTAACCCGCTCTCTCTCTCTCTCGGTTTGAAACGACGAAAGAAACGAACGGTCTCTCTCACCGTCGTCGCTCACCGTCGCCGTCGTCTTTCTCTCTCGCTCGCTCTGTTCTGTTCTTCTATCTCACCTCTCTCTCTCACAGTAAAAAAAAAAAAAAAACTTTCGAAATTGAAATGGTGAAACTTAAAATACCCAAGACCGCCGCCGGGACCGCCGCCGCCACAACCGCCGCCCACATCGCCGCCGGGACTAGCTCGTCTACAGCGCCTGTGAAAAAGGTAAGCAATTTTTAACCTTATTTTACATTTCTATATTCCCAAAGTACGTTGTATTTTTTGAAATTGAAATTGGTGTGTCTCGTGTAACACCACTCGAGATGCATCTCGGGTGTGTTTACACGAGACAAGTCTCGTATAAACCCACTCGAGATGCATCTCGAGTGGTGTTACACGAGATGGATCCTTCTGAACATTGTGAATTATCAGTCAGCATTGTGTTCATTTATTTAATCTACTGTAACTGTCGCTAATGTATTGTCTCTTATTTGTGTTTTTTGTAGGCACGTGATCCTATGACCGTTTCAGCTAGAAAGAGGAAGGCTGAAGAGCGTTTGGAGAGAGGAGAAAACCGGAGCAAGGCTCGGAATGACGAGGATGCCACAACTGATGATGAGCAGGAGGATAGGGAGGAGGAGGCGGCAGCAGATGATGATGTTCAGGAGGAGGAGGCGGCGGTCGATGGGGATAGTGAGGAGGAGGAGGAGGATAGTGATGATGGGGAGGAGGAGAGTGATAGTGATGATGGGGAGGAGGATGGGGAGGGGCAGGAGGGGGGGGGGGCAGGATGATGAGGAGGTGGAGGTGGGGGTGCAGGTGGGGGTGCAGGAGGAGGAGGATGATGAGGATGATGATGTAGTAGAGCCGCCTAGACCTCTGAGACACGGGAGGAGGCGGGGTCAGGATGCGCCACCATCATGGCAGCTTCAGAGGGACCCCGGTGGTGGGCCAGAGGATGTTTCACTGATGTACGGGTTCGGTGACCACCGAGCCAGACAGATTTGGGGTGACTCTACTACTGAGGGATTGGTGACTTTCCATACGAGACTCACGCATCTTGCACAGTAAGCTTAGCATTAATGTGAAATGTTTTAAATATTGAAGTTATTTATACCACACACTCTAAATATTCCATTAATTATCATCCTATGCTGCTTTTCTTGAGTACTGATAATATTTTTTGTTTCGAATGAACAGGTTCAAGCGTGATGAGCAGCCGGTTGCTGATAGAGCCTGGCTGGCCCTCGTAGATGCATCTGGCCTCCAGCATCTGCATGATTCCGTCATTCATAGGCCTAACCATGCCCTCCTAACGGCATTTTTGGAACGGTGGTCTCCTGAGACTAACTCGTTCCACATGCCGTGGGGGGAGATGACGATTACTTTACATGACAGTTTTCATATCCTGGGTATGTTTTTATAACATCGCTTCGATACTCCATTCACAATTATATAACTGTCTACATATATTATATGAACTGTCTACATTCATCTCTTATACTAAAATGTGTTATTGCATCTTCAATTTACAGGTATCAGGATTGATGGTGGAGTTGTTCGCTATACGGATCCAGCGCCTGACGTATTTGGCATCTCTAGACACCTCCAGTTGAGCGGCACTGGTTATTTATTGAGGGATGTCAGGCGTCTATTTACTCAGCGTAGAGGCGGCATGACAGATGCCCATCGTGCGTCCGCGTATATCCTGCACCTATTGGGTTGCACGATGTTCGTGGACAAGAGCGGGGATAAGGTGCCCGCAGCCTACCTGCCCCTGTGCATGGATCTAGCCAGCCTCCCCACTCTTTCCTGGGGATCAGCCACTTTGGCATATATGTACCGAGAGTTGGGGAAGGCGTCCAGATCCGGATCCAAGCAGATGGGCGGTTGTGCGGCTCTCCTAGAGGTACATCTTACTCTATTCACTATCTTTTTACTGTCTACTCCCCCCTGTTATTAAATGTTGCATTTGAGTAGTATTTAATACTTTTTTACATACATCTCAGGCCTGGATATACGAGTACTTTCCGGGTTTTCGGCGAGTTACTGACTCCCATTGGCAGCAGGGGCAGCCGAGAGCCCGTAGATGGTCTCGTGATGATTCGGCTGGGAGGACGTTCGATCATCTTGTGCAGTATCGCCGCATTCTTGACAGGATGGGGGCTGACAGTGTGAGTTATTCATATTAAAACTATTATATCGCAACATATTCACTAGAGTGTCAACGGTAGCCTTTCGCATTATCAGACAAGAGCATGAAATTCAGAAAATCAAGCAGCGTCATAATGGGGGTTATGTAATCACTGAGGCTGCCTGCGGGTGTTACTACAGGCGGACACATGGACTTCCATGTAGTCATGAGATTGCACAGATAGAGGAGTGTCAGGGACGTATTGAGCTGTCCACGATTCATGAGTTTTGGAAGAAGTTGGACATTGAAGTAGACAACCCTTCATCTAAGGAGCCTGAACCGGTAAGGAGACAGTTATTCAAAACGATGGAGCCGGATCATATTTCAAAGCCGAATGAACCCCGGGCCGGAAGTTCCAGAGAACTGTCAGATTGGGAGCATACTAACAAATTTTTTCGAGTCCCCGCTACACCATCCTCGACTGGCAAAGGGTATATATCTTCATTCAATTATGTCTCAAATTTTTTGCTGCTGTATTGTTGCTGTTGTGCTGTTGTATTGCTGCTACTGTTTAACTGCTGCTGATGTGTCTCGTGTAAGTCCATACAAGACATATCTCGTGTTGTATTACACGAGACTTGTCACGTGTAAAACCACACGAGATATGTCTCGTGTGGACTTACACGAGACACATCATCAGCAACATCAATTTTTTTTAACACTTTCAAACAACAGTATGAATGCTTCTCACTCTTTTTTCTTTGCCCTATTTCAGGTCTAGATGTGCATTCATTGCATCAACCCAAGCGAGTTCGGAGTCCATCCGCAAACGGAAATCACCTTCAGGACCCACACCATCTACCCCTGCTAGTACTCCTACGTCTCATCCACCAGTAGCTCCTTCCGGTCGTGGGAGAGGACGGGGTCGAGGCCGAGGTCGAGGACGAGGACGGGATCAGGGTCAGGGTCGTGGAGAGGGAAATGGACAGCCCAATTATACTAGTTTATACAGCTCCCCGTATGTAGAGTCTTTTCCGCCTTTCATTACCCCGCGTATTGGAGGCATCATAGATGTGGCATTAGATGGACATTGTGGCTATAGAGCCGTAGCAGCACAGATATACGGAGATGAGGAGAAGTGGGCTGAAGTGCGCACAGAATGTTACAATGAGGTGCTTGCTCGCCAAGACCTTTACGAAAGAGTTCTACCTTGGATATCGGTAAGAGAACTCTTACGTAAGATTGCTTGCTATAGCCGGACGGCGCCCAGTGATTATTGGATGGAGCTCCCAGATCTTGGGCACATCATTACCACGAGGTATAATGTGACGTTCATTTCTTACTCGACTAGGGGTGGTATGTTATGCCTTCCAGTGACTGCACCAGTACAACCACCGGTGAACACAGTTGTGGTGGGACAAGTCAATGGAAACCATTTTATAGCGGTATGAAACTTAATTGTCTCATCTATATTAGTTATATTTAGTTGTCTTAATTATATTCATTATATTTCATTGTCTTGTATTTAACTGTTATTACTTTTGCAGCTGCGCATGTTAGGCAATGATTACCCAATACCACCACCACCAAACCTTTATCGGAACCGCTGTGATCCAACCGCAAGCCAACTACTCCTCCCATACCAAGATAGGATAGCAGAGTTCAGTCAACTCTATGAGGAGGATACCGATGCAAGAAGACAAAGAAGATTACATATAGGATAGTATATGTGTAATGGTTTTTGATTTATCCAGTTTGTATGAATGTTTGAATTATATGCTTATCCTTGTTAACACTTTCATTTCGTATACAATTAGGCGATAGTATATGTGTAATGGTCTATTGATGTTTTGTGGAGATGTCCTATTTGAGAATCAAATTTCATTCCAAGTTATGTTTATTGTTGCTTTTGCTGTTGCGGTTGTGGAAAAGCAGGCTCAGATGCCTATGTCGTGTATAATTATACGAGATGAGAGCTTACATCTCGTGTATACATACACGAGATCTCATCTCGTGTGTACTTACACGAGATGTATCTCGTGTATATGTACACGAGATGTAAGCTCTCATCTCGTGTAAGTATACACGAGACGTGCAAGGGCAGCGATGGAATTAAATGGGCTGTGTATTTACCGGGCTGTGTATATAGTTTTTGCCAATTATTAGTATGAATTAGACCAAAAGTACGTTACTTATTACCCCATTCGTCTCAAAATAGATGTCGTCGTTTTAAGCACTTACACAGTTTTTAAGAAAAAACAATTAATACATGTAAAAAAGTTTCATATACCCTTAAAGCAATTCAATTATTTATACAATAAAATGCATGTGCAAGAAATAGTTCATTGTCATTAATAAGAGTATAAGTGGTATACAACAAAAAATTTTTTGAAAATTATTAAACGATAAGTATTTTGAGACATTTTTTTTTAAAAAAAAATCATAAAATAAAATAAAAAATCGTTTCGTTCGAAATTCGTATGAAGAAGAACAAGAGTTACGTCACCTGGTTTATCCTCTCCTCGGACACATGGAGATAGAAAGACACGCAAAAAATCTAGAAATTTTTGAGCAATAATGGCGTAATCTCAAATTATCTCTTCGATTCGTGGTGTCGCAGTTGCCCTCCTCAATGGCCATCGGCGCCGTCATTTCTCACCGGAAATTCCCCTCTTTCATCGGTTCAGGTAACAGATTTTCACTTTTTTCCCCTGAATTTTGAATTCTCACAAGTTAATTCATACACGATGAAGTGTGAACATTCCTGTGGATAGGATAGGAGTCGCTGTTGCTTATATGCATATCTCGTGTTCATGTTTTGAAATTTATCATATGCGTGTGTGTGTATATATATATATTTGTTATAAATTGAATTACTAGAATGCAAGTAGCTACTGATATAATGGATTATTGTTATTTTATTCAGCCGTGAATATTAATTTGTGAGTTTTTTTTTTTTTAGTATTTTTTTTAATTGAATTTATCACATGAATGTAGGTAATGATTTTCGTCATGTATTGGTTTTATCTTAATCTGGAATGCTACTAATTAGGGAAAAAATTGAATGTCCACTTACTTTATTTGTTTCCTTTCTTTTGGCTTTTTTCACTTCTAATTTATGTTATTTCTAAACATTTTGAAATTTAAGAAGTCAGCTGTTTTAGGCAGTTAAATGTTATAGTAGAGGTAGTGGTCGCTTTTTGTAGACTTGTGCACAATTTAGTAGAAACAGAGTACTCCCTCCGTCCCAAAACACCTTACACTATTTTTTGGGTATCCCATTGATAAGTCACCTTTCCAAAAATGTTCATATTTTATTATTTTTCTATTCTCCCTACCCCACTTATCATACTCACAAACTTAATTTTGGGCCCCACTTATAAATCCCACTCAACTTATCGTACACACAACCTCTTTCCGACTCACAATACTTTTGAATATATTTACTCCTTAATTCTCGTGCATTATCAAAAATGGTGCAAGGTGTTTTGGGATGGAGGGAGCAGTTATTATTTGAACTTATAGGTTGTCTTGGCAATTTGAAAAGAAATAACAGCATTTCATTGCGATTCCTCCCGCCTCACAGTTTATAAATGACTAATTTATAAATTAGGAAAAGAATGACAGTGTTTCACCCTGGGCCTCCTGGCGTAAAGTACTGATTATTTAATCTGTAAAGCAGCTTGTAAACTGAAGGTGTTATATATATGTGTGTGTGTGTGTGTGTGTGTGTGTGTATATATAATTACTATATTTGAACTGTAATGTTATGTCAGGAAGAGTGCATCAACCACAACAAGCTACATTGCATCAACGAGCGGAGCATTGGAGCTGTAGTGGTGCACAGTATAATCATAAGAACATGTTTACCGAAAAGCTATATACTCTAAGGGGGAACTATCGTTTGTCTCAAAACTTGTATAGTAACTCTTTTAGGGTGACAAGTGAAGCCATGAGACCGAGAGCAGCTTTATATTATGATGGGGTTCATTCTTATTCGGTGCCACAACATCGTAGTGATAAGAATCAAGTTGTCACTCCTAGGCAAACACTTACGGGAAAATGTGAATGTTCTCTCTCACTGACTCCACAAGGAAGCAACTGGATTCAACCAAGAAAGCTTAATGATCGTAGCACAACTAGTGGGCAATTTCGGAATTCTACAGTGATTAGAACCCGTGCTGGTTATAGATCTGAGGATAATGACATAAGTGGAACAGATTCAGATTCTTTTGTGTCATCAGAGGGAGGGCAAGGTGAAGCGATTTTCGCTCAAGGAGTGCAGCAAACAAAACCTTGGTGGGAAATACCTAAGCGTTGGGTGATAGTGCTTCTTTGTTTTACCGCATTTCTGCTATGCAACATGGACCGAGTGAGTTATTTTAAATCTGAAGTTTCGCAAATTTTGATAGCCTCTACGTCCATTTTTTCCCCAGTTATATATTCACCTTTCTTGATTAAACAATAGTGCCCTTCATCCCAATTGTCGGGTATATTTGGGTTTTATGCTTATTACTAATTTGTTACTTGTTCTTATTGAATGTACCTGTTTGTTTTAGGTGAACATGAGCATTGCAATACTTCCAATGTCAAAAGAATTTAACTGGAACAGCGCTACAGTTGGTCTAATTCAGTCTTCTTTCTTCTGGGGCTATCTATTAACTCAGGTTTGATACTGACAATGTTTTAGCACGATAGAGGAAAGCTATTCTCTGGTTGTCTATTGTTTTTTGTTACTTGAGAAGTGGAGAAACAATATATGGCAGTGCCCTCACAGAATTTTGTTTATCTTTTGCAACCAGATTGTTGGAGGCATATGGGCAGATAAAATAGGCGGGAAACGAGTATTGGGCTTTGGAGTTATCTGGTGGTCAGCTGCGACAGTGTTAACGCCAATTGCTGCCAAACTCGGGCTTCCTTTCTTACTTGTGATGCGTGCCTTCATGGGGATTGGTGAGGTTGGCTTCTTCTTATTCAATACTTCATTTTTCACTGTACAAGAATTTACCACTGCATCACTTCATTTCCATTCTATGCTTTTGATTGAATTGAACTATGTTTTTATCAGTCTATGTTCGTTGCTTCACATATGCTGATTACATGGTGCTTAAATGAACTATATTTTCTTGTCAGGGTGTTGCTATGCCTGCTATGAACAACATACTTTCTAAGTGGATCCCTGTCTCAGAGAGAAGTAGGTCACTTGCGCTTGTGTACAGTGGCATGTATCTTGGCTCTGTAACAGGGTTGGCTCTATCTCCTGCTTTGATCCACAAGTTTGGTTGGCCATCTGTATTCTACTCTTTTGGTTCCCTCGGAAGCGCATGGTTTGCCTTATGGCTGAGCAAAGTAAGTATTTTCGTCATTTGTCTACATCAAATTGGCGCTAATTTACGTTATGTAATTACTCACTCCTTCCCAAAATGATTCTCCATTTTTTTTTCAGTATGCTCTTCATCAAGAGCAAATTTGAAAAAAAAAACTGGAATTTCATTTTGGGACGGAGGTAGTAATTGATATGTGCATAGTGTAGTAGTTTTTTTATTCTGGCTTTTGTGGAGTGTGAACATGTATGCAACCAGTTCTGCACTGAGGATGTCATCACTCATCTCACAGATGTTTCTCATGAAATTTCCTGATTTTGGCTTCTTCCAGGCATATAGCTCACCAAAAGAAGATCCCGAGCTTAGCGCAGAGGAAAAAGAGCTTATTTTGGGAGGGAACGTATCAAAGGAACCCGTCTCTGTTATTCCTTGGAAACTAATTTTATCGAAAGGACCAGTCTGGGCTCTCATTATCTCCCATTTCTGCCACAATTGGGGAACTTTTATTCTGCTAACGTGGATGCCTACCTATTATAACCAGGTGTGAGAACTGCTGTCAAATCTGCCCCAATCCAGTCATGATATTTTGAGGATGATTAGGAAATATAAGTCGCACCAAATATCATGACAGGACTACTTTGCAGTGGAACCAAATGGGACAAATAAAATAATCTATTTCTATTTGGACGGTGATTGTTTTTGCAGGTTCTGAACTTCAATCTAACGGAATCTGGACTACTTTGTGTACTGCCATGGTTGACCATGGCTGTATTTGCGAATATAGGAGGTTGGATTGCAGACACACTAGTTAGCAAAGGTTTCTCCATCACAACAGTTCGCAAGGTAACACCCTTTTATATATAGGAGTATTAGGAGACACTATTGTTGCACGTTAACAGTCCACGTTTGAAAGTCAATCTTTTTGATTTTGTACTTTTACGCCTTTGTATTTCTTACTTCTATAGTAAAATTTTAGAGGAAAAAATAAACCGAAACATATATAGCTTAATTGTTGAAAGTGGACTCTTTACGTGCAACCTTCCAAATATGAATAGTAGACTATTAACGTAGAAAGAAGGGAGTATTTCGAGAGAATGCTGTCTGCTGCGTTTAATCGATAGATCTCATTGGGAGAAGATATCATCTCTTTTATTGTGAAATGATGCGGAGTATAAATATAACATCATATCACTATTCTCTACTTTTTGTAGAAAGCTCACTTTGGAAATTTCAATTCTACAGATAATGCAGTCGATTGGATTTTTGGGTCCTGCTTTCTTTCTTTCACAGCTGAGCCGTGTCAAGACCCCTGCTATGGCGGTGCTATGCATGGCCTGCAGTCAGGTTAGATCCTGTGCAGTAACAGCTCTCCTTGAACTTCTATTTCAGTCTTTTGTGCATGGGTTAAGTGACGTGGTTGCTGAAAATTTCTTAAGTTTCAATATTACTTGAGAACTTTCATAGGAGTAAGGAGATGATTGAAGCAAAAGATTGCGAATACAAAATCTTTGCTCATTTAAAAATGCTTTTTAGCGTAGCTGATAAGACATCTTTCTGAAAGAAGTTGTACATAAGCATATATATATATATATATATATATATATATATATATATATATATAAGGTCGTGCTCCTGTGAGAACCGTGAGAACTTGAATACATTAGGTTTTTACCTAATGTATCCAATGGTTCACTTGGATACATTGGATACATCACTTGGATACATTAGGTAAAAACTAATGTATCCAATGGTTCACTTGGGGATACATTACTTGGATACATTAGGTTCTTACCTAATGTATCCAAGTTCTCACGGTTCTCACGATATTTAGGTTCTCATTTGAGCACCTACCTATATATATATATATATATATATATATATATATATATATGTTAGTAAATCAGATCCAAAAGATAGAAAATAATGAACACAAATCAACACAGAATATACGTGGTTCACCAATCTCTATTGGCTACCTCCACGGGCAAAGGGAAACCGATATTATTATGGCGGAGAAACAATTACAAGAATATGATCACACTAATCTATGTTTGCATGAACTTTGATCACAAAGTTCCTAGCTATGCAAAACCCTAGATCTAGAATTATTGATCTCTCTCACTTTCTGAATAAAATAAGGTACTGAATTAATTTGGGACAGAGGGGAGTATAAATACTTATACTAATTCCCTACCAAATTCGGATGGCAGACTCCTAATAGACTAATACTAATTCACTAGGATTAGGATTAATGTTCCTTGTTTAAGCCAACTTCTGGTAGCCATGCATAGATAAAAAACCCAACAGGCTCTCCACTTGGTCAAACTCCACTTAGATGCCAAGGCCCAATTTGACCGACCCACACATTCTTGCTTGCTATTCCTTGGCCAGAGAACATATGCGAGCTCCTTAAGTGCACGCATAAGTCACTGCCTCATAATTACTCCTTTTGTCCCGGAATTATGAACTTGTTAATTTAATTCATTTAAATTTACGTCCCAAAATTCAAAGGCATTAAACTTAACAATCTCCACCTTGACTTTGAATCTCCCCTAATAATTCAAATGCACGAGCTTTCCGACATAGCCTCCACCTTGAGCCACATCCCTCGTACCAGATTTTTCAACCTTTGCCTCAATTCTGTCTTTCGTCAAAGACACTAGATTTTGTGCACCATGTATCTTAAAGACACCCAGAATTTGCCTCAACAGACAAACAACTTTGTCCTCTGGACAATCAGATTTTCTGCATGCAATGTATCCTACGGACACCCAGATGTGCACCTACGGGCACTCAGAATCGCCCCAACGGGCAACTAACAGCCATTCAGACGTGGCCCATCCAGTCGACATTGGATCTTGCCAACCATGACTGATAAAACCGGTGTGTGTCGATCTTCTAGCCGTGGCTTGCCCAGTTCACTCCGGCCTAGAGTAAAACGATGCTCCACCTGCTCGTCAACATCCTCACCATTCTCAGAACCTTGGAGGATGAACAAGGAACCTTTTCTTTCTCCCTTCAGAATCACATCTGAACCTTTGTAGACATCCAGAACTCCACCTTCACCCTTGAAACTGTATCCCTTCTTGTCCAAACGACTGAGTGATATCAGATTCTTTGCTACTTGTGGAACGTGTTACCTTGTTTAATGTGAGAGTTTTATCACTCGAAGTTCTCACCCTTACGGAGCCTATGCCAACCACCTCGCAGTCTGATCCATTAGCCATATAAATACGGTCTCCATCTTTCTGCTCGTATGTTGTAAACTGCTCCTTGCGCGAACACATGTGATAAGATGCTCCCGAATCTAGAACCCATGCAACTTCCTCGCACGCTTCTTCTTCGGTCACCAAGGCATAATCACAATCCTCATCAAGATTGTCACTGCTTGCCGCCGCAGCAGTCGACTCAGATTTCTGCTGCTCTCTCTTCTTCTTGGGACAATCGGTTTTCCAATGCCCTTTCTCCTTGCAATAACTACAGATATCTCCAGGTCTCGGACCCCGTCTAGAACCTCCGCTCCTTCGACCATGCCCTTTGCTGCCTTCCGCAGTCAAACCTGATGACTGAGATTCTGTACTAGTACCACTCGCCTTTCGGTGGAGTTCTCTAGTCTTCAGACCAGACTTTACTTGCTCCAGAGTAATTGTCTCTTTGTTCAAGCATGAATCAACATATGATTCATATGACAACGGTAGAGATATCAACAGAATTAGAGCAGCATCCTCATCATCAATTTTCACCTCTATATTACACAATTCAAGTAATAAAGCGGAAAATCGATCTAGATGATCCTTAATAGGCGTACCTTCAGACATATGGAAAGTAAATAGCTTCTTCTTCATATAGAGCTTGTTGGTTAGAGACTTCGTCAAATACATCTTCTCTAACGTTAGCCACAAGCCTCCCGCTGTTTCTTGATCCGCTACTTCCGCTAAGATCTCATCATCAAGACTCATGATAATCATTGAATGAGCCTTCTCATCCAATACTACCATGTCTGCAGCCTTCTTCGAATCCTCTGCTGTGGGAACGACATCTGCCTTACCTTTTGGATCCTTGTGATCCCTGATTGCAGTAGCCACTGGAGCCCACAAACTTTGTCTTCGCAACATGGCTCTCATCTTGATCTGCCATAAACTGAAACTGTTCTTCCCATCAAACTTGTCGATTTTCTGATCCATCCCGGAATCCATCTCTTTCTATCGCAGCGGAATGCCCTGATCTTCCTTGACTAACCAGGCTCTGGAGCCACTTGTTAGTAAATCAGACCCAAGAGATAGCAGATAATGAACACAAATCAACACAGAATATACGTGGTTCACCAATCTCTATTGGCTACCTCCACGGGCAAAGGGAAACCGATATTATTATGGCGGAGAAACAATTACAAGAATATGATCACACTAATCTATGTTTGCATGAACTTTGATCACAAAGTTCCTAGCTATGCAAAACCCTAGATCTAGAATTATTGATCTCTCTCACTTTCTGAATAAAATAAGGTACTGAATTAATTTGGGACAGAGGGGAGTATAAATACTTATACTAATTCCCTACCAAATTCGGATGGCAGACTCCTAATAGACTAATACTAATTCACTTGGATTAGGATTAGTGTTCCTTGTTTAAGCCAACTTCTGGTAGCCATGCATAGATAAAAAACCCAACAGGCTCTCCACTTGGTCAAACTCCACTTAGATGCCAAGGCCCAATTTGACCGACCCACACATTCTTGCTTGCTATTCCTTGGCTAGAGAACATATGCGAGCTCCTTAAGTGCACTCATAAGTCACTGCCTCATAATTACTCCTTTTGTCCCGGAATTATGAACTTGTTAATTTAATCCATTTAAATTTACGTCCCAAAATTCAAAGGCATTAAACTTAACAATATATATATATATATATATATATATATATATATATATATATATATATAATGGCACCCAGAATCATAAGTATCTTACCAATGGTGGCTTACTGAATAGATACAGCATAAGCTCTGTGCTGGTGGCATTTATAGTTTAACATGTGCATAAATAAATACTTTCATCATTCAAATATGTATAGAGCAATCATAAAAGTTAATTATGTGGCAAATATTCCTATATTCAACTGTTCATAGCGTTCACTGTGAAATTGGTCCACATGATGATCCCTCCGTCCCATAACAAATGACCCATTTTGCCATTTTGGGTGTCCCATTGAAAAGTCCCCCTTTCCTAAAGTGGAAACTTTATATTACTTTTTTTTATTCATAATACCCACTTGCCATACTGACAACAACGTTCCACTTACTATATCCTACCTCACTTTCTCTCTCATTCAAACTCACAACACCTACTATTTAATCACTTTCTTAATTCCCGTTCCTAAACCAAATGGGTTGTTTTTTATGGGACGGAGGGAGTATGCTTTTGGCGTATATATACACGTAATTTTGGAATTGAATACAACAGTAATGCTTAAGCTTGAGTAAGATGGATATGTAGAGCTTCAACAAGTTAGCAAGCTGCAATAAACAAGTGTTTCTTTCTTCAGAAATCTAGCTTTATTCTGATACATGACATACTATCTTTTCTTGACAGGGATCTGATGCTTTCTCGCAATCTGGACTCTATTCAAATCACCAAGACATTGGACCTCGTTATGCAGTAAGTACACACAAAACTTGTATAATACTCCCTCCGTCCCATAACAATGTGCACAAACATCCCTTTTGGGTGTCCCATTGATAAGTCTCACTTTTCATACTCACAACACCTGCTCTACTATAAAAAATTTAAAATATATATACTCTCTCCTTAATTTCCATGCACACCCAAAAGTGTGCGAGTAAAAATTAGTCTTTGCAGTTGGAAATTTCCTTGAAACAGTACTATTCCCCCTAGCAGAATCAACATTGAGTCCTGTAGTGTGTTCATCAGCTTGTTATGCACAATTCTTTTACAAGTTAACAGTTTTGGCAATGTCCACCCTGATAGTAACAATTTGGTCAGATCCATAGTCCACGCCAATTGGAAAATTGATTTTGGTACACTTATCTACGTGCCTTGAAAATTTCCAAAAGACTTGCAACTAGTGCGAGCTCTTGTAGCACCAGTTCACCCTTGTTTTACTAGCAACTAAAAACTGTTGCTGCAGAAGTATTCAGACACTGAAAGAAGAATAAGCAGTATCCATTGTTTTTGTTATTTGTGGATATTAATTTTTTTATAATGAGATATGAAGACAGAATCTCAAATCATTATAGGTCGTTTTAGCAGAGTTTTTCAGTACCTACAACTCCCTGTGAAGTAAATTCCATATTGATAGGGTCTTGTAATTTCTGTAACAGGGTGTGTTGTTGGGACTATCAAACACTGCTGGAGTGCTTGCTGGTGTCTTTGGTACAGCTGCAACTGGATACATTCTCCAAAAAGGTAGATCCCGGACTTCTTTAGTTCTAATTTGGCTACTTTTTTCCCTCTTTGGTGACTTCCTATTGTATAAATTTAGGGCTTTAAAAAGCTGACCGAGCTTTTAGTGTTTAAGCTTTTCCGTTTTGGGCGTCCCGTACTTTTGGTTACTTACCCGAAATGTTCAATTTTCTCTCTCCTCCCCACTCACAACAACTATCCACTATCTCATTTTCTCTCTCCTTCCCACTCACAACACCTACTTTTTTCTTAATCTCTGTGCATTCAATTTTAGTAACCATAAGGTTGGGACGGAGGGGGTATTATAAAGCTGAGCTTGATCTTGTTACTGAAATCGAGTCAAACATTATACTAAAATAAACATACCACGTGAGTTTGGCCTTCCTGGACCCTACGCATAGTGGGAGCTCTTGTAGCACCTGGTTGACCGCTTTGTTTATACATCATCAACAACAACAAGAACAAAGCCTAAGTCCCAAAATGATTTGGAGTCGGCTAACATGAAACGTCGTATGGAATTGTCAAGGAGAGTTCTTTTTATTATTTCACAGAGAAGTAAAATTGATAGTATATTTTTATAATGCGGAGCTCTACTCCTGTCGTACCGAGTCCATTTTATATATAGAGCCTAAAATCAAGTTCAAGCTGAAGTCAGACCAACACAAGTCGGGCTAGCTCAAGCTTTGTCAGTTTACAAGCAGCGCTTGCTGTAGTTTCACCTTCATTTTTCTTTCCTATGAATCACTTGCGTAGTTATATACACCCTCCAATTATATTTTGCAGGTTCTTGGGATGACGTGTTCAAGGTTTCAGTTGTGTTGTACATAATCGGAACACTAGTTTGGAACTTATTCTCAACTGGGGAGAAGATCCTTGATTAGATGACTATATAGATAATAGTGAATTCTATATAAACCAAAACATCTCCGAGTAAAAGAGATGGAAGGACTACAAACACCAAATAAACGCGGATGGATGGAAGTCCGTGGAACAAAAACATGGTAAGAAGTCAAAAAAATTATTATTCTGTTTTACCATTTAGTCTCCGGTCCCTGATCCTACTACGGGTTCTGGCAATTTTGTGCATTTTCTTCACTCCCATAATCCTTCTCACATGTACCTTCAATTTAATGATATGCTTACTCTAATAGAGTTAATATAATTTTTATTTTGTGGCAAGATGCCTTGTCTGAAGGTATAGTCTTCATAATTGAAGTTTTGTTTATGCCATTGACCTTAATGGAAAGCTTTTTAAAGCAGTTTAATGTACCTTGTACGTGTCGCCTTTGCGCTACTAAGCAGTTTGATGTACCTTGTACGTGTCGCCTTTTTTAAGCAGTTTAATGTTTACTGACTTAATTACGTGCGATCATTTCACTCCCTCCGTGCTTGTTCCAATACAAGAGTTACTCTTATCATTTTCGTTTGTCTCGCAAAAGAGTCTCTGCTCTGAAAAGATATATTTTAGTGTAATTTTATGAAGTTACAACAACTATTTCTACATTATTTTTAAGTGTCGTATGTAATGTAAATTTTGTTATGGGATGGACCGTGTATGTGTTCATGCCCGTGTTTCATAGCCTAGTATGATCCCGAGGCACTTGTTGGCAATTCCTTGCCGGCAAATGGCACGTGCAGCAGGTAAGCTAATAGGGTCATTCAACCTCCTTGATTTTCGACTTTTGCCATTCTTATCATTTTCTTCTTTAGAAAAATAGCATTTTTACCAGTAAAACAATATTATTATTTTTTTTTTGCAATTTTTGACCCCCTTTAGTTTAATAGTGTAAGACAACAACTTAGGTGAGAACATGGGAAACCCGTCTCATGGTAGAGACGGGTATTTTACGTCCGACCCGACCCACAAACCGGCTCCATGACCCATGGGGCACGTGGCAGCCTCTCATAGGCCCATTATTTTTATTATTATTATTTTTTTTTTTATTTTTTTTTCGGTTTGTCAAAAGTAATAGTTACTATAACTAAATGTAACAAACATGGTACTTATATATGTAACAGTTTGTATACATAAAAGTAATACATATATACAGAAAAGTAACAGTGTTTTTTTTTTTAATGTTTTCTTCGTTTGCTAAAAGTAATACTTATTACAACTAAAATGTAACGAACGTGTTACTTATATGTAACTGTGTTTACATAATTGTAACACATGTATAGAAAAAGTAATAATTCAACCATTTACATTTTTTAGAACTAAAAACACATGATTAGTATTACATGTAAAAGTATAAATGGGTAAAACGAGCTTTTGTTTTTTTAAAACATGTGTTACGTTTACTTATGAATAATGTTACTTTATATGTATACAGTCATTACATTAAGTTATGGTAACTATTACTTTTGGTAAACGACGGAAAAGCCGAAAAAAATATAAAAACTCGTAAAAAAGCATTTTTTTTTTTTGGCCAATGGGTGGTTGCCACGTGGCAGGTTATGCCTCATGGGTCATGGGTTGACCCGTCTCTTCTATGAGATGGGTCTAGGTGTTCTCACAAGAGACCACCTCCTAGTTTAATTTTTTTTTTTTTTTTTAACACTATATCATAGTTTTGTTTCCTTTCCGGTTAATTTCTAACTTCGTCACTGTCTGTAGACCTTAACCTATTGACGGAGGAGTAAATTGACGAATTTCTAAACAAAACTGTCATTGCTTATTGTTTAGATTGCCTATTTCAAAGTCGTTAGTCTATAAGAACTATGTGACTTGTTCAAGTCGTGTAGCTCATTTCTTGTTGAACAACTTCTTGTCTCCATTTTTCTTTGAATATTACATAGCAATGACTATTGACAAAACAAAAGGAAATATCAGTAGGACTTGTAATATAACCACTAAAATTATTTCATTTTCAGCAAAACTTATTTTGGAACAAAGGTAAAAAAAAAAAAAAAAAGGGCAACACTTTCTTTTAGAGGGATTATATGTAGGAGTCATCATGAAATGTTGGGAAATGAGAATAAATGTCGAAATTATATTCAAGGAAAACTCTAATACTCCCTCCGTCCCCGCACAAGTAGGACTAGAGGAGTGGACACAATAATTAAGAAAAAGTGATAAATATGTAGTAGAAAATGAAGAGAGAGAATGAGTGGGGGTAAATAATAGTGTTGGTTGAATAAATTGAGTGGTGAAAAATGAAGAGAGAGAATGAGTGGGTTATATAGTGGAGTAAAACATTCCCGTTTTAGGCAGTCTCCCTTCCTGTGGGACAGACCAAAAGGGAAATAAGTCTCACTTCTGCTGGAACGGAGGGAGTATATCCGTTGTAAAAATGAATGACCAATTTTTTTTATTTATTTTTTTTTATTTAAGAGCAATTTTTTTTTTTAGTTATTCATTTTGGAGTACATTCTTTTCTCCACATGCACATCATCACAACATGCCCTACTTTCACAAACACTTGCAAGGATACTACAAGCACAAAAAGGGAGTAAGTTAAGGATTTCAAACCGCTCCACCACCTAGGAGTTAGCTCCACCCGGTTCACCCAATGATTCCGATTGGAGCCACCTCATATTTTTTTGTGTTCGACGGATGAGATTTGTCATAGCTTGGTGGGACCCACAAAAATTGAGGTGATTTTCATCCACACAAATGATGAGCTCGCTCATGTGGCTTTGATCTAAACGATTGGGTGGAGGAGTGGAACTAATTTGGGTGGAGCGATGCCGGTCCAAGTTACAACAACACATGAAATCGGGCAAATGACAGAGAGTACAGTGTATGAAGACCAATACCATTTGTTGAAGATAGTTAATCAATGCAGTGTAGCTTTTTACTTACCAATATACTCCTATCCGGTAGCATTTTTTTTTTGGACGTTAGTATGAAAGAACTTTGAGCAATAAATTTAGATTGATTTAATTATTATAATAGTAATTTTTTATTGATACACCAATATAAATACCAACAATAACAATTTTTAAATTTTCATTACAATGACTACAATAACTTAGAATTTTTGCTCAAAGTTCATTGGTATTAACGTCTAAAAAACTGTGACATTTATTGTAGGAAAACGATAGTATCATTTTGTTTTGTCAGTAGTCATTGCTATACAACTCAATGACATAAGAAGTTGCTCAACAAATGATATGAATAGTACTCCTTCCGTCTCAGCAGAAAGTTAGTCTCACTTTATTTATTTCATTTTTTGTTAATTTGAATCAAAATATGAGCAATATTTGGAGTTAAAAAAAAAAAAAGAAAGTGAAACTGTTTTTTCGACACAGCGGGAGTATAATGAAGTCAGTTGAGCTTTTGTACATCACAATCATGAATTGAAATCACATTGACGGACAAAAATCAAAATGTTTGGATCACATTTTGCAAGATTAACATAATTCAATCAATAAAGAGAAATTATTAATAATAAGAAATAGAAAATTTTAATTAAATAGAAACAAAAATTACAAAGAATTTTACATGGCTACTATTCAAATAAAGAAAACAAATGCTCTCATAGCCATACCTAAGGGGAAAAAAAAAGTGCAAACCTAATTTTCTCCTTTAACCTCTTCCCCATTTCCCTTCTCATAAATCACAATCAATGAAGATTTGTACTCACACAAGGTAATTTTTTTTTTTTTTTGAGACAAAATCTATGCATATAAAAACAAACTTTTACAAAATACATGTATTTTATCACAAAATTTGTAAATCTTGCCACTTAGTGGGCAAAATTTACCAAACATACATGTATTTGTAAAAATATTACCCACCCTTTTTTTTGGTGTAAACTCCAAATCTCAACCCCCCAAAATGACTGAAACCATTAAGACCCATGTGAAATCTGCTTGAGGAACATGAGAACTTTATGACTTGTTTGTTGGGTATAATAACTCAAATAGTGATGTATTGTACCAACTTTATACCAATACATCAACCCAACCAACCACCCCACCACCACCACCCCACCACCGCTGCCACCGCCACCGCCACCACCGAGACCTCTTTAAACAACAACCCCACCACCATCACCGATACTGACGGCAAGATTTTCACTCTCCTTCCTAACACTTTCCATGACTGCATTTAAGTCTCGTTGATGAACGTTGACCTTGAGCCCATACTTCATGAATAAAGTCAACGACATCTTCTGTTCCACTTTGTGTCCGGCCACCACCGTGAGGCGGTGGCGCAGCAGCACCGCGGCTGCTATTGACTTCATTTGTAGATAAGCCAAGTCTTTTCCTAAGCATATTCTTGGACCTGCATTGAACGCGACAAATTTATACGAATCATGCATCACGAACTTGCCCTCCGGGGACAACCACCTCTCCGGGCGGAACTCAAGAGCATCCTCTCCCCATGTAGACTTCATCCTTCCGGCTGAATATATAGAGTATGTTACTGATGAACCTGCCGGAACAAATGTTCCGTCCGGCAAGACATCGTCGGAAACTACATGTTTGGAGTCCTCCGGCACTGATGGGTATAGCCGGAGAGTTTCTGATAATGCTGCTTTCAGGTATACCAAACGGTCAACTTCATCAAACACTAGTGGCTCACCTACCCATGATGATACATCCTCGCCACGTGTCTCCATCAGAACGGTGGATAATTCGTGCAAGATCTTCTCTTCCACCTTTGGGTTTTGGGTGACCAACCAAAAGAACCAGCTCATCGCGACTGATGAAGTGTCGCGTCCAGCTAGGATGAAGTTGAGTGCCACGTGTTGCAGGAACTCGTCTGTATATGATTCTTTCTTCTTCATGAACCTTGACAGCAAGTCATCGTGTGGGTTACCATCTTTCTGCTGACTGGACAATTCTTGCTTACGTGTGTTGATGACGCTGGATAAATACTCTTCCACGTGTACCAGACTCCGGCTCAAGCTGACCTCCATACCAAGCCGAAGCCATTTCTTGAGCTTCCATATAACTTCTGGAAATATATACCTCTGCAGCGAAGCCTCCGTGGCTCGGTCAAAAGCTGAAGCGAAGCTGTTATCAGGCAGCTCCGGTGCAAGTGTTTGTGGGTCCTTCCCAAAAGCCAAACCACAAATATTATCAAAAGTAATCCGAAGCAAAAGGTCCTGAAGATCAACCGGCTCAGCTTTAAGCTGAGCCATTTCCAATATCGGACAGAACCTATGCTTAATGGCTCGAGTCACCCACCGAGCCATGGCTTGGCGCAGAGTCCGCGTTGTAAACTCGAGCGCAGCCGTTTTCCTCTGAAAGAGCCACGTGTCACCATCAGCGTTGAAGATTCCTTGACCAAGAAGATCATGAAACACAGCTTGCCAGGTTGGACCTTTCGGGTAATTATCAAACCGGGTCTTCAGTATGTGCTCCAAATTCTTCGGGTCACACGTGACAGTCACGAAACCTTGTTTTCGAGCCAAGAATGGTATAGCACATATACACGTTTGATACGTACCTCCACACGCGCGGAGATTATCAGCAATCCATTCATGCATCCGATCGCAGTTCTCGATCAGACCCGGCAAGCTTCCCAACAAAGGCCAGACCCGTGGACCTTTCAGTGACCTTGAAATGAATGTAAACCATAGTAGATAGGCAGTCACCCCAGTGAACAAAAGCAAGGCTATATATGTATCCATTAGTAAAAAAAGACCAAATTTTTCCGAGAAAAAACTGCAGAAAAACGAAAACCCAGATCAGATTTTACGTGAAAAATGGTGGGTAAAGACTGGTTTAGCAAGAATGTCAGAAAAATGGAACCAAGCACAACTGTACGGACAAGCAAGATTATGAAGAAGATTAAACAAGAGAGAGAATTATATAGATATGAAGGAGGAAGAAAAGCTAGAAATCTAGTGGGAGTGAGATGAGTAAAAAATAAAAAGATGAGAGGGGGATTTATAACAGTATAGGTGGATAAGACTTTGTAAAGCAATTACTAAAGGCCAGTCTGTTCTTTTACTTTTCACCATCTTTTCTCTCTCATGTTTCCTCCCCCAGCCCTAACCATCAGATGCACCGCCATTAATGCACTGAGAGGTCGTTGGGTTGTATTTAAGTTTAAAGGTGGCAAGCCTCTCAACAAAGACTTTCTCTCTCTCTCTACAACTAATATTTGCAGAGAAGGGAGCTGGGCCTTTAAATTCACTGCATTCAATGACAAGGTTTAATGAGATTAGTTGAGATACTTACAAAACAGAGAAATAATATGTGAATGTGAATGAGCTGGGAGAGGAAAGGGGGGAAATTTACAGAGTCACAATGTGTTTGATTATGGGTGTGTGTTTGTTTTTTATTTAAACAAGTAGGCTATACTCCCTCCGTCCCATACTTATCGCTACTTATTTTCGTTTTGGGCGTCCCATACTTATTGCTACTTACCTAAAATGTTCACTTTTCTCTCTCATATCTAGTCACAACAACTATCCACTAACTTATTTTCTCTCTTCTACCCACTCACAATACTTACTTTTCCAACATATTTTTTTAATACCCGTGTACTCCCATTTAGTAGCAATAAGTATGGGACGGAGGGGTACATAATTTTACTTAAATCATAAATGAAACATGGTGGGCTTGATGGGTTAGCTCCTGTGCTGGTCAGAGTTGGGTGAACCACCCACCAAAGAGTTATAGCATTTAGCTCAACCTCTCATCTGTAATTTTCCAGTTTTTTACCTTCAATATTGCAAAGTTTACCCAAACAAAAATAAATCTCCCGGGGCGAGAATTATCTGTTGCGCTGCTCCGTAACCAATAAGATGACAAGACTAATGATGTGGACAACTTTTTTGTGGACAAATTTTTTATAGACTAAACAAAAAACTCACAAAAATAAAGGTACAAATGTTGAAAAAAGTGGTGCTCAAGTAAATGACAAAATGCTTAGAGATGATGATAGAACATAGTTTATCAGATTCTACCTAAGTTTCACCACTTGTGGGTTTTGACTATCTTCTATCCACAGAGGCAAAAGTCAACTACTGCAACAGGATTTTCTTGATATAACAAAAGTCAACTGCAGTTAATGTTCATAGATCTTCTTGGGAAAATAAAAGTCAACTCCAGTTAAGGTTCATGGATCTCTTGGAAAGACAAAAGTCAACTCTAGTGTAGTGACAGAAGATGGATTTATTTACTAATTTTTGGAAAAAACAACCTTACCTTGTTATAAATTCGAGCCTTCCACGAAATGTAGTTCTTACCATAGCAGGTCGTGGTATTGAAGGATGGATAATGATATGTATAGAGAAAATTCACAGCGAAACTCTGTAGTCCGTTGGATTGTAATAATTCTTTGTGAGCCCCACTGATAAAAGCTCATCCATCCAACGGATTAGAGAGTTTTACTATGAATTTTCACTTTGTGTATCATTGTCCATTCATTTTATTGAGAAATAAAGAAAGGAAGTCCAATTAAGTACTGCTGTAGCAAATTGATTTAGTGCACTTCACTCTACAAAAATGATGTTTAAGTGTACATTACAGCACAATATGCAATTCGTGACTATACGATACAATGCTCAAGGCATTGTTTTACAAATCAAACAATTTGTATATCACAGTCGTTAAAAAAATTGAAATTTAACAAAAAACAATCTACAAAATGCGTAATCTATGTTTATATTTCAAATATCCCTAAGAGAAAACTATTATATCATGTCTATTAACCACTGGTAAGGCACTTGTTATAATTGTGGAACTCAAGAAAAGATATAGTAGATTAACTTTGTCCCAAAATGAATGTCCGAATTTGCTAATATTAACCACTGGTAAGGCACTTGTTATAATTGTGGAACTCAAGAAAAGATAGTAGATTAACTTTGTCCCAAAATGAATGTCCGAATTTGCTAATCAAGAGCAAATTCGGACGTTCATTTTGGGACGGAGGGAGTAGGTTGTAAGAAATGAGGGTAAATGAATAGAGATAATTCCACGCAATTAGCAGATGAAGAGTGATTACTGACCTGGTCAAGTTGGCATATTTCTCCATTGGAAATAATCAAAGATAAATCTGACTGGATGTACACTGGTCACGTGGCTGGTACATGGGTAACACGTTCACTTAAACTGCTTCGACTTCCATGGAGGTTATACAAAATCAAGGAGAAATTAACAGACTTAAGCATTCTTAAGTACGATTGAGGAGAACGCAGAATAATTTAAATAGATCATTCTCTCTTAGTTCAAATCAAAGAATCATAATCACCATACAGTAATAGAGGCATGTGACTAAACGGTTATAAATACCAAAATGAGTTAACCGTGTATAATAATATAACCCAGCTCAAACAAAGTCTCTTCTTAATCCATTCACAGATTTTATGGTACTTCAAACTCTGAAAACTAAGAAATAGTTCTCATTCGGTAAGCAAAACTGATAAGTCGTATATTCATGTTATTCGAACTAATGTAGAAAGAAGCTTATATTAAGATGACACGAAATGAATGACAACTCATGCTTACCAAATGTGAGCCAAGATTACCTCCTATGTGTACTTTCGGACCCATAATAAGTTTATAACCCCTACTTAAAAAGCAACTTAACAAAATAGATATTCCAGATTAACCTATGAAATGTTCAAATTCGACGTTTCAATGATTTCCAACAGCTAAGCATATCTGGTGACGGTCTTACTCCCCTTTTGAGGTCGATTTTAAGATAATGACATTGTAAGACAATTCCATTATTTATTCATTTTTGCTAGAGGAATGGACATGGGGGGGGGGGGGGGGGATGTCTGATATCTTCCTCTGTTTGGTAGGTAAGAAATGGATGGGAAAGTAAGAGGAAAACTACCCTTTCCATCTGGACCACACCAACCCTGTTATTTTCCTCCCAAAAGAGAAAGAGAGAGATTATCATGTTCTGTTAAAAACTGTCAATAAAAGGTATACTAACAGAAACCCTTTCTCAACCAAATAGCACAAGAACTATTAAGGCTCACAAACTCGACTAGATTTCCATCCTCCTAGATTTCTGCCCTTCTACAAAGCATACCACAAAGCTATCGGCATCAAATTATACTCCCTCCGTCCCATAATCAATGTCCATTTTCTAGAAATTTTTGTCCCAAAACGAAGGTCCATTTTCTAATTAACTTTGTAACTAAATGTTTTTTGACCAATTTTATTTTTCATTTCATTATATACTTGCAAAGCTAGAAGTTTATAAGTGAATACAGGAATATTTATAATCTTTGCCATTAATTTTTTTAACATTTTCACAATGTCCTTTCAATGAAAAATAGACATTCATTTTGGAACAGATGGATTATTACTCCCTCCGTCACAAAATACTTGTAGTTTTAGGATTTTCACACAAATTAAGAAAAACAATCAATGCATGTCTAATGGACTAAATTACCCTTAAAATATTTCAAGTACCAAGACAATTAAATGCTTTTACAATGATAACTACCATCATAAATAGGGGTATATTTGACAAATAATGTCAAAGATGTCTAGATAAAAGCAAAACTACAAACATTTTGGGACAAATTTCAACACCTTAAACTACATGTATTTTGGGACGGAGGGAGTATTATTTATTTTCTTTAACAAAACATTAACTGATGGGTAAATATAAAGTCACAAAAAAGTGCCACAAAATTTGGTCTACAAAATGAGGTGTCAAGATTTTATTGGTGTTTTTAATTAGAGTGTGCCGGGTCCACTATCGATGTAACCAATAAAATATCGCCACTTCATTATGTATCCATCATTTTGTGAACTTCTTTTGTGCCCCTAGCATTGCCCTTAACTGATTGGTGGCATTTTATCTTTTTATAATTACTAAGGTTTATGAAAAGAAAAGCACGAAAGGAAGAAAAAAATAACTATTTTGATGAATATTAGACCAAGTTTTCTGTCAAATGCTCCTCGACATTTATTCTCCAATGGAAAGACGTTCGTTCTCCAAGCAGAATCTTCAGCTTAATCCATTACAGCTTTTCAGAAAATGCAATTCTCAAAGACTATTCTAATCTAAATCTAGGTCACCTACCATAAATCTACAAGCATGTAAAGGCTAAGTTTGAAGCATATAGTTATTGCAAACTATCGATATTTTACCTCTATGCTACACCATTTCTCCAGCACTTCACCCATGCGGCCATGCCATTTAGCCTGTAAAACATATTGACACTAACCAAATGACTCAATGTAGTAAAATACAAACATGATAATTACACTTTTAACCATCAAGTATACATGCTTACAAAAATAAATTAACAAAATGAATAAATAATTGACTCTTGGGTCCTGTTAATTGCTTTCGCAAATCAAGTTTTTGGCTTATCGATATCCATGCTTCTTAAGACAGTCTTATAACCGATATTTTAATAAAAAAAAACTCATGAATTAAATATAGCAATGCCCAACTCTAATTATCAAGCACATTGAGTTACTTGGGACTACTAAACTGTGGGATCAATGGAGGAATTTTGTCTCAACTGCATAGAACTTCTCTACTGGGCACCTAAGTTGTAGAAATATAGTTGTCTATACTTACAAAGATGAACCTAAACACTTTACAGATTTAGGTACATGCATAAATGGAAAAAAAAAAAAAAAAAAATTAAAACAGTTTGACTCAAAATTATCCATTCAAATCACTAGGTCTAATTTACTCGAGTGCTTTCAGACTCAAAAATTATTATCGTAAGTGAAATGTGATCCCTCATTGGCGGTAGTTTACTATTATCCCCCATCCCTCCCCTACAATCCCCCAGCCCCTCTCCCCAAAGAAAAATATGAAAGGACAGGCATTACGTAACATGCACTGTTCATTTTGATCTATGCTTGCAGTCTTCAGCAATCAATACATTTTCCAACCTCTTCATGCTAGCATGTAGAAATTTAAGCTAAATCGTACTTAAATTTTAGCAACACCCATAACCTTTGCATAGCATCGCAAAAGTATGAAAATAATGACCATTAATTATTCTATATTTTCCCCAAGAAATTGATACTAGTTCCAACGACCATGAGCGAATATGAGTGTTTATTCTCTCTTCTCATCAAGAATGTATGTTCTCAAAGTAGTCCCAGACAGCCGGTGGAAGCCAATTCCCCCGCTGTTGATATGATGTCTGCTCTGCTGTCTGTGGTTTTAATACTGCACAGTTATTCTCTTCTGTTCTTTCGCTATCTCGTATTTTCGTCTTTGAAATAAGAGAATTCAATTAATGCAATTGAAGACGAGAATGAAAGCAATTCTAAGATCATTATGGAATGAAAAGAAAGTGTACATTTTATTCAGCCGTTAAAAAAAGTTGTACCCACATGCAAAGAGGAACGGTGTTTTGGTCATTAAGCCTGAATTAACAGAAACCGATGCATCCTGGAAAAATGAGAGCAATATTCAGTATATTATTAGTCAGAGAAAAGTTTCAGTTGGAGAGTAAGATAAGAAGGAATGTCAATAAAGGAATACCTTCCCTACGTGTCTACCAAAAGTTGCTCAATTCCAGATGCAGCAATAGTAGAAAGTACTGTACAATTTAAAAAACCAATAACATACTAGTCGAAGTATATATGATGAATTAGCTCAGATATGGTATATTCCACCTCAAACCGGAAAATGAATGCATAGAAGACACGTATCCGCCTTTGATTACGTGTCTAGTCTTAAGTATCAAACCACCAAATACTTGGCCCTCCCCACTTGACTACCCTAATGAATACTTTATGACAAATACCTTCTCCTTTTTCTCATTGGTAGACATTTTGATCGTGAATTTCATGCGTTGGGTATACAATCTCTCGTTCAAACATGAAGTTAACTGCCAATTAGGATGCTTGCAAGCACCATGTAAGAAATCAATCTGATACATATTGAGCCAGTATATAGAAGCAGTGCAGGTTAAGCAGCAAGAGGATAGTTCTTTGTAATATCTACCATCAACTAAGAACTAGGCTTACTGCTTTTGCAGATGAGTTCACCATTTTACAGAATAACTCCACTCAGCATACATGGTCCTGCAAAAATTATACCACATCTCATCTCAACCAAGATTATAAACAAGGTAATTTCTAACTTCAATCAACTTCCCTCTTGTCTCTCACCAAACATTAATAGCTAAGTCAAAAGCAGTAATAGTTGCCAAAAAATAGTTATTTATGATTACAGGAAAAAAAAAAAAGATAATACTAAACCGAAAGAAACTTCTTTGCTTGTTCCATAGTCCTGAAGAAAACAATGATTGCAGCTTCATATGCACACAAACAAATTAGTTGAAAGCACTCAGATAAGGATTTAGCAAGAAAAGAGGGAGAGATAGGGGGGGGGGGGGGGGCATGTTATATATAGTGATGCAATTCCAGTCACAGAATAGTTAATATTACCAAGACCACAGCCCTGAAATGGGAATATTCAGTAAATGGAGAACTCAAGAAACCAAAAGAGCTGTAAGCTAATATGAGGATAAACATTTTCTGGTTAACTGAATAGTTCAATACATTATGGCATGAATAAGAAGTCACGGGAAGTACAGGGTGACCATCGGATGTCCAGTTAGATAGCACTGACCCAAAAAATTGACTTCTCAGACTGTTGTTCAACTTTCACTGATTTTATACCATATTGCTGGAGGTAAGCTCCATGTGCCGCTATAATTCAAAACTCATTGTAGACAACCCTGATACTTTTGAAACTAAGAATGCAGGCAATAGCACCATCTCATAGCTTTTCCTAAGAAAGAAGAGAGAACTTTAAAGTATACACGACACACAGCCTTCAACACAATGGAGTATTATCTTCTGTACAAGTACTTTGACAACGGAAACTTCAGGCTACTTGCTACCTATCACCATTTTAAATCACTTCATGACTATATAGAGAGGAAAATTAATGGCTTGGTTTGATAACTCTTGTATATATGAAAGAAATTAAGATCAGAATCTAAAAGCTAACCGTTAAAGCCATGTCCTCACTCACTGTGGACCGGTATCGAGTTGAGCCCTCCAGTGGACAACTTCCTCCTTTGCGGATATAATTTGCATTGCAAAGACTTGATAGTTGCAAGACAATGACAGAAATTAATCCACCACCCTCATTTTCACCTCCTAACCCAGAAATTTCTTGCTCTTCTTCATCCATCGAATAATCAGCAACAGATGTAATACACTGAACTATAGCTAACAATCTCTCCAATGGGAAAGTTCCAGGTCCTTCTATCAGTAATTCTTGCTCTGCGGCTTCCTTCAGCTCCATCGATTTTTCAGAGCTCCTGACCAGAAAAAATCAGTTTGGTGAATCACTTATGCTTCTTTGCTGATGCATGAAAATTATGCAGGATAGTCTGATAATACAGAGCTATCCAAAATAGATGAGTAGCACATCAACAAGCATGCATAGAAGCACTATGATAGTGTTGTACTACATTTATGCATACATATATATATATATATGTGTGTGTGTGTGTTGTGTGTAGAAGCCACTCAATTAAATGAATATGTAGTGCTCTAATCTGGCATATAAACATGGAGGACGACTTAAAAAAGAGAATGACAATAAAAAGCAGCCCGGTGCACAAGGCCTCCCCGCGCAGCGTTATCTTAAAACTACCTCAACAAAGCTTCAAAATGTTTATGAATTTTACCATCAGTACGAGCAGCCAAATAAAGAAAGAAAAGGGTGGTTTTTAGTTTTACCAACTAATCAGTAAAACAATGAATGAAATCAGATAAAAGATACAAATTCAAATAAAACTAGAACAATGTTATTATCTACTCCAATCTACTGCACAATGCAACTCTATGGTCAGATTACTTACTTCCTCTTCCTTTTCCGGTCAGAACCTCCAGTTGAGTCAAACAAGGAGGCATCAAGCGTAGCTGGATTTCTTGAAGCAATATATGCAGAAATAAGTAGATATTTTGCAGAAATAGACATATGGAAGACTATCTCTCCAACAGATTCAGAAATTCCCAACTTTTTCGTAGTTGTCTTCCGGTTGGGTTTGTCTTTGTTGGTAGCAGCTTCAGTAGATGGTTGAGATGCAACCTTAAATATCTCATTCAAAGAAGGTGCTATGAGTGGTTGAAGATGACTAAATAACTTTCTTTTCATTTCTTCGTTAGGCGCAGCTCCCAAATCAGTTAATGGTTCACAATATTTCCTGAATAATGGTAAAAAGGCAGTCGATAATTCATCAATCCTTCTTGTAGTTCGCCAGAAGGGCCTCAATACCACACTGTTCAATAGCAAACACAAAAAGCACTTGTAAACGATTAGATCTTAATATAATTATGATAATAACATCATTTTGGTTCAAAAGGTTACACTTACTCAAGAAAAGTAGAGCTTTGAGTTTGATTAGTTTCTAAGGAAGATTTGACGAAGTTCATCTTCTGAATAGTCGGGAAAATACACAGGGATAGGCTCTACAAACTGTGTCTGAATAGTAAGTATCAGGTGAGGAGCTACTAATGAAAATAAAACCCACATCAGGCATCCTGAGAATATCATGCAGCTTGAAAAGAAACGGTAACACAACAGAACTCTTGTCCCACTCCCGAACAAGCTCTAAACTATCAATTATCAGGTAAATCATTCTACCATGAGCTCGTCCTCTTGACTTCCCTGCATTTCCCTTGAGACTATCTATGAGATTAATCAATGCATCACGAAGTAAATTGACAAAATCAGATGGTTTTTCACATCTCTTGTCACTAGAGTAACCATTGCTTTCTGAATTCCCATGAAGCAAAAGTTGGTTTAGGATAGACTCATTGTAACAAGTACAACAGCTCGAGTATACAAATGGACGGTTTAAATGTCTAAACATCTGAAGAATGGTGCTTGTTTTCCCAGTTGAGACACCTCCATATAAAAGGAGTGAAGACATTTGAGAATTCAAGGGACCCAAAAGCCGTATAAGCTCAATAATTTGACTCCGCCTACCAGGCAAACTGGAAATCAGATCATCATAGCTCAATGGTTCTTCTATAAAGACAAGGTCATTAAGGGTTAGAGGTTGAAGATTACTAGTTTTGGGTGCTTCGACCACATTGATACCAGAGGATAATCTAGTAGCTCTTCTGGTCACTTGGCTGACTTTCCTCTTTGATCATTTTGTTAAAGAAAACGAGGTAGAGAATAGCAGTAGATAGTTGTTATAAGTATGACAAGTGAATCTCACTGAATAAATAAGTATTATAAAAAAAAATCGGTTTTTCTAACATGTGCCCTTAGGGCACATGATAAGAATTAAATATGGAAGTGAATCTTTTTAATTATAGCAATTTCACTTAGAAAATTTAAACATGTTATCAAAAATACTATAATTAAATAGATTCACTTCCATATTTAATTCTTATCAATGAGAAACTAGATTTTTTTTGTAAACATCTGACACTTCTTTTAAATGTGCGGTGGTATTTTTGTGAATAACTGAAACTTGTTAACACATCACCACTACGGGAACTCTTTAACACATGGACCTGCATTCTTCAACACATGAACTCCTTTTAACACATGAACTGCCACTCTCTAACACATGAACTGATCTCTCTAAACACATGAACTGACACATTTAAACACTGCAGCAGAAACTATTATTAAACACTACAACTGATACTCTTAAAACACTATCACTAACCCTCTTTAAATATATGCACTGAACCTTAATAACACATGAGCTGACACTCTTAAACACTACAACCTGCACTCTTAAATTGAATTTCTCTACTATTTTCTTCTTTTTCACTTTGACTATAACTGACAATTTGTAACTCTACTATTGACACTCTTACAACACCTCACATGGCACTCTTAAACACTATAACTGACACTTTTAAACACACTATTGACACTCATATAACACGTCACATGGCACTAAACACTCTAACTGACACTCTTAACCACTAACACTCAATAACACTCTAACTGGCACACTTAAACACTCTAGTTGGCGCTCCTAGACACTATCATTGGCACAGCACGAGGTTCCACTTATTTACAAAAATGTCACCGCGCGTTTTTAAAATCCGTTTTTCCTAAGACCTGTTTTTAAGCAATAAATTTAAATTGATTTAATTATTCAAGTGATTATTTAAAAATCATTATTGATAGTATTTACAATAGCATATCAAATTTAAAATTTTCATAAAGATTATTAAATTAACTTAAATTTATCACAATAGCTACGGAAAAAAGTCGGAAAATTATTTTGAAGTAATACTTCAGTATAGATTTATCACTTATGTACAAGTGATGCTATAATAACCTCGAAAAACAACAAATGATCACATACGCAATCATGAGAATCCATATTCAACATATCTTTAACTTTTTGATAATTTCTTCCTCCTTGTATATCTTCAAACTGTTCTTTGAATAACTTTTTTCCATGACATCATTAACTTCTCGCAAACCCCTTAACACTACATGACAGCATGAATTGTCCTGAGATGAATACACATTCAAGGCTCAGAATAATCTAATCCAGCTGATTGAGATCAAAGACTAATCCAGCTGATGGATAATACTCTGTTCTTGCTAGGGACAAACCCCAAACATATATTTGTCTCCAAAAAGTAAATAAATTTGTGTGATCATTTCACTGAATGAAATAGGTCAAGTTAACCAAATATATACGGGCAATCCTTGGGGCAAAAGATGGACACATAATGAGGTGACGATATTTTATTGGTTGCATCGATTGTGGACCCGCCACACTCTAATTAAAAGCACCAACAAAATCGTGACACATCATTTTGTGTACCAAATTTTGTGGCATTTTTTTGTGGCTTTAGTATTACTATATATATACCCTCCTGTTAGAGACTAGAAAAGGCGTAAACATAGGAACACTGAGCAGATAAAGTGCTTCAAGTATGGAAGAAGAAGATGATGATAGCTTAGCCTTAGAGCAGGGATAATGCCATTGCTTCGTAGCTCCTAAATCTTGCTAGTTGAAACTTCTTCTCACAGCTTTGGATTTCGTTTGATGCAGAGGAGGCCCTCCACTGACTTTCCTTCCAAAGGTAAGCCTTTGCATCTCTTTGCTATCACTCTTATCAACAATACTCACGTTTGAAGCAGCCAATATGATAATGGAAACTCCCACAAACCAAACAAATGATATTGAGTTTTCCTCCATAGGTTCTTTTTCCTTTTTATTTCTCTTGCTCACAGGCTCCACATAAGATTAGAAGCACGAATCAAATTTCTGCGAATAATCAACTACAAAGAAGCAAAAGGAATATTATGAGGCAATGAGAAAGAAAGCAGTATTTACAAACGGATTTTTTTTTTTTTTGATGAGCTTATTTAATATGAAATAATACACGAGCGTTACCATATTAGAAATGACAAACAAGAGTTTACCATAGTAAGTCTTGTATCTCATGGATGAAAAACTAAACAATGAATGCCCCCTCTGGCTCTAAACTCCCACAAACCAAACAGAAAGAACACTGAAATTTGTGAGCTGCTTCTTGCTCGTGGCAGAGGATGTCAGACATGAACAGCTAGAGATTCTCAACATTACGAGTCCTTTAATGGTTTGTCCAATCTGCTTCTTGCTTGTGGGAGAGGATGTCCTCTTTGTGTTCCCCCTTCTGCTTCTAACCATTCCCTGCCCCCATTTATTTCAATTCTAGGCTGCAATCCATAGCAATTACAAGTTCTGCAGCTCCCCACATTCTTAAAACATTAGCCTACTCCTGCCGTCACAACAAACAAAGGTTTAATGCATATAAAGTAGGAACAGGGGTATTATGGGTAGGTAAAATTGAGAACTTTGGCAAGGAAGTACTATGAGAACTATAAAAGGCCAAATAAAGCAAGAGAAAATTTTGAAAAACAAAAACGAAAGACACAACGTGCTATAGTCGCTATAGCATCTCTTGTAAACTCAGCTTAAATACATCAGTGTTTGTTTCTCCTTGTTATTATGATCTTGCACTTTATGTATATTTCCATGTTGGATAAATGAAGTTAACTTTGTCAAGAAAGAGAAACGGCTAGGATAAGAAATTTAAGGACGGTTAGACTGTAGCTTGACCTGACAAATGCACAAATTTCTTTCTCTCTATATATATTCCAATAGCTACTACACAAGTTCAATAGCCTCAAGTGAAAAGATGGAGAAGGAATATTTTACGAAGGCCTCATGAAGAAGGTAAGCTAGTGACATGCAGATTATCTTTACAATGGATTGACATTATATAGTTGTTATAAATGCTTATTATTGTTCGAAGGAAATGTATTACTCCCTCTGTACCCGAGTATATGTCCACCTTTCTTTTTTAGTCTGTCCCCGAGTATATGTCCACTAGCCAAAATGACAAATAATCTTTACTATTCCTCCCACTCATTCTTTCTCCTATTTTACTTTTATACTCACAACACCAATCAACTTACTATTCCCTCCCACTCATTCTCTCTCCTACTTTACTATTTCTTAATCTCCGTGCAAATGAGAGGGTGGACATATACTCTGGGACGGAGGTAGTAGAATAATAGAAGCTTGATTTTATTTTATTTTTATGACAAGCCACGGAAGTATCATAAGAGACTGTGAACTTTAAAATCAAAATGAGACTGAAAGATCTTTAAAGGAGAAAAAAAAGAGGCTTTGTCAGTATTCAAATAAACAACACATGAACATGCATGGTAAATAAGTTTACAAGATGTCTTCAGGCCATCCAATTGAACAAGTAGCAGTAATCATCAGACATTTTCTTACACCGATCGCATACAAATACACAACACATGCAAAATGGTCAAATAAACAAAATCAGACATCAAGTAGATAACATTGTCATGTTCTCCTTTTTCTCTTTGTGTTAATGTAGTAAAATGTAATAAGAACTGAATTATGAAAGAGGCATACCTGGATTACGATATAGGAGGTTACAATCCCCAGATTAATGTCTGATCTATCTCCACTTTGGGGATGTGGGATATTTTGGGCCAATAATCTTTTTTCTCCTTCTTACACCTTTCTTTAAGAATTGGACATTTAAGAATTTGAAGACTTGAAAGCGTGGGAAGCAGAGTTTCGGGCAACTCTCGAGCCTTAAGACAAAAGCAGATGACTAGGTGTTGAAGAGAGGAGAGGTTTTCAAGGCCCTCTCCAAGAGATTCCAAATTCTTTAGATCAAAGATAAGAAGACTTGTTAATGAGCTAGGGAGCTGAGTCCCTACCACCGAAAACGAAACCAGTTGTGAAAAAATTCTTATTAATTTGAGCGTGAGGAGAGAGGTTGGAAGAGTTTCTAGGCCCCACTCTGTGATGGGCTGCTTTACTTCCGCAATTTCCAGCTCTACTAAGTTTGGAGGCCAACATCCTCTTCTTGGATAACCCTCCAGATTTCCACAAGAAATGATTGTCAATTTCCGAAGAGACGTGAGGCTTTGCATCTCATTGGCGCACAACATGCTCTTTAGGTTTTTGCAGTCACCTAGTTCAAGAGTTATGAGAGTTGAGGGGAGACTTGTTTCTGTAATCGACACTATGCCAGGACATCTCCAAATAAATAATCGAGTGAGATGCGTCAAACCTTGTGGAATTGATTTTAGATTTGACCAATCGGAAAATGAAACCGATTCAAGCAAAGACAAAGACATGCCGTTCACTGCCTCCTCCATATTCTCGCAATCCAAAATAGAAAGATTCCTGAGAGTGGTGGGTAGCTTCTTGCACGTGGGAAACCATTTCAGAATTGGACATCCAGAGATAATAACTGACTCGAGATTAGAGAGTTCATATTCTCCGCATTTGCCGCCGCTGCTGCTCCCTTGGTTTTCAATTTTAGAATCCATATGTTTTGTTGATGCCAAGTTGTTTTGCAGATTCTTGCATTTATAGATGCCCAATCGCCTCAGAGACGTGAGGTTGTTTTGCCAATTTGGTATCTTCTCAAGCTTATCACAATTCTTCAATTCCAAACTCTCAAGATTGTGGGGCAGAAGTTGCTCTTTAACTCCCAAGGATTCAAGTTGTTGACATTGCTTTACACTCAACGTTTTTAATTTCTGAAGTACGTGACATGCAACTTCTTCTTCCCACAAATACCTAAGCTGCTTACATCCAAAAACTTCTACACTCTCAACTTCTCCCAAACACTCAATAATCTCTTCATCTAATTTACTCAGCCCTGACACATCATCCACCTCCAACTTTTTCACTGACCCAACCCTAACCATACTCCTTAGAACCGTCTCGCTGCAACCATTTATTTCTAACCATTCAAGTGATGGAATTTTTGAAAGTGAAACCTTGTTTAGCTTCATACATCTACTCATTTGTAGATGTTGTAGGCATGGGAAAGCTCCTTTGAAATTTTCATCGACATGTGTAGAGTTAGCAAACCATTCCTCCCAACCACTCATACCTATAAATCTAAGATTTATGAGGGACCGAAAAGCAACAATACTAGGAGCGAACTTAGTTCCCAAAAACTCTGGACCCACTACTTTCAACCCATCCATGTCTTTAATAAACAACTCCCTTAGCGAAGTAAGTTGTCCGAGTGGCGGTAATTGTGTGCAATTTTTGCAACCAATCAGTCTGACATTCACCATATCACAGAAGGAGTGATCGCCAATCCAACCAGGAAATTTCTGGGCGGCGTAGAATTCTATTTCCAGACTTGCCAATCCAGTTGGAGGCTTTAGTGCATCAAGTACTTTGAAATCAAGTCTTTCTCCTCGAGTACCATCAAACGTTCTTCCCCAATTCATTCCCAATTGAGAAAGACCCTCCTTATGAAGTATATTTGCCTGCACAACATCTTGCACATTCATAACATTATTTATCCCAATTATGGACAATGTTCCTTGGAGATGGTGTAGACCCTTCAACTCCGATAATTTTCGCCCATCACTCGTATCAATAATAAACTTTGATAATGTGTGAAGGTGACTCAGCATACCAATGCACTTGGGCATCTCTCTTAGACTCACGGTATTAGAAATATAGAGATGACGTAGATTGATTAACTTCTGAGTGCTTGAGGGCAACTCAACAAGTTTAAAGCAGCCATGTAACAATAGAGTTTGCAGATTGTAGAGGTCACAAATAGATTCCGGCAACTCTGTGATGTTAGTCCAGGAGACATCAAGATACGAAGGTGACTTAAGTCACTTATTGGTTTCGGTAGCTCACAAATGTTATACCTATTAAAAGATATTACTCGTAAGCATAGTAACCTTGGAAAGTCTTCTAAAACCAGACTACTTAAGTAATGACAATACGGAGACATTCCATGTATTGGTAAAAGAGTACGGAGACACCGAGCTACATTAAGAGCCTTGAATTTTTTGAAATCAGCATATCCATGGGAAACGAATGACACGTGCCGTGCATCTACAGAAACCTTGTACTGCTCATTACTCACCATTTTATCATCCAACCTAAGATATGTTAGGCCAGCGACAAATTGAGCAAGGTCATTGTTAAGATCATGCATCAGATACCTTGATTTATTTCCACTTGAAAGTTGGAAAAATGACCTTGAAAGCAGCTCATCAAAATACTCAGAACCCAACTCTTCCATTTGCTTCTGCTCTCCTGATGATTGTTTCAAGAAATCTTGTGCTATCCATAGCATAATAAGATCCTGCTTGTTGAACTCGTATCCTTTTGGAAACAATGAGCAGTATGCAAATAAAGGCTTCAAATACGGAGGAAGATGATGATAGCTTAGCCTTAGAGCAGGGATAATGCCATTGCTTGGTAACTCCCATATGTTGCTAGTTGAAACTTCTACCCATTGCTTTAGGCTTCCTTTATTGCGGAGGAGGCCTCCCAGTGACTTTGCTGCCAAAGGCAAGCCTTTGCATCTCTTTGCTATCTCCTCTCCAACTTCTTTAAAATCAGGATGCCCATCGAAATTTGGTTTTCGCAAGGCATGTTGAGCTAATAGAGAGAGACAATCACCATCTGATAACACCTTCAACTCACAGAGCTCGTTTGAGTTAGAACCCATGGTTTTTGCGATTTCATGACTGCGGGTAGTGGCTATTATAGCACTTCCGGGTGCCCCAGTGTGAAAAGGAGCGCATAAAAGATCCCATTTCGTATACTCTTGATTCCATACATCATCTAAAACAAGAAGAAACTTTTTATCGGAAAGCTTCTCCCTTAGCTTCACTTGAACCATATTCAAGTCATTGAAATTGCAGCTTGTCTTATACACCTCCTCATATATCATCTTGCTTATCTTGAGAACATCAAAATCTTGAGGAACGCATACCCACGCTCTATCATGAAAGAAATCTTTCACTTGCTCATTGTTGTATAGGGACTGAGCCATAGTGGTTTTACCAATACCACCCATTCCCACTATGGAGATGACACGCACTTGGCCATCGCGATCACTTGATCGGTCCTCGAGCAACAACGTGAGAATTCCACTGCTTTCTTCATCCCTGCCATAAACACGACCTGTATCCACCAAGGACGTTGACTGAAGCCTCTGATCTGCGGGCTTTTCAGATTTTCCACCAACACACTTTTGCAGCTTCATAATATTCTTTCGTTCTTCAAGTTCTCTCAAACTATTAGAGATCTCACCAATCTTGCGGTCCAAATCATAATTGAAGCTAATAGCTTTATGATTGAATCGAGAGATAAACTTACGCAGCTTACCAGAGCGGCTTGATTCAGGTGTCGCTTTCATCAGGCGACGCCCTGCTTCAGTGGCCAAATCATCAACGAAGTCCTCAATTTCAAAAGCCAGCTTCTGAACGTCGTGCAGCCACAGTTGAATAGGTCTCTGTGTTATCTGCCTGTCTTCTGCGTCCTCCAGCACAGCCTCAATTGTTACCAGAATATCAGTCCAGTGCTTGAGCTTGCTATCGATTCCACCAGAGGGTTTGAATGACAAGGCGAGAGGGGCCAAATTTTCTATCAGCAGCGACACTAACGGAGAGACAAACATTTCGGCCATTATAAAGCAGGCGAGAAGAAAGAAGAGAAGGGAACTGGGACTGGGAGAAATGAAAAGATGGAGGAGATGATTTCTTTGAATGAGGCGAATGATGAACTGAGAGCAATCCAAGAAAAAAAACAAAAAAAAAGGTCTACTTTAAACTTATCTTCTTTTAAAGTTGAAGTCTGCTTAGGATGCCCACTATACACATTTAGCAATCCTTAAATTCCTCTCCCAAAAACTTAAAACGAAATGGGTTTCTAGTTCATTATGTACTACTCCCTCCAGTTCAAAATAGTTGTCGCTTTTAGATTTTTCACAAGTTTTAAGAAAGACAATCATGATTGCAATGATGAAAGTTCCAATTTTACCCTTATTTGTTGCCTCTCTCTTCTGCATTACTACACTCACTAAACCAATTGATAAAGTGAGACAAGTTCCAATGTAAGGGTAAAATAGGAATTCTATTGCTTTTGAACCAAAAGCCTATTTTTGGATGAAAAGTTTTGTCTAAAAGTGACGATTATTATGGACCGGAGGGAGTATTAATGTTGTCCAAGACTGTAATCAGCTACTAACCATTTTTTCTTTCTTGGAAAACATTAAAAATAGAAACCTATTTTGCTTTAAGTTTTTGGAAATGGAATTTAAGGGTTATTAAATGTAAAGTGGGAATCGTAATCAGGCTTCAACTAATATATAAGTGGTGCTAGCTATAGAGTAATCAAGCTAACAGTATATATTAGGATATGATTAGTGAAGGTTGAAATGGTCATCTTAATCGTGCTGAAAATATATAATTTAGCATACTGGTTATCCTAATTAATAACACTTCTTACTCGGTATGTACTCCGTACTCCCTCCTGTGCAAAATAATTATCATTTTTGGACCAAATTCTTGGTCCAAAATAATTGTAGCCTTTGGGTTTTAGCATTAAAATTTAACTTTTACCCTTAAGTTGCAATTTATTAATTATTTTATTGAGTACAATAATGTAGGAGGGGTAGACAATTAGTACCGGAATTTGACAAAGAAATATGAACTTATTATTGTTTCTAAATGCAGAGGACTTTTCTTGTACACAGAAGTCTTAATAAAAGAGTATTTTTATTGTTTACTCTAATTTAATCACAAATGGATCAACTTATTACTCCCTCACGTCCAAAATAACTATCGCTTTTTGACCGAAATTTTGGTCCAAAATAAGCGTCACTTTTGAGCTAAATGCCTTTCTAACCATTGCATTGAAACTTGCTTTGTTTAATTGATTGTCTTAGTGTGAGACATTAGTATAGGAAAGATGCACACTTAATAGGGGTAAATTTGGCACTTGCATCATTAAATCATGATAATAATTGCATTTTTTAAGAATTGTGCAAATGCCAAAAGAGACGGTTATATTGAACCAGAGGGAGTATGAATTAACCATTGTGTGAAGGACAAAAACAGAGAAGAAAAGAAAAGAGGAACATAGCATGTTGGAAGGTGATTTGCAAACTCAATTTTCGAAAGAGGATATCAAATGAGAAGATAACAACTGCAGCCACAATTTCACGTCAAACTTAATGCAGACCATAAAATAAATTATTGTTTTGGTAATTATCTCAAATTGTTTGGAGTTTGGACAGACGAACAACAAGGATTAAACAAGAAGCAAAATAATAAACAGAGGAAGGATACCCTAATTTAAATTACCCTCTATATTTCATTTTGTGGAAACACACATAAATTTGAATTGACAATAATAAATATTTTACTCTTTATTGTGGATGTATGCATGCTTCAATCATATTTTTGTATTCAATTTATGATCTAAAACGCAGCAAAATTCTTTGGAAAGAGTACCTGTTTGAAGCTGTCATCTTCACGGGCTTCAAAACACAACTCATCCATTGGAAACAAGAGATTAGGGATTTCGTCAAAACATATTTGAAATCTGGATGTGTCACAATCAATCTGTAGCTGAAGCGTTTGTTTAGGTATTTCTAATCCGAACCTGTGAAGAAAATTGGACATGGAGCAGTCCCAAAGTTAGCTCCTCACTTATTTGCGTTTAAAAAATAAATAAAATTCAAAAATAGAGGTTATTTTAAACAATGAAGATATTCAGTATCAAGTAAATAAGCTTAAGTTTTTTAATTCAAGCCATAAGTACAATAAACTAGAAGACTTTAAAAAAAAAAAAAAACGAAAAGGGCAATGCCCCCTACTTTTTATTTAGCAAAAGCAATAAAATAAAAGTACTAGGAGGGGAACATAAAATCTTACTTCAAAAAATAAAGAGAAGAAAGAAAAAGGCACGAGATTATCCCCATTAGCCCCCCTTCTTCTTGGATCCAACTTTGAAAAGATTATGCTTTCGACGAACAGAGGTGTAGCCATCTTCAAAGTCATAGTAATCATTCCCGACTTGTTAGTTAACTGTATCACGTGAACAATCATGTGCAGCCAAGAGTGCATATAAAGCTGATCAGAGCGGTATAGCCATTTCCTAAATGAAGAAGAACACCATTACTCCGTATACTATCGTTGATCAAGCAAAAATTAACAGAAGCTCATGTATGCTACTAGACAAAATATTATAAGCTACTTAAATGATAAAGAAAGAAAATATAATCTTCCAGCTCTAAATCATTCGGATCTATCAACTTTCACCAAGCATAAATATACTAAATAAATCAGTTGTTCAGTTTAATATAGACAGATTCAAATGCTTATTAATCATAGAATAAAACTGTGAATGCCTTTATTCTAAAATGAAGTCCACTAAAGACCATAAATTGTAACGAGTGTTATTAAGATGGCATGGCACCAAACAGGAGATCTAGCAACAAAGACACGTTAAACGAAAGAAGGTAGAGGGAGAGAGAGGGGCAGGGGATGTGGGTTGGAAAAATTAAAATTCAGAACAAGTTTAAAAATAAACTTGAAGTATAATAAATGAATAAATTGATATGAGTTTCACGTACACTTCTCTATTCAGCGTCCAATATCCTCATATAGAAAATACAGACTCTCAAAGCAATGGATTACTGAGTACATATTCATATCTGAATAAATCTGATGTGACGTTACACTCTAACATGAGTTTCACGTACACGACACTTCATTCCAGTCACTTCACCAGTAATTTGCCTGGCAATCTGCGGAGAACAACTTGAATTTTTTTTACCAAAATTCAGGATGACGACAAACTAAGACTCCAAATATAAAGCCATTTTTATCTGTCACTTTCAAGTTCCAAATAACCAAGAACGTTTAACATAGTATACAAATAATATAAAAATCTACTCACAACTAGTAAACTAAAAAGGCACTTACCAGAATAGTCATATTTTGAACACCATATTGGCATTTTTCTAGCCAAACTAATATAGATAGAGAGAAACATTATCCTAAGTTGCATCACAACCAAAAACATTCACAGAGAGTGAAAAGAAGAGAGACAGAGACAATGAAGAACTTCAACTTAGGAGCATCTCTTCTTTTATTGCTCATTCTCCTTGTCACACTTTCGCTAGATGTTGAAGCTCAAACGTGCAAGGCAAGTGGAACGATAAAGGGCAAAAAGGCCCCTCCTGGACAGTGCAACACAGAGAATGACTCTGATTGTTGCATCCAAGGAAAGCCTTACACAACTTACACTTGTTCACCTCAGGTGACAAGAAATACCAAAGCAACTCTCACACTAAACAGTTTCCAAAAAGGAGGCGATGGTGGGGGCCCATCTGAGTGTGACGGTCACTATCACTCCAATGAAACACCCGTTGTTGCACTGTCAACTGGATGGTATAAAGGAGGGGCCAGGTGCCACAACTTCATCACAATTAATGGTAATGGACGAAGCGTAAAGGCCATGGTTGTAGATGAATGTGACTCGACAATGGGATGTGATGAAGACCATGACTATCAGCCACCATGCCCCAACAATATCGTTGATGCGTCCAAAGCTGTGTGGAAAGCTTTAGGCGTGCCTGAAGATAACTGGGGTGACTTGGACATTACTTGGTCTGAGGCTTAGGAATTTCTAGTTCATATTATGTAATGTTCTCACTTTCAGATATATATATGGTAAATGAAAGAATGTTTATACACCTAAGTTCACACTCGAAAAGTACATAGGGACCATATGACCATATTTGAATTTAGCCATTTCTTCTCTCTCTCATTCTCATATGACAAATGCTCTGTAGTACGGAAAATGAACAGGTCAGATCTTTCCAACTCAGTAAGGTTCACTAGTGCTCATTCATCATCTAAATGAACAAATCTCAACAAACTTTATTTGAACTCATTTTAACACGATCAAAGCTTGAAGAATGGTACCTACAAAAGACTAACGAATTTACCAACATAGCTTTAGGGTCCCAAAAGCAAGAACCAAGTATGATAAAAATCTTTATTTTGCTGACATAAAACATTTTGCAAATTCATCAACTATTAATCATCAAAAAGAGCATAATTACAATAGAAGAGGAGCTCCAGACAAATATTTGATTATCTTTGAATTTTAACCAACCATTCAAAGGTTCACCAGAGAACTTGTCATTTTCAAGACGGTCCATGGGATCACAAGGCCAAGAAGTTAAATGGCAAGGATGAACCACGGAGAGCACATGACAAAGAAAAGATCACTCCATCAACTGATACGAATGATGTTCACAGCATTTGCATAAATATAAGAGACTGGTTACTTTAGTCCAAGGAAACGCCAAAATAAACTCAAATCAAGAAAGCAATTATAACCAAATTGAGAATTCCAAAAATGCTTTACTTTGAATTTTGATCTAAAATGTTGTCCGTAAGAGTACTATGTCCAATGCCATTGCAATTGGTATTTATTTATTTATTTATTATTTTTTATTTAACCAATCATAACATTTCCAAATTACAAGGGGGAGGGGGATTCGAACTCGTGACCTCCCAAAGGGAGCCCCAAGCTCTATGCCCCAGAGCCTAGATGACATGCGGAAAGAATCTAGTGGGAGAAGAATGAATTTGAACAGGATAAGGATGCTTTTCAAAACACAAATTCATATTCTCGCATAGAAAGAGTGTAGAACTACGAAAATTTAATTGTAATATTCAAAATTAATAGCAATATTTTTTCAATGATATACTAGAAAGGTCATGCCATTTCTGAAATACCAATTTACTTCATCAATGACTATTAGAAAAATGTAACGGTACATGTACAGCATAAGGAACCTATTTTTAACTCAATCATCTTCTGAATCCAATAACAGACAGTAAAGGGTTAAAGATATAATACAGCTTTGACGCCTATGTAAACCCAATTATGGTTTACCGCTATATTGGGACTTTCATACGCACCTTTCGTGAAATATTGTAAACTGCACATATTGACAATTATAAAATCTATAAGCATATGGTAAAAACAACAATTATACTCATTTTAATGTCGAAGAAGCCAAATTAAAACTCCAAATGTATATGAGTTAGCGCAGTAGTCACACTCCATTTTCACAAATATCTATGAATTTAACCACCACCACCCCCCTCCCGCGCCTCCACCACTAATTATTCATGTCCGCTAATTTCACAACCAATGCTGGTAGGAGCCATTCATTTGTCTTAACTATCATCACTCTACAAGAACAAAATAATGGAATAGGTTAAATCCGACTGCATTTAGATTACAACCAAATCTTCTCACATAGCACAACAGAGCAGTCAGCATTAAAGCAACATCACAGTTCTGTTTTTGACCGTAAACTTGGAATTTTTTTATGGAAAACCTTATATATACCTAATCTCTTATATTTCCCTGTATACAATATACAACACTCTCGGGAAAGACAAAATCAGAAATATGAAGTCTGCAGCATCACTTCTTATACTAAGTATTCTCGTTATTTCACATTTTTCTCAAGTCATAGCTCAAGTTTGTAAGCCTAGTGGACTTATAAAGGGTAGAAACCTCCCTCCATGTGACCACGAGGATGGATCCGAGTGCTGTCTCCCAGGAAAGCTTTATCCCGTTTATAAATGTTCACCTCCGGTCTCTAACAGTACAAAGGCAATACTCACACTAACCGACTTCCCAAGCAACGGGGATATTTCAACATCGTGTGATGGAGAATACCACAGAGCTGATGATCCAATTGTGGCACTCTCAAGTGGATGGTACAATGGAGGGGAAAGATGTCTGCAAAAGATTACTATAAAGGCTAACGGACGAAGCGTAACTGCCCAAGTCATTGATGTGTGTGACTCAACCACGGGATGTAACAAAGGCAGTGACTATCAGCCTCCATGTGGTAATAATATTGTTGAAGCCTCAGTAGGTGTATGGAAAGCCTTGCGTGTACCTGAAGATAATTGGGGGGAGATGGATATTACTTGGTCTGATGCATAGTCTAGATTTCTTTCCCTTCAATATGTTTCGTACCTTTTATTCTGTGTTTTTTTTTTTTTTTTTTTTTTTTTGATAGAATGTGTCAAACCATATATGCACTTCATAAATATGTAGCATACTGAATACTCACTCCGTCCCAAAATAAAATGTTGCTTTTGACTTTTCAACGTTTTTAAGGAATGCGCATTACTTATTTGTACATTGCATGTGCAACGATAAGATTGCACCGGTTCTTTCCTAATTTAGAAATGTGACATCTATTTTGGGACGGATAAAAAAGGAAAGTGTGACATTATTATGGGACAGAGGGAGTAGATTATAAGGTTGTCATCTAATAATAGCGCCAGAAAAGAACTATGTTTATCTGTGATTTAAAACATGAGGGGCAGAATTGAGCGGACGCGGACACAACGAACAGATCTATCCGATGCACAAAACTTAGCATGTAAATCTGTGAAAGTCTCAGGAAATAGTAATGTCATAAATCGTAATCAAAGACATTTGCTAAAGAAACCAACTAAAAAATCCTCCATCATTGTATAGCTACTGTAAGAAGATTTTGTTACTGTGACAAGCGAAGACTCAAAGATATCAATACTTGTTAATGACCTAGGGAGCTGAGTCCCCACTTAAAAATAACAAAAACATAGAGTGTTACACTGAAAAATAACAATAACATCCAACTAAGCATGGCCTTAAACCTTAAAACTTTCATCAATTAATTACTTGATCAAGCGTCAGCCCATTCTATCTCCAATTCATCTCGATGGCACACCCAACGATCTCCAAACCGCCTCGGACCCATCCACAATATTATTACGACACGGTGGTTGATAATCATGATCACTATCACACCCCATAGTCGAATCACACTCATCAACAACCATAGCCTTCACACTCTTACCATTCCCATAAATCGTAATGTGATTTAAACACCTCTTCTTTTTAGCAAACCACCCCGTGGAAAGTGCAACTACGGGCGTGTCATCTGGGTGGTACTTATTGTCGCACTCGGATGGCCCACCACCGTCACCACCCTTCTCAAAACTGTTGATTGTCAAAGTAGCCTTTGTACACCCCGTCACAGGGGGAGAACACTTGTATGTGGTGTACAACTTTCCCTCTATGCAACAGTCAGAATCGTGCTCTCTGTTGAATTTCTTTTGGGGGCGGTTTCTTGCCCCTTATCTTGCCACTTGGTTTGCAAGCCTGCGCCTCGACACTCAATATTATTGTGGTAAGAAGAAGACAAAACATGAGGAAAAGAACACCAGAATAGGCATGTTTATAACCTTTCATTTTTTTCGTGTCCTAATTAGAATGGTGATCTGTTATTGAATAACTAGTTTGATGAAGGTATATATATAGAGTCAGAAAACGCGAGCTAGTCAATTTCTTGTCTGACGAGCAACTTATAGATAACTCACTGCATACTTACCTAATTAAATCGGATTATAGGTTCCGTATGTTGCTTAATACTCGACATCCCGACTTTCACGCAACACTTGCAGTCGCCATTCAAGCACAATTTGTTGAATATCTGCAGATAACAACAAATGTAAGCATCAGGGCCAAACAATGGTTTTGATTGTTTAAAAGAGAATGAAGACATAACTAGAGTCCAATTATGAACTTATCTTTATTCAATTCAATTAATGTTGTGTGACTACTGCCCACAATTTCTTATAAAATTAACACAATCTTCCACTGAAATATAATTACTTCAGTATATACTAAACTTATCTTTAGTCAATACAATACTAATAACCAATGAAACAACGCAGTCTTCTGCTGACAATGTGACTGCCCGATTCAATTGATATGTAGCGGAAATTTTGTGAACGTAACGTAGGATTTTGTTTGGAAATCATATTATAAATACCCCTTACTCTACACGGCTATGCATCAAACTTTCACGAGAGCAACACACTACACACAAACATTATGAAGAACTTCAGCTTGAAAGTATCTCTACTTTTATCTCTCATTCTCATCATTACACTATCCCTAGAAGTTGAAGCTCAAACGTGCAATGCAAGTGAACGATCAAGGGAAGAAAGGCCCCTCCTGGACAATGCAACAAAGAGAATGACTCTGATTGCTGTATACAAGGAAAGCCTACACTACTTATACGTGTTCACCTCCAGTATCAAGCAATACCAAGGCTACTCTTACACTAAATAGTTTCCAAAAGGGAGGTGATGGTGGGGGGCCATCTGAGTGCGATAACCACTATCACTCCGACGACACACCAGTTGTTGCACTATCAACTGGATGGTATAAAGGAGAGAACAGGTGCCACAAATTGATTACTATAAATGGTAATGGGCAAAGCGTGAAGGCCATGGTTGTAGATGAATGTGACTCTACTATGGGATGCAATGAAGACCATGACTATCAGCCTTCGTGCCCCAATAATATATTCGATGCCTCCAAAGCCGTATGGACAGCTTTAGGTGCGCCTGAAGATAACTGGGGTGACTTGGACATTACTTGGTCTGAAGCTTAACAGTATACTTGTTACTTTGTGTTACACATACATATATTATAATGCTGTCAGTCTTCAATACTCCCTCCGTCCCACCCGAATTAGGATTTTTGGGTTGGGCACGGGGATTAAGGAAAATGTGTTAGTGGAGTAGGTGTTGTGAGTATGAAAAGTAAAGTAAGAGAGAGAAAGTGGGGTAGAGAATAATGAGTGGAAAGTTGTTGTGAGTATGAATATGGGTCCCATTAAATAAAACACTTCCATTTTTGGGTTGTCCTAATTCGAATGGGACACCCAAAATGGAAATTTGTCCTAATTCGAGTGGGACGGAGGGAGTATATAATAGCAAATGGAATCTTCATCTCGAAAAACTTTTTCTTTTTAAATCGAAAAGGGCAATGCCCCCTAAAATTTTATCTTCATCTCAAAAAACATACTTAATATTCTCCCATAATCTAAGAGTCAACATCTGCAGTAAAAGCTAACCTTTAATGGTACTAAATTATATGGCTAAATAGTAGCATCAGAGACATAACATAACCATGATTAATTACATTTAAAAAAAAAAATGATCATATTCATACATGAAAGGTGAATCCAATCAGAGTGGCAGACAGTAAAGCTAGCCACAATTGAAATATGGAGAAAATTACAAAGAAGTGGGTGAAACAACATACGATCATCACATAAATTCTATAAAATCAGAAATTAAACGACCACAACAGGAAGTGGATCATAATCATTAGGGTTGTGCGTGTTTGAGTGTTGAATTCATGTATAGTGGTAGTAGTTATTGGGTTTGGGGAAATAGACGGGCATTGGAAGGAGGAAAATAAGCAGTAATACCAGTAGCCGCCGCCATTGCTATCCTTGATTGAGAACCTTCAATAGCCATTTCCCGCGAACCAAATGGACATGGAGCAGACTGTCAAGGATTAGAGAAAGAGATAGTCGGAGCCAATCATATATGGAGAGATATAATTGATAGGAGAGACTCAAATAATATTGTATGAATGACTCAAGTATTATTGATACTAGCAATACATATTTATAGGAGTACAAAGAGAGTTCTAGAGTCCTAATCTAATTAGGAATACTAATACAATAAGGAAACTAATATTCTAGAATAATCTAACTTGGTGTACAAGATACAATCTCTATGTTTGGTAATTACAATACGTGCTAGGAATATATAATATTCTTTAACATGCCCCCGCAAGATGGACGACCGATAGGAGAGTCCAATCTTGAAAGTAACGAGATGAACCGGGTTGTTGAAGTGAGTTGGTTGATGTGATCCCGATTGTGGTTGATGTTGCCATGATCTTTACATTTGTACAAGTAGGGTTTGCACCCTATGAAGTGGACGTCTAAGGCTTTTACGTCGCGAGACGGGGGTAAGGCTTTTACGTCGCGAGACGGGTGGAGGCTTTAACGTCGCGAGACGGGTGGAGGCTTTTACGTCGCGAGACGGGTAAGGCTTTTACGTCGCGAGACAGAGTAAGGCATTAACGTCGCGAGACGGGGTAAGGGCTTTTACGTCGCGAGACGGGGTAAGGGCTGTTACGTCGCAAGACGAGGGTAAGGGCATTTACGTCGCAAGACGGGGTAAAGGCTTTTACGTCGCGAGACGAGGGTAAGGGCTGTTACGTCGCAAGACGAGGGTAAGGGCATTTACGCCGCAAGACGGGGTAAAGGCTTTTACGTCGCGAGATGAGGGTAAGGGCTGTTACGTCGCGAGACGAGGGTAAGGGCTGTTACGTCGCAAGACGAGGTAGGGCTTTTACGTCGCGAGACGGGGTGAGGCTTTTAAGGAATTGGGTTGCAAAACTAGGATGGTGTGTTTGAGGAGAACAACAAAAGAAAATTTATTGGTTTGAAGGTCTGTTCTTGGGCAGATGTTGGTTCTTGGCAGATGAGGGGTTTTGAAGAAGGTTTTTTTTTTTTTTTTTCTTGAAGAAAAAAATAAAGAAGAAGAAATATAGGTTTTTTTTTTGCCTGATTTTCTTGGTTTTGGTGGTGGTAATATGGTGGCAAGTTTGGGAAGGTTTTGCCTTGGTGGTTTGTATAGTGGTTGGCGGAAGCTTTGTGGTGGAGAAGTCCTATTATGGATCATAGCTCTAATACCATGTCAAGGATTAGAGAAAGAGATAGTCGGAGCCAATCATACATGGAGAGATATAATTGATATGAGAGACTCAAATAATATTGTATGAATGACTCAAGTATTATTGATACTAGCAATACATATTTATAGGAGTACAAAGAGAGTTCTAGAGTCCTAATCTAATTAGGAATACTAATACAATAAGGAAACTAATATTTTAGAATAATCTAACTTGGTGTACAAGATACAATCTCTATGTTTGGTAATTACAATATGTGAGATGAACCGGGTTGTTGAAGTGAGTTGAGTTGACGTTTTGGTAGGGATGCAATTGAGGTGCGGTTTGGCAGAGTTGCGGTTTTAGGGTGTAGTTGAGGTGCGGTTTGGGTCAGTTGCGGTTTTGGGAAGGGTGCGGTTTGGGGCAGTTGCGGTTTTGGGAAGGTGCGGTTTGGGAAGGGTGCGGTTTGGGGCAGCTTGGTGGGAAATTGCTACAAGGTTCGAGGCGGCACCAGATATTGAGGGCAGTAGGGAGAGGCGGCAGAGATGCCGAAAAAAAAAGGTTGTTAAGCCGAGGTAAAAGGGCTGTTAAGCCAGGGATAGGCGGCAGAAGCCGGGGAAAAAAAGGAGGGTTGTTAAGCCAGGGATAGGCGGCAGAGATGCCCGGAAAAAAAATGAGTGCTACTAAGGCAAAAATTAAGTGCTACTAAGGCAAAAAACGATTGCTACTAAGGCAAAAAATGAGTGCTACTAAGGCAAAGTTTTGGCTCTTTTACGTCGCGAGACGGGCTTTGAGGGGTTTGGTTAGTTAGGGGTTATGTTCGGTCTGGGTGTGGGGTGTCGTTCAGTCGGGTATGAAAAAAAAATTGGGTTTGCTTGTTTGTGGGTTAGGGGAAAAGGTGTTTGGTTTGGGAGAAATAAAAATAGGGGCAAGATGTCCAAGTCGGTGCTTCCTAGTTGAGAGGCAAATTTGACGGTGGCGGGAATTGTGGTCAAATAAAGAAGAAGTTTTTTTTGGTTGAAGAAGGGGATATGGCAGAGAAAACAAAACAAACAAAAAAAAATTAGTAACCGGTCAAAATAAGATTTGGTAGTGGAGAAAGTGGACTGATCAATTTTGGTGGTGGGGGCTGCGGGTGTAATTGGGTTTTGTGTTTGACAATTGGTGCTGATAGCCAAAAGGAGATTGGAAAAAAAAAAAAAAGGTTCATGAGTGGTGGGATAAATTATAGAGGTAGTAGGGAGACGGTTGGGTATTGGTTTGGTGGAAAGATGGCAGAAAAAAAAAAAAAAAAAAAAAATTGGTGGAGCGGAAGGGGTTTTTGGTGGTGGTGATATACTGCAGAAAATAAAAATAGAGTTTTGACCGGAGTTTCTTGGTTTGAATGACTCAAGTATTATAGGAGTACAAAGAGAGTTCTAGAGTCCTAATCTAATTAGGAATACTAATACAATAAGGAAACTAATATTCTAGAATAATCTAACTTGGTGTACAAGATACAATCTCTATGTTTGGTAATTACAATATGTGCTAGGAATATATAATATTCCTTAACATGCCCCCGCAAGATGGACGACCGATAGGAGAGTCCAATCTTGAAAGTGATGAGATGAAACGGGTTGTTGAAGTGAGTTGGTTGATGTGATTCCGGTTGTGGTTGATGTTGCCATGATCTTTACATTTGTACAAGTAGGGTTTGCACCCTATGAAGTGGACGTCCAAGGCTTTTACGTCGCGAGATGGGGGTAAGGCTTTTACATCGTGAGGCGGGTGGAGGCTTTTACGTCGCGAGACGGGTGGAGGCTTTAACGTCGCGAGACAGGTTGAGGCTTTTACGTCGCGAGACGGGCTGAGGCTTTTACGTCGCGAGACGGGTAAGGCTTTTACGTCGCGAGACGGAGTAAGGCATTAACGTCGCGAGACAGGTTCGGGCTTTTACGTCGCTAGACGGGTGGAGGCATTAACGTCGCGAGACGGGTGGAGGCATTAACGTCGCGAGATGAGGTAAGGGGGTTTTGGCGATTTAGGGGTTACGGTCAGTCAGGTGTAGGGGTATGTTCGGTCGGGTTTGGGTTTGTGGTTCGGTCGGGTATTGAAAATAAATAAATTGGTTTTGTTGTTTGTGAAGTTGTGGTGCAGGGGATTAGGTTGGGAAAGAGAAAAAAAAAACAAAACAAGGGAAGCAGGTGTAAGGTAATGGCTATTGCCATTGGTTAAGGGTTAAAAAGGAAAAAGTCTAATGACAGAGGAGGATTTGTTTGAGTAGGGTTAATATAAAACGGAGAGAATGAGAGAAACAGGGAGTAACGAGTGGTTTAAAAAAAACTGAAGGGGTTTTAGGTTTGGTAGTGAGAAGGGTTAGAGTTGAAAAAGGAAGAAGAAAGCAATCTGAGAGAAGTGAGGCCACAGCAGTGTAGATAGAAGGAGGTTTTTTTTTTTTTCCTTGCTGCTGCAGAAAATAAAGAAGAGTAAAAATAGCGTTCTGGCCGGATTTTCTTGGTTTTGGTGGTGGTGATATGGTGGCAAGGGTGGGTTGGTTTTGTATGGTGGTTGGTGGAAGCTTTGTGGTGGAGATAGTATGGGGCGGCTCATAGGGTTTGGTGGAGAAGTCCCTTCATGGATCATAGTTCTGATACCATGTTAAGGATTAGAGAAAGAGATAGTCGGAGCCAATCATACATGGAGAGAGATAATTGATATGAGAGACTCAAATAATATTGTATGAATGACTCAAGTATTATTGATCATATGAGTAGGGTATTTATACAAGAGAGTGGAGTACTCTCCAAGCTATTCTAGACTATTCTAAATTACATAAGGAAAAGGAAACTATACAATAGCAATGCTATTAGTAAAGTAAATAATATAAACAATAGGAAATATACAATTGTAATTAAAGAAGGATTCTAATATCCTTTACATGCCCCCGCAAGATGGACGACCGATAGTCGGAGCCAATCATACATGGAGAGATATAATTGATATGAGAGACTCAAATAATATTGTATGAATGACTCAAGTATTATTGATACTAGCAATACATATTTATAGGAGTACAAAGAGAGTTCTAGAGTCCTAATCTAATTAGGAATACTAATACAATAAGGAAACTAATATTCTAGAATAATCTAACTTGGTGTACAAGATACAATCTCTATGTTTGGTAATTACAATATGTGCTAGGAATATATAATATTCCTTAACACAGACTGCTCCTCCTTTCCATTTGCGTTTTTATTAGAATGGACATGAAGAAGCAAAGTATACACGCCCGTAAAACTTACGAATACACCCGTAACAGTGCATTACAATGTTGTACCATCTAAAATTTCAAGCATTATACGAATGTATTCATAAGTTTTACAGGTGTGTGTATATAACAACACCCAAATTTAAAAGAAGATGTACTTTTCTAAAAATAGTAGAAATGGTTTCTTAATGTCCGCAATTCAATTTTGGTACTACCTCCATCCTCCACCCCTTTTTTTTTCCCCTTATGTTAGCGCGAAAGAATTTTGAGCTATAATTTTATGTTGATTTAATTATTATAATAAAAATATGAAACTTGTTTCTTAAACACCATTATATATACTATCAATAATAATTTTTAAATTTTCATTAAAATCATTAAAACAAACTAAAGTTATTGCTTAAAGTTTCTTTGTGCTAACATGCAAAAAAAAAAAATGGACACATACTCTGAGACGGAGGGAGTATAATTTACTTAAAAAGGTCAACTTTTAATAATTAAATCATATGTTTAATATAAAAATTTTGTATTAGAAAAATAATATTGTAATTAACAATGACCTTCTGATCTAGTGGTAAGGGCATCCTTTAGGGACGTCATGGGTTTTAGGGTTTGTAAACAATGGCAATTACCTTAAAATAAATGATTCAGTATGTTACACCTTGTCAAAAAAATAAATAATAATAATTTTACTGTTCATAAAAGCTATTATGATGTTATATAAATAAATCATTAAAAAAGGGAATTGATGCAAATCAAGAAATTAAAATATTTACTCACTTTTTTCTTTTTTGAACTGAGTAAAGGGTCGGTCATTCACTATGATCTCTCTTACCGAAATATTCCCTCCATCCCAAAACACCTTATACCATTTGGAGAATGCATAGAAATTAAGGAAGAAGTATATATATTCAAAAGCATTATGAGTGGGAAAGAGGTTAATAAGTTGAGTGAGATTTACAAGTGAGGCCAAAATTAAGTATGTGAGTATGACAAATGAGGTACGAAGAATAGAAAAATAATAAAATTTGAACATTTTTAGAAAAGGAATTTTCTAATGGACACCCAAAAAGGAAATTAGTGCAAGGTGTTTTGGGACGGACTGAGTACCTTTATCCTATCATGCCAACCCTCGCTTAAGGGAGTTGTTTTCGGCAGACTTTTTGGCCGGTAGGCTTTATAGCGCTGGTTCACGTTTCTATGAAATATATACACGAATCATTTCTGGATTATAACTACAACCCACCCTTTTTTGGGAGAGATGGCTGAGTGGATGAAAGCGTCGGATTGCTGCCTCCGCAATTTCAGAATCTCCCTGTCGAATCATATATATTCCTCTATTTAACTATTGTACTATAAAAGGTAATCATGTTTAATTAAAACACATATTTTTCATGCCGTCAATAAAAATCATTCTCGAAAATCGGAAAATGGAGCAGTAAAAGTGGCGCGGACCGGTTACTCCCAGAAACTCTTGGCTAGAATTTGATCACTACAAGCAAGCTTCTCCATTCATTCTTTAGTTCCCCAACTCTGTCATTAAGTAGTAGAATGCCAATGCCTGAGGAGGAGCATCAATGTTGATCACTTCCTTATCTGACACCAATCCTTCCCTTTCCACAAGCTCTTGTTTTCATACGAAACTGACTTCAAAAAATCTAAATACATGAATTCCATCCAAACTAGAAAAGAAACTTTTTCCACTACAACAACTGCTAGTCTAGTCGCTACGCCCGAAGAACACAAAACTGTATGATCAAAGAACAATTCACAACAAACGCCAATCATCACATTGCTTGCACCTAAAATACTATCAACACCGCTGATGGTACTTACAAAGATGAATTCGTTGGAGTAAATACAACATAAAAAAGAGCAACCTAATGCTACCAGAACTCTCACTATACGTGGGGTCCAAGAAAGAAGCAACCCCGTGAGGAGGATATGAAAACTATTCCCTCCGTCCCGATAAAAAAAAGTCCAAATCTACTCTTTGATCAAGAATAAGCTTGGACATTCATTTTGGAACGGGGGTGGTATAATAGAATTACGAGATATGCATTTTTGGTTAGAGAAGAATTTTCACTTCTTTACTGGCCAGCCAAATAGATACACATTACAGAACCACTAACAAGAAACCTCTCTTTTGCTAACAAACAGAACACACACCAAAAGTGAAACATATGAAAAGTGAAGTTGGTCAGTTACACCGCTTTCTTTTGAAGGCGGGATGAATGGTTTCATTGCTGGAGTTTAGTTTGTCTATTCTAGTCATAGTATCTCGCAGTCTCTTCAATAGCAGCGGGATTGTAGCAGCATTACTGGAAATCTTCTGTTTAATTACTGCAATTTTTTCAGCATTTTCGTGATCTCTTTCAGCTAATACAGTCCCACCTGACTCGAGAGATGTTGTTGCATCAGTTAAAAAAAAAAAAGTCAATCCACACTTGAACACAAAAACAAGGCCAGATAATAGAGATTTTCAAATGGCTAATATTATACAAATACAAATGCATGTTCAGTTCAGTTCAGTTCAGTTCAGTTCAGGATAATTTCTGAGTCTAATCAGGAGTCTGCTCTTTTCTTTTCTTTTTAACTATTTTAAACAATTAGGATTCCATGCTATCCTTTACATCGAGAAGAAAGTAAAGAGTGGTGTAACAGATAGAGAAATAATGAAATTCCAGGTACTTCCTTGGTCCCAAAAAGGTAGTCCCATTTGATATTTGATGGTCAACACAAGTGAACTTTGACCAGATATTACTGATAATCCAATCATCGTAGTGCTATTCTAAAAATTGTTACTGATGAATCATTAAGTGATTTATCAATAGCCAATTTTAGAATTTGATTGGGATAATTAGATTGACATTTATGTTTGGTCAAAGTTCACTTGTGTTGACCAATAAAAAACAAATGAGACTATCTTCTTGGGACGGGGGGAGTATCTATCACAAATCTGCAAGTTGATAAATCTCTGTATAAAACCTTGAACCGAAAAGCAATCCAGTTAATTCTCATCCTCAATTCAACACTAACAATAACCGTAACGTCAACCCACCATTCTAAACCCCTAATTGAGACCTTATTTCACAACAAAATATGCACAGTTTTTGCGGGTGTCCGTTTCTTGTAAAATTAACTAAAAGAGAGAAACATGAGGTACATAATTCACACTCGCAAGTCACAACAACACGATTTCTACCAACTTCATAGAAGTTTAAGAATGTAGAAGATAGTCCCCAGCAAAGTATGTAACTATGTAGACACAATGACACGCAGAATCATGTTTCTTAATACATACAATTGTGTCACAGGAGCTGAAAAATCCAATGAAGTTTCCAGATGGTTTGCTCCTTATGACCCAAATTGTAATCTAAGAAAACAAATGTCGATACAATAAATTCCATATTAGTAGTGAATAACGAAAGATTAGAACCATCTGCAGAAACCCTCAATATAGAAAACGATCCAACTAAATATCATCACTAAAAATATCCTCCCAAAAGCCAAACTCCACCATCAAAAAGCCCAAAAGAAACCAAAATTTGAAACAAAAATGGCAGCTGCATAAGTATAGCAATTATTAGCAAGTAAAACATCAAGTGGGTATCTTTTCCATGTGTTTCTGTGATGTTTCACTATCGTATGGAAAAGTAATCCTCAAATCATTTTGGGACTAAGACTTTGTTGTTTGGCATGGTGATCTCCGAAATTTCCAACATCCCACAACCATATACGAACCTCAGCATTTCACAATCGAATGATATGGTATCCTCCAATAACCCAACATGCAGAGACATAACACCGAATTCCTCTGCATTCCACGCACCATCATACACAACCATGTTTATATTTACACTGTACATACAAATTTGCATCAGGACAACCTAATCAATTACAGTTTCTCACAATTAGACATCTCCTAACCTAAAATTCGCAAAGCATATTATGGGTTAATGAAATTTCCTTGAAACCCTAAACTCTTAGAAACCCTCAAATTAGAAAACAATGCAGCTCAATTTCAACACTAAAATAAGTCTCTTACCAGATATCACAGTGAAAACCCACAATTCCAAATCACCCCGAAAACCCTAATTTCAAAACAAAACGGGATCTACGCGCAAATAACAATAAAGAATAGGCACAGAGATAAAAATGTGTGTGAGAGCTGCGGCCGGAAACTTAGAAATAAAGGTAGAGAGCGGACCTGAGATGGGTTCGCCGGACGGTCCAGGATCGGACCCGCGATCAAACTGGTTGGTCAAAATGACTGGTCTTTGTGCATCAAGAATGGCCGCCATAGTGTTATGGAGCTGATCCGGAAGTGTTTCTCTAAGCTCAACAATTTTCTGAGCCATTTGTTTCACATCTGTCTCTAACTTCTCCAACTCACCACCCTCTTCGGAGCTCCATGTTTCAGAGTCTAGGGTTTCTGGCTGCTCCGCCATTTCGTGCGATTAATGTTCGCCTTCGTGGTTGTGTAATGGGTGGGTTTGTAGATCAGGTTGAAGAAGTGCGTGCGTGCGTGTGTATGTGTGTGTGCGCGAAGGGGAGAACCGAAGGGGACAAAGGGATTTGAAAATTTGAAATGAATTAGAGGTCTTCCATGTACTTCCTTATCGCTATTTATTTTCATTTTGGGCGTTTCATACTTCAAAATCTTCATCTTTCTCTCTTATATCCGCTCACAACAACTGCTCACTAACTTATTGTCTCTCTCCTGCCCACTCAAAATATTTACATTTTCAACATACTCCCTCCGTTCCATTTTAAGAGTCAAAAAACGGATGAGTTCAAGAATTGAGGAAAAAGTGTTGTGTTGTGAGTGTTGATAGTTGGGTAAGAGAGTGGATAATTGTTGTGAGTATGACATGTAAGACTCACTTTCCATTTTAACATTTTGACTCTTAAAATAGGACGGAGAGAGTACTTTCTTAATTCCCGTGCACTCGCTTTTAATAGCAATAAGTATGGGCGAAGAGAGTACACAACTAGAAAGTAGAAACTGATGTATTCCCATCATATTTGTAACTAGGGGTGGCAATTTTTAACCCAATCCATTTGTCCATCCATTAACTCATTAATAAATGACTTATTGGGTGTATCCATTACATACCCATTAAGTTATTGGGTTTAATTGGGTATTAACCATTAAGACCCATTATATTAATGGACCAAATGGATTTTTATCTGGATAGCCCGGGTAATACCCGATTGTTTGTTTTCAATTTTTATCTTTCAAATCCCAAGCTGTAACCATCCGATTCAAATGTATGCTTATTATACTATAATAGCCAAATTTTCGGGAAATAGTATTTACAACGTGGTAATTAATGTTATGTAAGGAAATGATCAACTTAATCTGATTGTAACATCCAAATATGGTAATCATTGTTATGTTAAGGAATGTATCATAATAATTGTCAAAATTTCATTCATTTACGCAATTTGTGCAATTTGTTATTTGACATTTGACTTTCCATAGAAACTTTTTACCGTACTACAAAGAGATGCAAGTGATGACATTCCAGTTGTTACTCCTTCTGTCCCATTAAAAATATCATATTTTTCATTTTTATCAATGTAAAATGATAAGACAAATGCGACATTTATTTTTGGACGGAGAAAGTATATAACGGGCAATTGGAGGGTGCAACCTCAAAATTATTTATCCTCTATGAATAGTAATGGTGTCTGTTTCTATTTGTCTTTGGAAGATTATGTTTAACAGCAGCAAGTAATTTGTTTACATTTATAAACGCTATAACAAGTACTGCCTCCGACCCAGCTCAATGTGTATTGTTTGACTTTTTTTGGTCAATTTGACTGAACTTTGACCTTAATTTTATGAAAATCTATACATCTCTATGCAATTTTGAAAGATGTTATTGATACTATTTCTAACAATAAAACTATAATAACTTTTAAAATTGTATAATAATAGCTAGATTTTCACAAAATAATGGTCAAAGTTCGAATGAATTGATCACATGAACAGTAAAAGTGCTCATTGAGTTGGGACAGAGGTAGTCGTACATATCCATAATATTTCAAATCATTAAGATTAAAGTAAATAGTCTCTCATTTTTCAAGCAGTTGAAGGTCAATTCTATAGACTAAGCAAAATTAGGTCCGGTGGAGGAAGCAGCAGGGGTGGCCTTGGTGAAAGTAGTGGTGTGGCAGTGTCGACAGAGGTGGTGGTGGCAATGGAGGTGGTCGTTGGTGGTAGCAGAAAAGGTGGTGTCTGGTGATGGGGTGGTATGTGGGGAGATGGGCTGGAAGTGGTGATACTTTGCTTGAGTGAAATATTGGGTATATACTCGGGTATTATCCATCAAGTTATGGATAAATTTGGGTATTATCCATTCATACCCATTATTGTTCATGAGTATAATGGATAATATCCGAATTTACCCAATAACTTAATGGACAAATTTGGGTTTTATCCAAATGTATCCGGGAACCCATTTTGCCACCGCTAAATTTGTAACTCATAATATGAATTAACAAACAAGTTGTCTGGGTGGTGTAGTCGGTTATCACGCTAGTCTCACACACTAGAGGTCCCCGGTTCGAACCCGGGCTCAGACACTTTTTATCAATTATTTTAATAGTCAATTCTCATCTTTAAGCTCAAAAATTGTCATTCATGCTCTTCTTTTTTTTTTCTTGAACAAACTGAATCAGTTTTGGGTTTTGCAATTCATCCAAAAGGGTGTCTAAATCACTAACTGGATTGACAAACCATGTTGGTTTGGTTGGTTTTCAATATAGATGGTTAAACCGTCAAAGTCCACTTTTGTTGACCATCAACGGTCAAATGGAATTACAGTTTCCAGATTAGGAGCGTACTGTATATGCTAAGACAGTCGTATATCTCGAACCAGAAATAGATTAGCAAAGTTAGGATGAGCTATATAAACAAAGAAAAATCATACGTTTGAAAGCAATAAGCAAAAAATCAAGTTCCATATCTGACAACTTCCTTTTAGGGTTCCGCCACCCGGTTCTTATACCACCAAGCTTCAACCATGTCTAACACAAACTCCGGCAGAACCATACATACAATACAACACTATGCTAGCCACTGATTCTTGCTCATATTTTTCGATATCATAACCAGATAGATCATCAAAATACATACAACATATAAAAATCGAATCTTTTATAACGTATACCCTTCAACAACTACATTTAAATCCACCGATTTCAAAAAAAAAACGACAATACTTGATGGTGGACGACAAAATACTCGTATAAAATGATGAACACATACATTCTAAACGTAATATATCATACCAACTTCAATAAGACTGATATGAGGAATGTTGAGAGCAACAGCTGGTCCCCTGCAATTCTTTCGAAGAAACGAGTAGCAAATATCAATCACAATCCTTTTCCAGAAAGACGATGATCTTCTAGCCTTCACATATGAGTGTCCCAGTATATAAGCCACTCCAGCTTCTTTGGCTTGTAATAAATGCAAAAGCTCGTCCTTTACTGACGGATCCATCCCCGGGCTGGGGCATAATTGGAATTTCACATGTCGCCTCCTCACACGCGGGTTCTCATCATCGTACGCTGATCGTAAACTCTGTAGGGTCAAAGATTTGCTGCTCTGGATCGAATGGCTAGAAACAGAGTCCGATTGTTCAGACACGATTAAGGTAGAGGTGCACCCCACTGTTCTTGTGCTTATAACTGCCATTCTTCCATCGAAAGGTGAAGCCTCAGAGCTTGACAATTGAGGCTCCGTCGCTTCCATTTGAATAAACTCTGCTATATTTCTTATCAGTTGATTCTCAAAGTCCCCATCATCTCGATGGATATCCTTGTACCCGTACCGAACGATGCAGCGGTACATACGGTATGGTCTCGGGCAGATACGGCCGACCAGAAAACGTTCTTCCGGTGAGACAAAAGGTACCGGGACGGACTTTACGCAAATAAAAACCAGTACATCGTGAAAAGCGGGCAGGTTCGTGACAAAGTGAGAGAAGATTGATGGGACCCCCGCAGCCAATTCGGAGTACACGAGGCCTATTCCGGGAACTCGGACAATACCAAGACTGGGACCCAGGCCAAGAATCCATTTCAATGAAACTTTATTGTGAAGGTCGTAGTTGTACTTCTTTCGAGTACCATAATGCCACACGGACATGATAAACAAAAAGATAAAAGAGAGCAGGAGAGAGACCCATCCTCCCTGAGGAACTTTCATAAAGGCTGCTGACAGATATGTACCCTCGATGACCCAGAAAGAGAGAAGGAAAGCTCCGGCTAGAAAAATACTTCTTTGCCAGACGAATATTATAACAAGTGTCATGAGGAAAGTTGTGATGAACATTACTGACATACATGCGAGCCCTGCCAATAAACAGTCAAACAATGAGAATCTGCAATAGATCTCTTCATCTAGTAAATGACATAACAATGTATGACACTCTGTGTGTGTGTGTGTTCAGTGGAGCATCTAAGTGTAGTTAATGGGGTGCAAGTGCACCCATTTGTCCAAATAGTTTGTCAGTTTTCGTGGTAAAATTTGTAGTCTTTTTTGTGTTCAATTCCCATAACAGGTATTCCCTCCGTCTCATAACAATGTACACAAAGAATTAAGGAGGGAATACTAGTGGATAGTTGTTGTGAATATAAAAAGTGAGGTAGGAGAGAGAAAGTGGGGTAGGGAATACTAGTGGACAGTTTTTGGGAGTATGACAAGTCGGTCCAACTGAATAAAGAAATATATAAAATTTCCATTTTAGGAAAGTATGACTTAAAGAGAAGTTTGTGCACATTGTTATGGGACGGAGCGAGTATATTTTTCACATTAAAGTTTGAAGTTTTGTAGTGTAATTTGTGCACCCACTTAAAAAGGTCTTGGGTCCGCCACTCAGTATGTGTGTGTGTGTGAGAGAGAGAGAGAACTTGCCATATGCATTTCCGACTGGAGTTGTATCCTGCAATCCAACGGCTACAGCAACAGTAAGAATCATGAGAATCCAATTAATTTCCGGTATGTAGATTTGGCCATACATATGTTTCGACGTGTGGACAATTTTGACCCTGGGGAAGCAACCGAGGGCATGGCATTGCTTAACAATGGAGAATGTAGCTGTAATGATGGCTTGACTCCCAACAATGGCTGCTAGGGTTGCGATAACAAAAACAGGCCAATATACAATATCTGAAAGATAAGCAAGGAGCAAATATTGGTATGAATCAAATTTCATTTCAATAAGAAATTTGAGAGATATCTTAATTTAGGGCCAAAGATGACTGACCAGGTATAGATTTATAGAAACTGTTTGGAATGGCGTCAATGTTTTTAGACAAAAACGCAGCCTGACCCATGTATTGTACTACCAAGCATGGGTATACAACAAATGTGAATGCGAGCTGCACAGAAGAAAATTACTCAGAATTCAGCATTATCCCCAACTGATTATTTTATGGTATACTCCCTCCGTCCCACCTCACTTGACACCCAAGAGATGGGCACAATAACTACGAAAAAAGAATAAAATATGAAAAATGTGTGGTAGAAAATGAAGAGCGAGAATGAGTGGGGTAAATAGTAGTGTTGATTGAATAAATTGAGTGGTGGAAAATGAAGAGAGAGAATGAGTGGTGGGGTAAAGTGAATATAAAATTATAAGAAGTAGGCTATTTTGGGAAGTGTCAAGTGAGCTGGGACAGACCAAAATGGAAATAAGTGTCAAGTGAGCTGGGATGGAGGGAGTACATTTTAGACTTACCCTAATCGATAAAGCGGTAAAATGGCCAAGATCGGCAAACATAGCTTCAGTGCCTGTCAATGAAAATTTCTACAATTAGTACAGCACGAGATTCCAACACACTAACACATATGGTCATGGATTCCTGAAATATAAAGAATTATCTCTTGGAGTGCAGGTTGGGCCTATAAAGGTGATAAGTCTAGCGTCCATAAACAAATGATCACTCCGTCCCGGAAAGATAATTTCATTTGACTTCTTTTGTTCAACACAAGTGAACGTTGACCAAACATTAATGTCAATCTAATCATTCCAGTAAATTCCTAACAATTTTTATTGATGAATCACTTGGTGATTTATCAATTGCAATTTTTGGAATTTCACTAAGATGATTATAGCAACATTAATATTTGGCCAAAGTTCACTTGGGTTGACCATCAAAAGTCAAATGGGACTATCTTTCCGGGATGGAGGTAGTAAAAAATTTCATCTCAGAAACCAAAAAATACTCCCTCATTCCCATAACAAGGTTCACACTTTCCTTTTTGGCACATTTTGGATTAAGGTTCACACTTTGCTTTATTCCCAAAATTGCAAATTATGAATAGTGTAATGGACAAGTTTTGTCCTTAAAGCGTTTGTAGAATTAGAAAAAAAAGAAAATATTTAACTAACGTACTTGCGAGTTGCGACTTATGAATAACGTAATGAACAACTTTGTCTTGCAATTGTTTACCCATTCTTTATTGTTTCCTTAATAAGCATGCACAAGAAAAGTGTGAAACTTAAATTGGCTTTGGGGGGGGGGGGGGGGGGCAGTTGTATATTGTAATAACGTCCACTAGCCGAGCGGATTCCATATACCTGTTATGCAGAGAAGGACTCCTCCAAGTGAAATCCAGCCATGTGTACCTGTCAGTCTAAAGAACTTGATGATATAATGAGGAGAAATTGCATACACAATCTTGGGGTTCCAATATATGGTATTGTATACACCGATTGCAAAAATTGAAGCCAACCATATAACAATAACTGGTGCAAAGACAAAAGCCACCCTGTGAGTGCCACTATGCTGCAGCGCAAACAGTCCTACCAATATGACACATGCAATCAACAATACTTGACCTACAACCAAAAGGTACTATCAGTAACCAGAAGTGAAAAAGTAATACTCTCTCCGTCCCAAAATGCATGTCCAAAACAATTGGAATTTTTTTCTTGATCAAGAGCAAAAGAAAAACAAATGCACATTCATTATGGCACGGGGGAGTACTAATATAATCGTAATTAGGGGTGGCAAATTGGGTGTTTTGGGTTTACCCATTAAAGTTAAAAATCCATTGGATACCCGGTATTTTAACTTTAATGGGTAAACCCAAAACACCCAATTTGCCACCCCTAATCATAATTCAATTCTGCAAAGTTAAAGAGCTAAACAAGAAACATCTTGAAACCTCAGTGCTAGTTACCATTAGTTAATATGTTCTCCGAAACTTGAAGCCCAGATACTGCTGATAAAACTGCATCAGAAAAAAGTAGTATCCATCAGCATAATATAGCTGCCTGTGCCAACAATGTAACAATAATAAAAAAGAAGAAAAAAGAGAGAAATAAATAACAATTAGAAAGAAGAGAAATAAATAACAATTAGAAAGAAAAAAAACTATGTACGGCACTGGTAAAAGAAGAAATATCACTAGAAAACACATACTCCCTCTGTCCCAAAATAAATGTCACACTTTCCATTTTGGTCCATCCCAAAATAAACGTCGCATTCTAACTTTTGAGTCTTAGTGCAAGTTTACCATTGTACATGCAACATACAAATAAATAAAGCACATTTCTTACAAACGTTGACAAGTCAACTACGACATTTGTTTTAGGACAGAGGGAGCATAAACTAAAAAGTGTCATTTCGAACCAGATAATTGCCAAGTCAGAGTCAACCAAAAGAACCTAGATGCAATAGCAAACCACATTGAGTACAAGGGGTAAATTGGACAACCATTAAGTTTGAAATTACTTCTTAGTACTAGAAAGCATCAAAACTTACCAAAATGAAATGCTTTTTGTAATTTAAGGATACTTTCAATGTATTGACTCCACCCTAGCTACTAGCGCACTTAATAAAAAATACAAGTGCTAATTGTTACCTGAAATTGCAGGAGACATCACACCATCACCTATAACCATGCAAGCCCCCCATAACACAACAAGAAGGAGGGCTGTCCGTGACTTTTTATGCTTCTCGAGAAATCGTTTTAATGGCAAAGAAGATGGAGGCTGCCCCAAGTGGCCATATTTGTAAGTAGACAACTCCTCGTCGGCTGCTTGCTGATTGGGGAGTAAACTAAACTTCGCATGCCTGCAGAGCAGTGAGTAAAGGGCAAACGTCCCACCTACGATGAATTGAATTAGGGTTGGTCAATACAGTAAGAAGCACACTCATGAACGAGGTATTTTACCATTGAGAATTTCAGTGTCAACCCACCTTCACCATTATCATCGGCAGTCAATACAAGAAACGTGTATTTGAGCAAAGGAATTAGAGTTAGGGTCCAAAATATCAACGAAAATGCACCAAATATCACCTCTGGAGTTTGATGATGCTGAAGTTTGCCAACAAATATACTTTTATAGACATATAGAGGTGAAGTGCTCAAGTCCCCATACACAACACCAAAGCTTTGATACGCCAATAGTAGATTCCTCGAAATACTTACCCAAGAAAACTAGAAAGTCCAAAACAAATATCAATTAGTATAGCATACTCTAACAATGTGGGGTGTTAATGCTCATACACCAAGTCATCTCAAATAAGAATGTGATCGCAAGTCACGACTCAGAAATAATAACAATAAATAATGTTACATGATGGTAGGAATGGAAACATTAGTAGATGGGCTCGCCCGTCCTATCACCCTACCGTTGTAAAGAGGAAATAGACCATTTTTGTCCAGCTAAACTGACAACTTTAGCCTACATAAATCTGAACTTGGAACAAAAGAAGGAAGGGGGGGGGGGAATCTCACGATTTGGGGAAAATGACTGAAAACCAACTTGGAAATATGAGTTGCAACAGGGACAAAGGATGCCACAGTTACTAGTGCAGTAGGTGCAGGATAGCAGCACAAGGTGGACCTAGTTAGCAGTATTTAATAGGATACAGGCACTATTACTGGTCCACTTCCTTTTGACTAGATTATAATTCAAGTAATATGATTGGAGAACCAAGTAAGTTGTATACTTGTACCCCATATAAAAGGGCTTCTTATGTAATTGTTCTAATCACGACTATAGTCACGTTTTGGGTGCAGACAATCCTATTAACTGTTCCCTTCGCCCAAATCATATATCTAGCCTCTTTTTACCACATCCCACGAGGACAGTAATCCTTCATTTAAATGTTCCGAAAGCTTCCTTGCTTCCGGTGAGCAAAATAACAGTTTGAACTTTGTCACTGTTACAAATAACTGAACCACTTAGTATATCATAATGGCATATGGTATGGATGAACCGACCTTATTCTTATGATAACCTGTATGATTCAAGAATATAAATTGCTCATACCTTAACCACTTAAAGCCCTCAGAACTTAGCTCTTTCCAAACACAAACAACAACAATGGAAAATAAAAGCCAGTCAGGAAAAACACACTACGCGTCAGACCAAGATTTTAACTCGTTTGTGTTTAAAGTTCTACCCACACCATGAAATGGGAAACTCATTTTGGAGAAAACTCGTCCTAATGTCACGAAACCTATCAAAAATTTCAGCTGACTACTTGCATATTGCTTGCATACCAATGTCTCACCACCACATGATCGGCCTTAGCTTAAGCTAACTTTGATTTCTATCCATTTTTTACTTTTAGTTCTTCCAAGAATGCCTATAACACCTATATTTATCATTATGCTTCAAACCAAGTTTTACAGATGCAGACATTGGTGCTTTGTCTTCAAACATACCCTTCATGGAACTTACCCTTCAACTCCTTCGCCCCTTTCCCATAACCAAACTAGACTTAAAAATCAATAAAATTAATGAACTTTACAAGTGATAGTAACATCAATACCACTAGAAATGATTTTACCAAAATTGCCAAACCAAAAAAAAAAAAGAAATAGAAATCAACTTTGCTTCATGAAATCTTGTGATTCTCACCCCCATTTCACAATAGTAATTAAAAAAAAAAAAAAAAAAAAAACTTGGGTTCATCAAATCAACCAAGAAAAACAGCAATTAAAAGTTCATGATAAAAGCAAGAGTACCTTGGGGGAATTGGGACCAATTGCAGGGTCGTGATCTTGATTGGATTCGGATGCGAAACGACCGGATGATCCGGAAGCCATTTGGGGGATTTTGAAATTTTTGTTTGTGTGTTGGTCAGCAACCTAAAGACAGTGATCGTGAATAATTGTGCAGGATAAATAAGGAAAGAGATGAAGGGAGGGGCCGTTTGGGAAAAGAGAAAAGTTGATGGGTTATGATTGGAGGATAGTTTCTCTGCGCTCACGTGTTGTATTTATTTATTTATTCTTTTTTTTTTTCATTTCCTAGGTAAGTATTATAAACGAGTAAACTGCTTTTCTGCCTCTCGTACTATTGCCTCAACATCAATTTGACACTCGTACTGCTGAAACACTAAATGTATGATGCGTACTATTGATTTGGTAACAAAATCAACCAATATTCCTAACGCAGTTAAATATTTAACAGACAAGTCTTTGTAGGAAATTGTTGACCGGGTCAACGCTTACATAGCAGTTGACTGGACAAAAAATGCAATAACATTTATCGAATTTCTAAAATTAAAATTCAAAACGTTCTAGGAAAAAAAATTGTAATTTCAAACCCCCAATCCGGCACACTCCACTCAGATTAATTGGGTTTAAACTCTCATACATCCTTCCGCCTCTAGTCTCTCCACCTCCGGCCGCCACCACGACCAAACGCACAACCAACCCCTCCACCACAGCCCAAACTCACTATCGGAGCTTTCAGCAAATAAAAAGTAGGATTTGAAATTGCTTTTTTAAAAAAAAAATTCAAAACTTATTCTTAGAAATTCAATAAATGTTATTGCATTTTTTTGTCTAGTTAGCCGCCACGTAAGCATTGACCGGGTCAACAATTTCCTACAAGGACTTGTCCGTTAAATATTTAACTGGCGTTAGGAATATTGGTTGATTTTGTTACCAAATCAATAGTACGCATCATACATTTAGTGTTTCAGCAGTACGAGTGTCAAATTGATGTTGGGGCCATAGTACGAGGGGCAGAAAAGTAGTTTACTCTATTATAAACATATGTTACATCTGTTAAAAAAAATAAAAAAAAAATGTCCAATTATTTTTTAATTTAATCTTAAATCAAAAGTATATTTTAAAATATTTTGAACAATCTTTTTTATCGGAAGGAGTAGTATTTTTTAGTAAAATGAAGAAAAAAAATTATAACTGAAACAGTTGAGATATTATTTTAACTTAATCTTAAATCAAAAATAAATATTAAAATATTTTTAGAGGATGTGGTTGGTAGGGAGGAGCGGGGTCCCTCTGGAGCCGATTAGTCGAATGAACCTCCTTATCAATTTGGTCTTGAACTTGATACAGTGGAGGAGCAACTTGGACGTTTTGCACTATAACTTGCTGCCAACTGGCGGAATCACATTGACAGGAGGAGCTCTCTCGAATCCCTTGTTGCATGGAGAGGAAAAACATATTTTGGCCCTAAGCCGACCAACTCATTCTGAATCACTTGAATCTGATACAATAACTTTAACCACCTAACCAACACTGCAGCTGTTTAGCTGTGGTGGGTCCCTGAGGAGGGAGCTCGGTACCGCTTCACCAATTGGGCCATTAGGGGGACTATGAGAGTAGGTTACCATAGCCTTGCCGTTGGCAGCAGCACGTTTGCCGGTGAGAGTGGCGACAACGGTGAATGGCTGATTATGCAATCCGGTTACTCGAGAACGGGGGGATACGATCTGATGCAAGAATAGGTTGGTTCAGGCGATTGCTTGCCTAAGGTTGCATGAAGGGCTGATTATTACCAGGAGCCACAAACACTCTGGGGTGTTGTTGTCGTTTCCAGCCGGATTTGCTAGGTTGGAGGAGTTATGTCGGGAGGCCATGACAAATTGTCTCAAAACTCAAACAAAATACTCAAACAAAAAGGCTTCAACTACGCAATAATCGTTCTAGACAATGGAACCAAACCGATCGATCAAGCCAAAATTGGTGGTCAGTGATGTCAGATCTATGGACAAATAATCTGGAAGATTTTGTGTAGCCTGAAACAAAGAACAAACGACTCGCCGGAAGGTTTCCGGCTAAGTCCTTCGGCCGTGAGAACAAGTAACTTGAATTGATCGAAACCCAAAGTAAGAATGGAGAATAAGAAAAGTGAATAGACCTCAATTGGGGGATTTGGACTCCCATTTATATCGTTTTGTAAGGATTTTAAGGCCCAAACACAATTGCTAGATTGATAAAGATTAAAGCACAAAATAACACAATAGCAAGAACGGAACAAAATTGAAAAATAGATGAACACAAGAGATTTTACGTGGTTCACCAACTTGGCTACATCCACGGGCGACGGAGAATCAATTCACTATAATCAAGAAGAGTACAAGGAGAATCAAGGTGAAAACCTTTCACACAATCTCACAATCTCTCACAATAGTGAATAACCTAGCTTTTCTATCAATCTCTCTCTCTACAAAGCTTCCAAGTCACAAGAATAGGTCTGGAGGCCTGTCTATATTTATACACGAAATATAGACCCAACCCTAGAAGAATAGGAGTCCAAATCACAGCCAAAATCTGTTTCCAAATCGATTCAGGAATCCCAATCCCGACACTGTGGGCGACCGCCCAAGTCATCAGACTGTTGGACCTTTAGATCAGCAATGTGGGCGACCGCCCATAACCCAAGTGGGCAACCGCCCAGACCTCCTGTCTGGTTTTCTTCTCTGTTGCAAGACCAAATCAACCCGAATTGAGAGTCACCCTCAACATGTATGGTGGAGTGATCTCCAACTCCAAGTAGTAGATCCAAAATTGTAGGGATTCAGTTCAATACTGATAGGGAAAGAATGTATTTTCACTTGAGGTCTTTGGGCCGGATAGGAGTACCCTTGAATTACACTCCTTTGATCTCTTAGAATCCTTAGTCGTCTTGGACTTTAAGAAAATTCTTGCTTTAGGTTTGGTTGTGATCAAGTAGAGACTAACGCTGCCCGCCTGCTCGTTATTACCGATCTGGCGAGTACCCCATTGATGTGGTCTGAGGAATAGTGGACTCTTTTTTAAGGTGCTCGAGTTATTCATTTCAGTCAATTTTGTTGGGTTTCGTTGACACATGCGCAGCGGAATTTAGCATTTAAAATTTATGAAACCCAAAGCCCATAGATCCGTTCATATGATTAAATCAAATACAACAATATGAATAGAGGAAAGACTAACCCTTGATGACTTTGAATTCTAGCTATGATCTTGGTGGAGATTTGAAGCTTTAATCACAATAGTAAGAACACGAACTTCGAAGATGATAAGCTTCACCCTCTAGCGGTATCCACACCACGAACGAATATCAAGGAGCTTCTTGATCTTGGTTGCTATACCAACAATTATGAAACACACTTTCACAATTGATAATGACTATATGGAATTTTAATTGTGTATTATTTTGTTCTTCAATCAAGAGATGTCTTGGAACAAAATAAAACCTCTCACAAACTCTTTGGAGACTCACACAAACCTTGGTTGAAGTTCTAGCCGAAATCATCCTTCTATACACAAGCAAGACCTATTCCAAATAGGAAACTTGTGTCAAAAGACATTCCAAATCGAATTAGGAAAGTGTCTGCCGACACCACTGTGCGGCCGCCCAAAATTGGCTGTGCGGTCGCCCAACTTTGGGCGGTCGCCCGGTGCCTTTTGGGCGGTCGCCCACTTAGCCAGAAAAGCTGAAAAATTCCTTTTTAGTCCTTTTAAAGATTCGTTCTATTGTGTGTGACCCTCTAAGATTATACTAAGTTGGTTGGCAATGGGTTAAAATATAAAACCATAAGATATGATTAGGTTTTAGCAAACCGTCATACCTACCCAAATAGTATAACTAGATACAAGTTCGCATTCCTTTTAGAACATGTCATAATCCATTTGTCCTCGATGTCATTGAACACAAGTCATGGTCAAACAGTCAACTTGTTTTGTTCAATACTTTCTCGATTCCGAATATGTTGATAATCCAAATGACATTGATCCAATCAATTCATTTGAGTCCGGCCGAACATTTCATCAACATCATTCCTACGAGAGGCCCAAGCTTGACATCTCTCCGAAGAGGGACAAATCCATTTAGCTTATTATTCTTCCCTACGTGAATCCGATCATGCCAATCATACCCTTTATAACTACCCGGTTAAAGGTAGCGTTTGAATATGTCAAACATAATATTCATCAAGTGGAAGACTATAATAACTTTATGTCTAAGGATTCGAATGACATAACTAATATGAGATATATGTTCGACATAGACCATGACATAAATCTCATACAGCGGGTCATGTCCAGTACCTTGTTCCAAACAAGTACCCATAAATCTAACATGATCATCCCATGATCATTTAGCCTTTATACTAGTGCTTAACAAGTACTAGGGACGGAGATTATTATAAGTAAACATGAACAATAATAATAATCAAAACATTTCTTTATTGATATGAAATAAATGATAACAATTACAACGTTTATTAAACATGGCTAGGGCACCACTACCAACATTCTCCCACTAGCCCTAGGCCCAATCTCCCATGTATCTAATACCCATGGACCTAACATGACCATCATGTTTAGCTTGTGGAAGTTCCTTTGTTAGCGGGTCCGCAACATTGTCATCAGTGGGTACTCTGCATATATTTACGTCTCCCTATCAACGATTTCTCGAATGATATGAAAACGCCTAAGTATGTGTTTGGATTTCTGATGTGCTCTTGGTTCCTTTGCTTGAGCAATAGCACCATTATTATCGCAATAAATGTCTATTGGATTAGCAATGCTAGGAACCACTTCAAGTTCAGTAATGAACTTCTTAATCCAAGCAGCTTCCTTTGCAGCATCTGATGCAGCAATATACTCAGCTTCTGTTGTAGAATCAGCGGTTGTACTTTGCTTGGAACTCTTCCAGCTTACAGCTCCACCATTTAACATAAACACAAAACCCGATTGCGATCGGCTATCATCTTTGTCGGTTTGGAATCTTGCATCCGTGTAAGAATTTACAACGAGATCATCTTCCATAGACCAAAAACGAGTCTTTAGTTCTTCTCAAGTACTTAAGAATCGCTTTTACAGCTACCCAGTGATTTTCGCCAGGGTCGGATTGGTATCTACTTGTCATGCTCAAAGCATAAGATACATCCGGCCTAGTACAAATCATGGCATACATGATGTACCCAATTACTGAAGCATATGGAACATCATTCATTTTCTCACGCTCATCGTTTGTCTTAGGACATTGAGTCTTGCTTAGAGAAACTCCATGTAACACGGGCAAGGTGCCTCTCTTAGAATTTTCCATACGGAATCTTCTAATGACCTTGTCAATGTATGTACTTTGGCTTAAACCAAGTAGCCTCCTTGATATATCTCTATAGATCTTAATGCCAAGTATATATGCGGCTTCACCCATATCTTTCATTGCGAAACATTTTCCTAACCAAGTCTTCACAGACTGAAGTGTAGGAATGTCGTTTCCAATGAGCAATATGTCATCCACGTATAAAACAAGGAAAAGCACTATGCTCCCACTAATCTTCTTGTATACACAAGGCTCATCTTCGTTCTTGATGAAACCAAACTCTTTGACCGATTCATCAAAACGGAGATTCCAACTCCTTGAAGCTTGCTTCAATCCATAGATGGATCTCTGCAATTTGCATACTTTAGAATTCTGTTCAAAACCTTCTGGTTGTGTCAGATACACATCCTCTTGGAGTTTTCCATTTAGGAAAGCGGTTTTGACGTCCATTTGCCATATTTCATAGTCATGATATGCGGCAATGGCAAGCAAAATTCTTATAGACTTGATCATTGCTACGGGTGAAAAGGTTTCATCATAGTCAATACCATGAACTTGCCTATAACCTTTCGCTACAAGTCTAGCTTTGTAAGTATGCACCTTCCCATCCATGTCAGTCTTCTTCTTGAAGACCCATTTGCATCCTATGGTTTCTACACCTTCGGGCGCATCAATCAAATTCCAAACTTGATTGTCTTGCATGGATTGTAATTCGGATTCCATGGCTCCGAGCCACTTGTCCGAATCAGGAGAAGACATCGCCTCTTGGTAGGTTGACGGTTCATCATTCTCAATGATTTCTACCTCATTACTATCCGTTACGAGAAATCCATATCTCTCGGGCTCGGATCGTAACCTACTAGATCTACGAGTTGCTTGTGTATTTTGAACAGGTTCCACAACTCCTTGTGGTTCTTGTTCTTGTTCCACTATTGGTTCAATGTTATTTTCTGGGTTTCGAATTTCTTCAAGATTTATTTTACTCCCACTGATTTCTTTGGAGAGAAACTGTTTCTCTAGAAAGACACCAGTTCGGGCAACAAACACTTTGTTGTCCTCTTGGTTGTAAAAGTAATATCCTTTAGTTTCCTTTGGATATCCCACGAAAATACATTTGTCAGATTTGTGTGCAAGTTTGTCAGATACAAGTCTTTTGACAAAAGCTTCGCAACCCCAAATCCTCATGAAAGACAAACTAGGTTTCTTTCCGCTCCACATCTCATATGGAGTCTTTGGAACCGATTTAGTTGGAACTTGATTTAGTGTGAAAGCAGCGGTTTCTAGGGCGTAACCCCAAAAGGATATTGAAAGATCAACTTGACTCATCATTGATCGAACCATGTCTAACAAAGTCCGATTTCTCCTCTCGGACACACCATTCCATTGTGGTGTTCCGGGTGGAGTCAATTGTGAAACTATTCCACAATTCTTTAGATGATCATCAAATTCTTGACTTAAGTATTCTCGACCTCGATCTGATCAAAGTGCCTTAATACTTTTGCCAAGTTGTTTTTCTACTTCATTTTGAAATATTATAAATATCTCAAATGCTTCACTCTTATGTTTCATTAGGTAAACATACCCATATCTACTATAATCATCAGTGAAGGTTATGAAGTATTGAAATCCTCCCCTAGCATTGCTACTTAATGGTCCGCATACATCGGAATGTATCAACCCCAATAAGTCGCTTGCCCTTTCACCTAGCTTGGTAAAAGGTGTCTTAGTCATTTTTCCAAGAAGACACGACTCGCAAGTATCATATGACTCGAGGTCACATGAACCTAAAAGTCCGTCCCCATGGAGTTTTGAGATACACTTCTCATTAATATGACCAAGACGGCAATGCCACAAATAAGTATGATTTACATCATTAGGTTTAGATTTCTTATTTACATGATAGACATTGTCATTATTTTCATTATTGACATCCAAGATATAAAGGCCATTAAATGAATTAGCAATACCATAAAGCACATCATTTAAATAAATAGAAAATTTCTTATTCTCAATAAGAAACTTAAAACCTTCATTATCCAAACAAGAAATTGAAATAATATTTCTACTTAAATCCGGAACATAATAACAATTGTTCAAAACAAGAATTAATCCGGAAGGTAAAGTGACTTCATAAGTCCCTACGGCTAATGCAGCAACTCTTGCTCCATTCCCCACGCGTAGGTCTACTTCACCATCTTTAAGTAGTCTCCTATTCTTTAGACCCTGCACATTTAAACAAATGTGAGAACCACATCCGGTATCCAATACCCAAGAATCCGTGGTAGAAAGGAGAATATCTATCATATAGATACCTGAAGTCGACGCAGCCTTGCTGCCCTTCTTCTTCTTTTGCTCTTCCAAGAAAGCCTTGCAATTACGTTTCCAATGACCAATCTCTTGAAAATGGAAACAAATTGCATCCTTTTGTGAATCGGGTTTTGCCTCAGAAGCCTTGGCAACACTTGCCTTGCTTATCTTGGTTTTGACAACTTTCTTACCATTTCCTTTGGCACCAGCCTTCTTCCCATCATGAACTAAGAGCACGGGAGAACCTTTCTCCGCAATCTTCATCTCCGCAGTTTTAAGCATCCCATGCAACTCGGAGAGATTCTTATCCATTCCATGCATGTTATAATTCATCACAAACCGATTATAACTTTTAGGCAATGAATTAAGAATGAGATCCGTGGCTAGCTCCAATGGGATTGGATAGCCAAGTTTCTCAAGGTGCTCTACATAACCTTTCATTTTCAGCATATGAGGACTCACTTGTTGCCCTTCATTCATTTTGCAAGTAGTGAATGCAACAATGGTCTTGTACCTCTCTTGCCTAGCTTGCTCTTGAAACATGGCTCTTAACTCCACGCCTATCTCATAGGCTTCCAATGTTCCAAACTTTGTTGGAGTTTTGAGCACATAGTAGCAAGCATGAGACAACTTACATTTCTAGAATCATTACGATGTTTCTTGTAATTGTCTCTTTCTGCCCTAGGGGCAGTAGGTTCTGGTTCAGCAAGAAGAGGCCCGTCGAGAATGTACAACTTATCTTCTTGCCTTAGAACAATTCTTAGGCTACGGATACAATCCATAAAGTTCGTACCATTCTCTTGGAGCTTATCCTTCTCAAGGATCGATCGCAACGAAATTGATTGAGTGTTAGTAGTCATTATCTACAAATATGCAAAATTTCCAAAATTTAATAAGTACCGGTTTTTCATTAAAGAAATAATTAATGTATTTTTCAAACAAAATACTCCCACTAAATTATATAACCTTCATATATATCCAATGTATAATATAATTTAATTGGGCTAAGATCCAACTTTAATTTAACTTTTGAGTCCACGGAGGCGGACCGCTCAAAATAAATTAATTAGGTAGACAATCATGTCAATCATATCCCATATGATTTTTAGATCATTTTATGAGATTTTTTGAGAAATCCAATTGCCAAAGCATGTTAAATATCATCTTTTGCCTAGGCCCAAAACCGTTTTGACGCCTAATTAAGTCCAACCATTTTAAACGCATAGGAACCATTCAATTTAATGCACCTTGCGGAGGCAAGCCCACATTAAATTAATGAACCTCATCTTGCTCATACATGAATAAACTTAATGCACCTCGCGGAGGCGAACCCACATCAAGATCACCCATGTATAAACAAGTGTTTTAATCATGGCATGGCAATGAAGGACTTAAAACTTTCTTTGAAGGTTCATCACATATAGCATATAACATATTTATGAGCACATAATATAAACATGTTACACATCAAGTTTAGCCACTAAATTAATCTCTATTAAATTAAACATGATATTTATGTGTCATTAGTTTCTCTATAATCATGAGGATGAGACTAGTTCAACTTTGGTTATTATCTCCAAATCAAGACAACAAGAAGTGCGGTCGAACTAGGCCATTAGGCAACCACAATCCCGCACTAATTCAAGAAACCAAGAAAGTAGTCCATGTGGCCGAAACTAAGCAATAGATGGTCTCGATGAACGTAGGCCAATTGCATCCACAATTCCACATGGATCTCCAATCTTTGAATCAAGAATTTTGTTTCTCAATTTTAGCAATTATGAACTCTTCATAATTCTAACTTCGTTTTGTCTTTGAAACTTTGATTGCGATCAAGTTTAGGAAACACAATCTCGATGAACGCAGATTAGCCATCCAAACCTTGAACCAATCTTAGAGTCACAAGACCAAAACAAATAGGAAAATCAAACCCCAAAATCCACACACAAACCAACTACCCAAAACCCATTCCAGATCAGCAAGTCTGGACTGGTTCTGTTACTGGTTTTGTTGAATTTTTCGAAAAAATCCAAATTCTGTTTTTGACCAAAATCAGACCTTCTGATCCCCTTGTGCGGCCGCCCAAAAACCCTTGTGCGGTCGCCCAAAACCGTGCGGCCGCCCAAGGCGTTTTGTGCGGTCGCCTGGTGCCATCAGAATGTGCAGAATTTTCAAAGTTCGAAAATTTTGTCTCAAAATTGTTTTTTCCCGATTATTAAAACTTTGATCCAATCAAAAATTAATAATCAACAATTCTGAATCCACCATAATTTATTTATTGCGATTAAATCGTGCGATTAAAGTTGCAAAACAATAAACCACATAAAATCACATAACACATAAACATCATATATTCCAATATTCATATCATGCAAGGCACATAAACAATTTATATACACATAACATGATCTAGGTATTGAAATAATCAACATGAACGGGGCTCTGATACCACTGTTGGGTTTCGTTGACACATGCGCAGTGGAATTTAGCATTTAAAATTTATGAAACCCAAAGCCCATAGATCCGTTCATATGATTAAATCAAATACAACAATATGAATAGAGGAAATACTAACCCTTGATGACTTTGAATTCTAGCTATGATCTTGGTGGAGATTTGAAGCTTTAATCACAATAGTAAGAACACGAACTTCGAATATGATAAGCTTCACCCTCTAGCGGTATCCACACCACGAACGAATATCAAGGAGCTTCTTGATCTTGGTTGCTATACCAACAATTATGAAACACACTTTCACAATTGAAAATGATTATATGGAATTTTAATTGTGTATTATTTTGTTCTTCAATCAAGAGATGTCTTGGAACAAAATAAAACCTCTCACAAACTCTTTGGAGACTCACACAAACCTTGGTTGAAGTTCTGGCCGAAATCATCCTTTTATACACAAGCAAGACCTATCCAAATAGGAAACTTGTGTCAAAAGACATTCCAAATCGAATTAGGAAAGTGTCTGCCGACACCACTGTGCGGCCACCCAAAATTGGCTGTGCGGTCGCCCAACTTTGGGCGGTCGCCCGGTGCCTTTTGGGCGGTCGCCCACTTGGCCAGAAAAGCTGAAAAATTCCTTTTTAGTTTTTTTAAAGATTCGTTCTATTGTGTGTGACCCTCTAGGATTATACTAAGTTGGCAATAGGTTAAAATATAAAACCATAAGATATGATTAGGTTCTAGCAAACCGTCATACCTACCCAAATAGTATAACTAGATACAAGTTCGCATTCCTTTTAGAACATGTCATAATCCCTTTGTCCACGATGTCATTGAACACAAGTCATGGTCAAACAGTCAACTTGTTTTGTTCAATACTTTCTCGATTCCGAATATGTTGATAATCCAAATGACATTGATCCAATCAATTCATTTGAGTCCGGCCGAACATTTCATCAACATCATTCCTACGAGAGGCCCAAGCTTGACATCTCTCTGAAGAGGGACAAATCCATTTAGCTTATTATTCTTCCCTACGTGAATCCGATCATGCCAATCATACCCTTTATAACTACCCGGTTAAAGGTAGCGTTTGAATATGTCAAACATAATATTCATCAAGTGGAAGACTATAATAACTTTATGTCTAAGGATTCGAATGACATAACTAATATGAGATATATCTTCGACATAGACCATGACATAAATCTCATACAGCGGGTCATGTCCAGTACCTTGTTCCAAACAAGTACCCATAAATCTAACATGATCATCCCATGATCATTTAGCCTTTATACTAGTGCTTAACAAGTACTAGGGACGGAGATTATTATAAGTAAACATGAACAATAATAATAATCAAAATATTTCTTTATTGATATGAAATAAATGATAACAATTACAACGTTTATTAAACGTGCATAGGGCACCACTACCAACAAATTTAAGTAAGAAGAAAGCAATGCATTTTCTTGCTGAATCCAAATCATCGCTTCATTGGTGGGTGGTCGTCCATAGTCATGATCTCGTATCTCGTAGGGGAGGGAGGGGTGCTGGTGGGTGGGGGAAAAGGAGAGGGTGTATTTAGGTGGTGACACTGGTGGGTGACAGAAGAAGAAAGGGTGAATAAAAGTGCGACGACGGAGATGGAGAAGACGAATGTGTGAATTTAGTAAAATGGAAAAATTTTGTATTTACTCACTCTGTCCCGGGCTAACATTTTGTTTTATTTCTTAAAATAAAATAGACAATAGGACTCAATTATCATTCTCATAACATAAACTCTCTACCCGGTTTTTATTTCCTATTTCACTTTTTATACTCACAACATTTTTTTTTATTTTTTTTTAAAACTTAATCAAATTGTTTAGCGTGTGACGGAGGGAGTAGTTTGTTTAGGGCAGTGTTCTAAAAGACGTCTGTCTAGGCCGCCTAGGCGCTAGGCGTTCATGAAGCGCTTAAGTCCTGCCTAAGATATTATAATTATTTCTGAATTCTCGGTCTCACCTACGTCCGTTTAGAACCCCCTAGACGCTAGGCCCTGCTGCGATGTCTAGCAACCGCCCCGCACTTTTTAGAATCTTTGTTTAGGGGTGTAAAAATGGATGCGTGGTGTCTTCATAAATATGGGGTGCCAACTGAAGCACTTTCTCTCGGGCAATGCTAGGGGCACAAAAGGATTTCACAAAATGAAAGATACAAAATGAAGTGATGATATTTTATTGGTTGAATCGATAGTGGACCCGGTACATTCTAATTAAAAACAATAATAAAATCATGACACATCATTTTGTAAGCTAAATTTTGTGGCAATTTTTTGTGATTTTATATTTAACCCTTTCCCAAACGCAAGTTCCAATTTTCATTTAGAAATTCGAAGTCCCCCATTAATATAGAAGAACCAAAGTCATCTTCATTTCTTGTAGCCCAGAAAAATGGAAGACCTGAAACCCAATGTCCAAAACCTCACTCCTTCTGTTCCTCCAACAGCTTCCAGGAAGAGACCACTTGACAATACCAATCTCAACTTCGAAGATTCAAACTATTTCAAGATGCGGGCAATTCTCAAAGACATCCGTCCCCAATTTCTTGAGGTGCATTCTTTTTCTCCCCCAATTGTTTCAAGAAGGTTTTTGTTGTTCTTGATTGAGAATTGAATTGCCCCATTTGGGTTTTCATTGAATTTTGTATTTTTGTTAATTGGGTTGATTTGTGTCCGTGTGTATGCCAATTTATGTCGATTTCATATCTGGGTTTCCTTCTTGAATATGCATGATTTCTAAAATGTGATTTCGAGTAGTTATGTGTGTGTGTGTTTTGTGTGCTTTCTGGGGTTTTCCTTCTTGATGCATGACTTTAAACTTTTTTTTTTTTTCCTATGTATATTTATTTGTGGCAGTTACATTTGGATTTACTTTGAAAAAAAAAAAACATGATATGTGAATGATCCAGTGGGGTGGTGTTTTCGGTGTCATTGTGTCAATTGTATTTCTGTATTTTCTTAGAATAAATTGTTCTGGAGTGTGATTTCAAGTAGTGGCTGTGTGTATTGGGGTTTTCTAGAACACAATATGTTATCAAGAGTGTCTATATGAATTGACTGAGAGGTGGGGACGGAGAGGTTTCCTCATGATGAATAATTAAGATCATCTAGTTTTTATAATTTGGGCAGTTGGGCTCTTTAAATTGATTTCAGAAACTGTTTTTGTTGGATATAGTATAATCTGTCTTAAGGTAACTTTACCAGTATTTTATGTTTGATTACAGATGGTAAGAAAAATAGTACTCTACTATCATAATGGCCGCTTAAGTGTTTCGTTCATGATTATATTCAGCCCTCGAGTGTCATTTCTTGGCTTATCAAGGAAGTCCTTTTTGAATGTAAAAATAGAATAATAAACTCATTTCTTAATCTGACAAAAGGGAGGTTCTTTCTTGATGGATATTGAAACTGCTTACTTTTATCAATTTAGCTCTTTTTTGGTTGGCTTCTTTATCTGTTATGCAGTAATATTTACATTTTGTAAATTACCTTTACTGTGATTGTACTACAATGGGGGAAGAAAACAGTATTTGCTACAAGTTCTTATGTTAACTCTCCATGAGAGTCAATTCTTTGCCTAACTTGATTTGTATTATATTCCGTCTGCCCCCCTCTATATTGGCTTGGTTACCATTTTGGAATCTTCTTCTTAAAGATGCATAGTTGAAACGTTAAGTTTATTAAGATTTTGACTTTCACCAATTATCCTTTGATATTAGGCCTATAGATAAGAAAACAACTTCACCCATGTGCATCAATGATATTTATGGAAAATCATTTGATTCTTAAAAAAAAAAATTGACTTTTGAACATGGACCCTTTGAGTGGCAATGCGGCATGTAGGGACTGTATGACTTGGTTTACCTGGATCAATATTGAGTTTCTTAAAGTTTGTGTTTTACTGCAAGAACTATGAAGTTACTCCCTCCGTCCCAAAATGATCTTCTCATTTGTCATTTCTCATTGTCCCAAAAAGTTCTTCCCCATTTCTACAATTTGAGCTTAAAAGGGCATAAACAAAACATGGCTAGTGAAGCCAGTGTTCATATCCTTAAAAAGTTTGAATAGTCAAACGTGAAAATCATTTTAGGACGGAGGGAGTATATGTTAGTTGGTCTAGCTGCAAAGGCAACCCACCTGTCAAAGATCCTCCTCTGTGGTTTCCAAACCAGACTAAGCAATAAAACCATGGGTGAAATATGATTAGTTAAGCGGACATAGCTGTGCTTGGAAACTTCCACTTTCTTCCAATCTAACATTGCGAGTTTCCAACTCCCTATTCGCTCTCGTATCGGTAAAAATTTGAACAAGTTCTTTTAAAGTGACCTATAATACTATTTGTCCCAACAAGGTGAATATATGCTAGTAGATGATGTGGTAATCAAGCAAATGACTTGATGAAAAGAGAAAATAACACACCTGGAAGCAAATTCAAAGACTGGTCTTTGAAGCTCTAGATATTAAGGGACCAAAAAGGATAACTTTGTATTAATGGTGCATCAATAAAAAAATTTAAAGATTTCATTAGGATTATTAGATTTTTACTTATTGTTGGTCAAAGTCCACTTACGTTGACCATCAAAAACAAAATGGGACTATCTTTCCAGGCAGAGGGAGTATTATTCTAGCTAGGCTGAAAATAGAAAAAGATGTGTATTAGCTAGGTCATCTGTATATCCCTGGATGTATTTGTGTTTGTAGACCCTCTAGGAAATGTTGTTTTGATCAGTTATGATGCAATGCTGCTGTTCTTTCAAATGCATGGCTTTAGGAACGTTAGATAGTTCAGAGAAACTATTTAACTATTAAACTACCTAACAGGACTCAAACCCGAAACAGACCCTAGGAAAGAAAGATTACCCTAGGAATGAATTGACCGACTCAAACCCGAAACAGACCCCCTCTAAAGGCCAGGTTAGGGAACTATTAAACTACCTAACACGACTCAAACCTGTCTCAAACCTAACTCAGTTACATATATTTACTTATATACCCCTTAAATTTTTGAATATTATGGAAACACCCAATTACTGCCTCTGTGCCAAAATGATAGTCCCTATTGGCGTTTCAAACATTTTAAGGTTACATTGTAAATTTTGAAAATTCAGTGATTATGAAGCCTTAATTTTGGAATTGGGACTAACTTTCTAGGACAAGTAAAAAGGGGAAATGAGACTATCATTTTGGGACGGAGGGAGTATTTGTTTTTGCCTCTCAAAATTTTAAGAGGTTGCACCCTGCCTCTAGATTCTTACAAAGAAGCTAGGTCGACGGGCTTGAGTTGTTGGGATTGGGCAACTGTTGTAAAATCCTTTTAAGCTGTAGATACAAGTAAATCCTTTATAAAAAAAAATCTCATTTGGTTGTTAACGTGTTCATTGTATTTAGTGTTGTTATATGCTAGCAAAAAGGGGCTGATTATGTTTTTAACTTCTTCATGTTGGAAGGTTCTCCGTACCCCGGAATTCGAGAACTGCAATGCTGCTCAGGAAATTAGAGATAGTAAGTGGTGCTACGTTCTATAATAAATAGCAATATTCTCTTTCCCGACCCAAGTAATCAGGACAAAGCTGAGCCTAACTCGAGGATACTCCATCCGTCCCAAATTATTCTTCCTACTTATTTTTGCTATTATTACGAATGAACTTTGAGTAATCATTATATGTTGGTTTTATTATACTAATGAAAATCTAAAACTTGTAATTGATAGGCCATCAACATTACTATCAAAGTATCAATAACAAGTTTTAGATTTTCATTAAGATAATTAAATATTTAAATAAATCTAAAATATTGCTCAAAGTTTATTCGTGCTAACAACAAAAAAGAGTGGGAAGATCATTTTAGGACGGAGGGAGTAGGATACTTGAGTCGGCCAAACTCAACCTCTTAACGAGAATGTCTGGAGGAAAAATGGATTTTTAACAGCTTTTCTTGATTACTCTTAAAAATCGGGCGTATGACATTCTCTTTTCTTTCCATTTTACTTGCACCTTGTCATTTCTTTGAATTCTTTCAATGAATTGTTGTTACTAATTAAACTCTATATATGGGTACTTCTACTGTAATCGACAGAGATGAGGACTTTTATGAGTCTATACAAAGAGATGACAGCAGAGACGACTCCTCTGACAAAGTGTCAGAATGTAACTCCAAATCCCAACTATGTGAAATCTGAAGAGAAGCCGTCCGTGACGATCCCAAGTCTGTTTGAAGATGCTAGTAAGAAGGACTCGTATATAGTTGGAGGGTCCGCTTTTGGTTGGAATTTCATCACTTTTACCAGCACTGAAGCAATGTATTATGGCAGAACAAAGGAGACGTTTCGTGCTGCTAATCCCGTGCCCAAGTAAAGCCCATTTGTTAAGGATGTAGCTGTATCATAGTTTTCAGCTCGTTTTCATTTTCGCGCCTTGTACTTTTTCTTACCAGTCATTTGAGTAGTTTAGGAAGCGTAACAAAGAAAGTCCGGATAGCTTTGAGACGGTGTTGTGATGTTGTAACCAGTGCAGAAAACCTTGTACTTTGATCCAGCAGAAATGATATGCTGCTTGAACAAAATTGAAATATCATGGCAAAAGTGATCTCCATTATCATTGAGACAGAGACTCCTTCCTTGCTGTTGTCTGTTTAAATACTCCCTATAAATCTCAAAACAAATAAATATTGCAGCTTGCTATCATTTTTAGCAAGCATGCTTTACTTATTTGTACATTATATGTACAAGGACTCTTTCCTAATTTGGAAATGTGACATTTATATTGAGACTAAAAAAAATGAAAATGTGATATTTATTTTAATAGGCTTTAAATTTGGTTCTGAGACATGCCTGCATCAAGGGTCCATAGCTCAGTGGTAGAGCAATTGACTGCAGATCAATAGGTCACCGGTTCGAACCCGGTTGGGCCCTTAATAAAATGATTTTTATTTATTTTAAATAATTCATTTTTTGTACTCCATCTTTACATCTCTATCTATTTTATATTTTTGTTTATACTAGATGTAATTGCAACTAAAATTAGTGATTGCATGACAGAATTTTAGAGTAACAATTTAGCATTACATAATACTATAAATAATACTCCCTCCGTCCCAGTCCCAGAAAGATAGTCCACCTTTTTTCGTTGTTACTACGAGGGAACTTTGAGCAGTTATAAATGCTACTTATAATTATGTTAATGTAAATCTAAAGATTAATATTAATAGTATTTATAATGGTGTATCAAGAACAATTTCAAAAATTTCATTAGAATAATTAAAAGTAGTCTTAATTATTACTCATCCTTCGTAAAACTCATGAAAATAGGGGGACTATCATTCTGGGACAGAGGGAGTACTATAAAGTAACCATGATTTTGAATACTCCATCCGTCCCAAAATGATATTCTTATATTTTATGCTGTTATTGCGAAGGAACTTTGAGCAATAATTTTAGATAGATTTAGTTATACTAATAAAAATCTAAAACGTGTTATTGATACACATCAACAATTCTATCAATAGCAAGTTTTAGATTTTCATTAGGACAACTAAATCAACCTAAAGTTATTGGTCAAAGTTCCTTCGCAATAAAGACGAAAAAAATATGAAGATCATTTTGGGAAGGAGGGAGTATAATAAAGAAGAGGAAGCAAAGACCAATTTATGGAAATCGAAAAAACAGTCATTCTTATATACACAAACTACACATGTCAACAACTTCTTGCTTTACAATCAATTTTATATCAAAAGAGAAACCCAAACAGATAAAATAATTCTGTGTTACATATTTTCTTTCCAATTCCATACCCATTTAGCTCAAACAGAAAATAAAATAAAAAAACAAGAAACCTCAAATTTCATTAAATTCGCGTAAAAAAGAGTTTTTCGAAAAGAATAAAAATGTTGTCATCTTCACTCAGTTTGGAATGTTGCTTTGTCAGAGCTGGATTCAAACCACTGTAACTTCAATCCATCTCGCCCTGAAGTAGAATCTATTCTCATTTAACAAAAAGACCTAAACTAGGAAGATCTAACAACTGCTTGGAGGAGGGTTATTACCCCGGTCAGTAAGGATTGAGTTCACAAGGGCCTCCATTGCTTCAAATCTACCCCGCATGTCCTCTACAGCACGTTGAGCTTCTTTTGCAATACGATTAGCATTATCAATCAACCTCTGAGCCTCTGGAGTTATAAATGGAGCAGGCCTACTAGACACACTTGAAGATGAAGCTCCAGTCAATGCTAAAAGGGTCTTTGATGTACCAACACCTAAAACACGACCCTTTTTTAGACTCCCACTACTCATAATCCATGTATCCGCCTGAAATGGAATTGTTGTAGAATCTACAACAACCTCTGCATTTACTCCTTCTCCTTCTTCACTTTGAGGTTTAACATCCACTTTGTATTGTTCCTAAAACAAACAAATATTTCATATTAGGTATAAAACTGGTAAAATGTAGTCAGATTTGATCAAAGCAATATTGCTAGCTTACAATAGCATTCTTGTGTTTTTCATTTACGAAGATCGGGTTTCCATTCTCATCCCTTTTTAGAGATCCATCTCGAGATTTTTTTGCATGGTATCTAACGAGCTCTTCTAGCACATGCAATTCCTCACCTGGTCTTTTTTGTTTCTGTGATAGAACTACTAATTAGATAATGAAAATATACATGAAACATCTAATGTGATTCTTGCATAGACAAGGTGACATAACAATGAGCCCAAACTTACAGATACACACTACATTGATAGATACAAAATGAGGTGACGATATTTTATTGGTTGCATCGATTGTGGACCCGCCACACTCAAATTAAAAGCACCAATAAAATCACGACACATCATTTTGTGAGCCAAGTTTTGTGACTTTATATTTACCCATCCAACCCCTAAACACCACTTGATTTAAACTACTCTTAACCAATTATCATATACCTTATTATATACAATATCCGTAACCTTCAAAAGAATCTTTACTAAGATTATTGATAATAAGCATTATTGAAGTATACATGTTTAAAAAAACAAAAAAACAAAAGAAAAAGAAACCAAATACTATACTCCCTCCATCCCGCCCGACTTAGGATTTTTGGTTCCGACACGGGGATTAAGGAAAACTATTATTTTAAGAGGAAAGAGAATGAGTGGAGGAAGTGTTGTGAGTATAAAAAGTAAAGTATGAGAGATAATGAGTGGGAGGATTAGTAAAAAGATTGTTGTTGTGAGTATGACAAGTGGGTCCTATTAAATTAAAAAGTAGTATAACCTTTCCATTTTGGGCCGTCCTAAGTCGAGTGGGACGCCCAAAATGGAAAATCGTCCCAAGTCGAGCGGGACAAAGGGAGTATACTTATACCTTCAACACTAAATTTAGCTACAAAATCAATATTTGTCTCTATATTTTGCTACAGATTCAATATCTGTCTCTGAATTTAGCTACAGATGCAACATATGTCTCTAAATTTAGATACGGATTTACAATATGTCTCTAAATTTAGCTAGAGACTAAATATATGTCTTAAACTTTAGCTACAGATAAGGAACATGTCTCTAAACACAGCTACAGATTGAACATATGTCTCTATATACAGCTACAAACTCGATATCTGTCTCTAAATACAGCTACAGATTCGATATCTGTCTCTATTTACAGCTACAGACTCGATATCTGTCTCTAAATACAGCTACAAATTGGATGTCTGTCTCTAAATTTTGCTACAACTTCAATATCTGTCTCTAATTTCGCTACAACCTCAATATCTATCTCTAATTTAGCTACATGTTAAATATCTGTCTCTAAATTTAGCTACGCATCGACTTTCTGTCTTTAGAGTTTGCTACAAATCCATAATCTGTCTCTCTTTAGTCACTACTTCAGAGACAAAATGCATTCTGTCTCTATTTTGTCGCGAAATTAGGGATACATTTGCTTTGTAGCTATTCCGTCACAAATGTTTCCGGTCCGTCTCTAATATGTTGCCAAATTAGCTACAGACAGTATTTGTCTCTGTGTTTCCGTCTCTATATATCAGTTTCCTTGTAGTGTTAAAAGTGCATAAACATAGCATGACTCGTGTGGCAAGTGTTCATATCCTTAAAAAGTTTGAATAGTCAAATGCGAAGATCATTTTGAGACGGAGGGAGTACACATCAAATCCTTAAAGAACAAAGTATATGTCGAACCTCATTTGTCTGTCCCTCATCATCTTTATAAGAAAGCTTTTCCAAGATCTCATGCATTGCAGTCAAGTCCATTCTCAAGCAAGCTTCACCAAGTGGGGATCGAGGTGAAAATGAAGCTGTGTGGGGGATACCCATCAAGATATAGGAAGGAACCTGCATATATCAAAAACAATAACAAGTCATAAGAAACTATTATGTCGGTTTGCATGAGAAGCAAGTTAACCCTCAATACAACCAGTGGCATACTTTTTTGCTTCACTAGCCATGTCGTGTTTATGCATATTTAAGCATAAATTGTATAAATGGGAAGAACTTTTTAGGACAATGAAAAATGACAAATGAGAAGATCATTACGGGACAGAGGGAGTATTTTGTTAAATGGGAACTTATAATAGTGCTAAAGTTACAAGAGTAAGGTTGTATTTGGTATGTCAAAAGACCAATTATAGTTGACAATAACTAACGATAATTTTAAAAAGATACCAATTGGCACCGACCTCAGTTTCCCTTTGAAGAGAAGTCAAAGCAGCCACCAATGACTTTAGATTGGGTCGTTCTCGGGGTTCATACTGCAAACAGCGGGAGGCCAGGCGCACCAACTCCATCCCGTCATCATTAGTAAACTGTCCTTCCAAGCACGAATCTGTCAGCATCCGAAGGTTCCGATCCCGTATCAAGTCAAGGGCCTGACAAGTAATCCAAGTATCAGATTTGCAAGGTCTAAAAATTGGTGCATGTGTAAAACAATAATAATAATAAAAAAAACATCGCTCAAGGGATGAGGCGTCTAGGAGTATTGATCCCTAACCGTACTCACTGTCATATACTCCCTCCGTCCCACCCGAAATAGGACGTTTAGCCAATGAAAATTGTTATAACCTTTTTATTAACGGGACCCACTTGTCATACTCACAACAACTTTTCAGTTACTATTCACTACCCACTTTCTCTCTCCTTCATACTCACAACACCTACTTTTTATATCATTTTTTCCAATAAAATATTAGTATTCTTTAATCTCCATGTCGGAACCAAGAATCTTATTTCAGATGGGATGGAGGGAGTAGAAGTTAAGAGATTCATTGTGGCATTCAATTCTGTCTGATTCGGCCCAAAGGGTTACACTTTCTAATTTGGGGCTTCCCAAATTAGCCTCGTCTACTTTAAGGCCTAACTTTTTAAGAACATATTATAACCCTCAAAATAACATGGACGGAGGGAGCAAAGAATCAGAATTAGAAGTAGTTCATTGTTTGTTGTAGACATTCGATGAGAGACATATACTTACATGGCTAGGAGGAATATGCTTCCCACTGAGAAGATGAAGCAAAAGAGTGCCAAAGCTATATATCACACTCTCTGGCGTCACTCTTCCTAATATAAAGGAAAAAAATAAATACTCGGGAGGAGTAAATGCTAGATTTGTGCTGTAACTTTTCCCATCCCTACTATTTTTCATAAGGCCAAAGCATGAAAGTCTAGGATTACCCTCCTGCAGAAAACGTAATATAAGTAACAGAGAAACAAACATGAGAAAATGGGTAATGAATTGATAAATGGTTTAAAGGTTCACCTCATCAAACAAAATTCTGTAAGCATTGAGGTCATGATATAGGGCACGCCCTTTTACTGTACAATATTCAAGAGCTTCTGCGAGATATAGAACCACCCGTAATCGCATGGCCCACTTCATTGGTTGTGCTTCCCCTGGACCAATCAAGTAAGAGAATCATCTGAAGTAATCCACAAATAGATAGTCCTTCTGACCCATTATAAACATCGATCGCATTTGACTTGTCATGATTTTAGAAGTGTGCTTCACTTGTTTGTGCATTGCTTGTACAATGGTAAATTGCACTAAGATTGTTTCCTGGCATTTATTTTGGGATGGGCTAAAAAGGAAAGATCGACATTTATTATGGGACGGGGGGAGTATATCAAACTTAAAACAGCTAAAGAGTCCACTTGTCTGTGTGTGAGCGAGTGAGAGAGTGCACGAGCATTTAGTAAACTTACAATGGAAAAGGTGTTTTGCTAGTGTATTGTTGGGCATGTATTCTGCCACAAGCAGTCTTTCATCATTTTCACAGCAACAACCAAGCAGATTCGCCAATCTAAGGTTGTGGAGCTGGCCAACAGCTTTCGCTTCTACCTGAAGTAGTCATAGGCCAAATTTACAGTCAAATGTGATAAGGGAAATCTCCCATGCTATCAAATGTGATAAGGGAAAATAACTCAGAGAGATATATAACTCAATCTAGACACCTAATGACATCATTGTCCTCCACTCAGAAGTTTGCAATCTTATTCAGCCTAAACTCATTAAACATGGAGATATGTAAAGAAGCTATTAAATCTGAATGCAGAAACACAAACCAGAAAAAGCAACAATGTTATGATAACTTACAAATGAGAGAATTATCGACAAGATAGATGTGTTAATGTTGAGAGAGGGAGAGAGAGACGTGATTACCAAGAATTGCCGAGCATCAGGCCAAGCTGATCTATTAAAGCGTTTAACAGCTATTCTTGTTTGGTTCTCCAGTTTGCCTTTATAGACGACATTAGGAGCCTTCTCACCGTGCTCAGATACAATGTTCTCAACCGCAAAACCAGATGTTGCATTTTTCAGTTGCTCCAAGGTGAACTCTCGAAATACTGGTAAGTTACCATTATCCCCACTGTCATCATTCCCTACACAAACATAAAACAACCAATTTTTAATAATCTATCCTAGTTATTATTATTGCCAAACAGGGCATAAGTAATGTAATACGGGTAATAGACCCGTTACCATTTTCTGGCGTTTCAAGAACCGATGCTTTATATGGTGAAACCAAACAACATGGGTTGAGCTTAGTGCACGCCGAACCCATGTCAAAAATATCAAGAAACCCCTACCTAATGACAAAAATCACCAAATCTGTCATTAATTAGAAAAACCCCTAACTAAAAACAAAAAACCACCAAATCTGACATTATTAGAAATTCAATCCATTTCCATCAAAATCCATCTTGTTGTATCTACTCAACCTCAAATGGAAAAAAGAATCCAACTCACAATTATATCCCAAATTGTTAGACAATTATCACACATCTTCTAAAGAGAGAAACATGGACCGGTATATAGAATTGAGGAGGTACTCCCCTTAGCACCAATTGGTTTTAAGGTGGAACCTCCAACATAGTTCATTGCCGGCCCAGTCCAGCCCATGCTAATGTTGATCTATAAATTTCTTGATATTTTATCCATAAAATTAACTACACTGCACACACACACATATTAAACTTCCTGGTACCAGTAGTATACTATTTCAGTTTCTCAGAATCATATCACACACACACACACATTAAAGGCACTAACTTCTTGAATCAGTTGACAACCCAATAATGTTCTTAAAAAGAAATTTCTGGGTTTAAAACAAAAATCCCTAATCAGATGCACAAAATAAAAAATTTATCACTATTTCCAGAGAGAGAGAGAGAGGAGCATATACCTTTGAATACGCCTCTTTCCTTCTGCAAGTCAACCTCTCTAAAGTCCACTTCTTTCCTTTTGCATTTGAATCAACAAAAAAAAACCCAAAATCCCCAATCCGCGTATATAGTCAAGAAAAAAGAAAAGTCAATGAGACATTATCAATGAAATAAGCACATTTTTTCACCTCAGAAAACACACACACACACACATTAAAGGCACTAACTTCTTGATATGTCACAAAATAAAACTGTTGAATACTCCCACCGTCCCACTAGAAGTGAGACTAGAGGAGTGAGCACAATATTTAAGATAAAGTGATATATATGTGGTAGAAAATGAAGAGAAATAATGAGTGGGGTAAATAGTAGTGTTGGTTGAATAAAATGAGTGGTGGAAAATGAAGAGAGAGAATGAGTGGGGTTAAATGGTGGGGAATGATGAATATAAGTATATTAAAACATTTCCATTTTGGGTAGTCTCACTTAATGTGGGACGGATCAAAAAGGAAAAAAGTCTCACTTCTATTGGGACGGAGGGAGTATTTGAACAAGAAATCAACATACAAACAAACAAATAAAACACATTTCAGAAGTTTGACAAATTACATTTTAAAAGTTTGACAAATAAACTGCAACACGAGTAACGAGGTTGACTCATTAGCTTCTTCACTCTAACTTGGTCAGCTAGCATAAAATAATTATACAGTATTACAAACATTAAACAGTTAATTTAAGGGTCATTCGCGTAAATCTGGATTTCCCCTCATCAGTTTCTTCAAATAAACACAAACTCTCTTTAATTACGCGTATATCAAGAATCCTCTGCAGTTACAAATTCTGGGTCCATGGTACTGTAATTTAGTGAAGATGAGAGGCATTCATCCCACGACACTTTTGCTCAAGGGGGAAAGATAAAGACGGAGTAAAAAATTCGAATCTCCGGATTTCTTTAGGGGGCCTGAAGTTGAGGGGATGAGTTTCAGGGGTGGCGTTTTCATCTAGGGATGGCCAACGCCGGTCCCGGTTCGGCTTTCATGTTAACCTTAACCGGCCTTTGGTTACACCGGTTCCGGTACGGTTCTGCGGTAATTTTTTTTTTTTATCATACAATAATGAATAAACAACTTAAAAATTATTTCATAAGTGATTTAAAAAAAAAAACTAAATCAACATTATATTGAAAAACAAACATAGAAAAAAATAAAATAAATGATAGTATATAAAAGAAAAAAGAGACGGTGCCCTTTAAATTTTATTAATTAAAGGCAAATTTACAATGAGGGGGACAACCAAATTTTTATTATTTTCATTCATTGAATTTGGGTAAAAAAACAGTCAAAACACGACTTTTCTTGTCAACCTTCCATTAGTAACGGTTAATTCTGATGAAACTGTTAGAAATCTAATGATTTTGATGGTTTTTTAACGGTTTTACTGACGGTTCCGGTTCACGGTTTGGTTGGGCGGTTCGGAACCGCCGGTTCACGGTTTTTTGGGGGGTTGAACCTTAACCGGCCCTTATCCAAAACGGTTCCGGTTTTTGTGGCAGTTCATGGCGGTTACGATTTTTTCGGTTCCTGTTCCGGGCCGGTTCGACGGTTCCAGACCGGTTTGGCCATCCCTATTTTCATCTTCTTTCCACATTTTAATAATCTTGTCCGCTTCACAGCTAATGAGCCTCGTACCCGTTACATCATAGGGGTGGCGTTTTCATCTTCTTTCCACATTTTAATAATACTATAAATAATACTACTCCCTCCGTCCCATTTCAAATTGCAAAACTTGCCAAAAAGGGTGTCCCAACTAAAATTGTAAAATCCAAAAATGTCAAGTTTTAACCCACTTGCACACTCACATCCATTAACCCACTAATATTTTCTACCCCACTTTCTCTCTCCCACTCAACTATCAACACTCACAACACATCACCTTTTTCACTTTTTCCCTTAATTCCCGTGCCAACCTAGTATTTGCAATTTGAAATGGGACGGAGGGAGTATAAAGTACTCCAATGATGAGGAGTGGCTGACTATGTGTTAATAAAGTAACCATGATTTTGAATACTCCATCAGGGACCAAGTCCCAAAATGACCTTCATATATTTTCGTTGTTATTCCGAAAAAAATTTGCAAAAATAATTTTAGATAGATTTAATTATACTAATAAAAATCTAAAACATGTTATTGTTACACCATCAACAATTCTATCAATAGCAAGTTTTAGATTTTCATTAGGACAACTAAATCAACCTAAAGTTATCGGTCAAAGTTCCTTCGCAATAAAGACGAAAAAAATATGATCATTTTGGGACGGAGGGAGTATAATTGTAACACCCCGAATTTTTCTTATAATATCTGAGCATTTAATGGCATTAAATATCCATAAATAACAATAATAAATACTTCAAATTAGGGTTCACAACGGTCCCTTATTTAACCATAAATTCAAACAATAGCGGAAGCGTAACTTAAACTTGTCTTGGTAGGTAACAACCCTAACCATTAATGTACTTCAACTTACATCAAAGTAAATGTACTTAAAACTACTAAATGAAGAATCTTCAATCCACCGTCTTTCTACGGCTGCTTTCCTCGTCTTGTCCTTCTACTTAAATCCTGAAAACAAAATTTATAGAGAAGGGATGAGCGAACGAATGCTCAGTAAGTTCATACGTGGCCTCTCCGGTTACTAAGGAGAGACGACCAGAACGAATACTTAGAATAACTTTTCAAAGATAGGTTCAGTTACTTTTGGATTCAAGGCTGCAGAACAATACAGTCTTATTACTTTTAAGATTTCACTTTCAAAGGATTATGGCACTACAATCCAAAGGGATTCATTCAAGTTTCCGTCAATTCCTTGGTAACGTACATTATAACCTCAATGCCAAAGGTACAATTTGTACACCTAGCTTCTTCAGCCAATAGTGTGGGTCGAAACATATATGGTATCCACACACATATGCTCGGGGTCTAGAATCATCCTTGTAATCAGACAATTCCTGAGAGAAGGCATGTGATCACTCATGCAATCCCTAGTTTAAGGACGAGTCTTTTCTAACTGGACTGTCCGTCAATGTCTTTTCTAACTGGACATTGGATGCCTTAACAAGTAAGTAGTTAACTTACAAGTTAAAATTAGAACATACCATGGTACAAGTATGTGATACAAGTTTCAAACTTCGATACTTAGTAGATCGATGGGGACATCACTAAGTATAGATTATTTCAAGGAACGTTTAATAACGCAGAGTTCATTCAAATACTATCATGCCATACTGATAGCTGTCTTTAGAAAGAAATACTGAATTCCAATAAACAGGAGTTCAAATACTGTAAGGAACGTAATCCCTTACCTGAATTGCTTTTCCTCGCAATCTCCTCCCTGTGCAAATCTACAAGGCACGGAGTAATTTACTTTAGTACTCTCTACATTGTTAACTATTTCTTCTTAGTTAACTGAGAGATGCAGTTTAACTTCTTTACTTCGTTACTTCTTTCTTTACGTTTAAGTTTCTGACTTTGATTTACTAGTCAGTCCTTTAACTTTGATATAATTGCAATTAAGTCCTTTAACTTTGGGTTAATTACAATTTGGTCCCTCAACTTTGGGTTAATTGCAAATTGGTCCCTCAACTTTGGATTAATTGCAATTTAGTCCTTCAACTTTAGTTCAATTACAATTTAGTCCTTCCACTTTGGATTAATTGTAGATTAGTCCTTCAACTTTAACTCAATTGCAATTTAGTCCTTCCACTTTGGATTAATTGCAGATTAGTCCTTCAACTTTCCTTTAATTACAGAAAGATCCTTGGACTTTGGTTTTGTTCATAAGGTCCCCTAAGTTTCTCTTTTTTTTATCACTTAGGCCCCTCTAACTTCAAAGTTTCCCTTTTTTTCTTCCTCCTACTTTAATTCTTTTCAGTTTAGTCCTTTTCTGTTAGGAAACTAACTGAAATTTCTAATCTTTTTCTTTCTCGTTAACTTTTTAACTGTAAAGGTCTTCCAAGTGTTTATTCTATTTCCTCAAGTTACTTTTCTAACTTGTTAATAATTTTTTAATGATTTTTGTTTTCTTTCCATTAGAAACTTAACGGAAACACTAACTTTCCGTCCCAATTCTTAACATCTTCAATCAAGAATCGACACCCAAGTTAGGTCATTATTGCCGAAACCTACATGATCCAAAATCCCTTGATTTGATCAATTTTCTAGTTCTTTAAATTTTTCTAAATTCCCAAACATCGATATTATTCACAATACACTTAACAAGGATCGTTTAAAATCAACAAAATAATTCCCAATGGCCTAGGGCCATTCGGCCGAAACTTGATCTTGGGGGAAATCCATATTTTTTCTTCTTTTGATAAACCCAATTCAAGCTCAATGATTTATATGTTCAATTCTCAAACATTGCATAATATAAATCAATTTAATTCAAGATTATAAAATCAATCTTAAAATAAACTAGTATCAAGATTACTATATTTTATTTTTCATACTATTTAGATCAACTCCAAAATCCTTTAAAATTTTATCATAATTCACTAGCATGTAAAACCCTAAAATTTATATTCTTAATTCATGCATAACTTACGATTTACTAATCCAAATTTGACGAAACAAATTTTGGAGAGTAGGATTTATTATTACCTTGAGAATGATCGGATTGTATCTTCGAAACAGTGGCCGGAAAATTTTCTTCTCCTCCCTCCTAGGCTCGGCCGGCGGCTAGGTAGAACTAGGGTTTGTTTTTTTTTTTTTTTTTTTTGAGTTTATGATAATAAGGATTCCTAATTGACTAACACATTGATTTATACTTGGATTGATTGATTTTTTTTTTTTTTTAAATTGGGTTGGGTTTACTAATATGGATTTCGGCCCATCCAAATCCCTTGGCCCACTTCTTTCAATTATCTTATAACTCTAATTCTCATTCAATTGAGTTAATAAAACCGAAAATAAATAATTAAGTAAATAAAATTTCGGTTATTACAATAATAAAGAAGAGGAAGCAAAGACCAACTTATGGAAATCGAAAAAACAGTCATTCTTTCATACACAAACTACACATGTCAACAACTTCTTGCTTTACAATAAATTTTATATCAAAAGAGAAACCCAAACAGATAAAATAATTCTGTGTTACAGATTTTCTTTCCAATTCCATACACATTAAGCTCAAACAGAGAAAAAAAAAAAATCAAGAAACCTCAAATTTCATTAGATTTGCATAAAATAGAGTTTTCGGAAAGAATAAAAATGTTGAAATCTTCAATCAGTTTGGAATGTTGCTTTGTCAGAGCTGGGAATCAAACCAATATAACTTCAATCCATCTCGCCCTGGAGTAGAATCTATTCTCATTTACCAAAAAGAAGCAATTCCTCAAGAAAGAACCGAGAGATTTACAAATGATTGCATATTATGTTGCTGAATTCCTTTTCGCTTCGAGAGTTGAAGCTTCCTTGAGAGATACATGCGCTTCGTTTTCCATTTTCAGAGCAAAAAGTGAGGCAGCTTGAAGATATGATGCAATGTGCCATACTGGTGAGATGACTTGAGCTTGCATTGCGTCGTTTAATGCTTCTTGAGGCACGTCGCTCATTAGGTAAGATAAACTACGTCGGGCAAACACAGTTGGAGAGACCATCGGTCCAAAGTCAATGAACTGCAAGTCAAAAGTCAAGAGTGAGAGTCAACAGCTGTCCAAGAATCTGAACGTTAAAGTCATTTTACGACTGCCATTGTTAGTCACCCACCCCTTTTTTCAAGATTGTACCCCCTCCGTCCCAAATAAAATGTCGCAGTTGACTTGTCAACATTTTTAAGAAATGTGCTTTACTTATTTGTAGATTGCATGTACAATGATGAAATTGCACCAAGACTCTTAATTTCGAAATGCGATTTATTTTGGAACGGATCAAAATAGAAATGTGACATTTATTTTGGGACGGAAGAGGTAATACCGTACAAAAAAATGAAAATGAACAAGAAAAGACCTGTGTGTAGCATTCTATTGCAGTTTTGAATTCTTTCTGGCGGAACGCAGTATCACCCTTTTTCTTTGAGTTTAATGACTCCTGCATTTGGTCGGTCCACATTTGGAACGAGAGCTGCAAAGTTGAAAGACTGTTATGGAAATGACAACTAAAGATACATCGGCGTTTCAAAAGTTCCGGGAAAATGCATTTTACAACAAAAATAACTCTAAATATGCTACATTAATCATGAATTGCAGTTCACAAATTCAAAGAGAAAATATATCCTAATTTGGCATCATAACTTAGGCATTCACGCATGTGATTGGTAAATGCCCTCATCACTTAACCTAGACCACACGTAACTTGTTGGATTAACCGGAGGATGTGCCAACAGCCTAAAAGTAATACTCCATATACGGTTAATTCTTAAAGGAGAAAGTATATGTCGAACCTCATTTGTCTGTCCCTCATCATCTTTATAAGAAAGCTTTTCCAAGATCTCATGCATTGCAGTCAAGTCCATTCTCAAGCAAGCTTCACCAAGTGGGGATCGAGGTGAAAATGAAGCTGTATGGGGGATACCCATCAAGATATATGAAGGAACCTGCATATCAAGAACAAAAACAAGTCATGAGAAAGTAATCTGTCCGTTTGCAAGAAGCAATTAACCCTCAATACCCTAGTCACATAGTGTATTGCAAAAGAGTCATTTAAAACCAACTACGTTCTCCAATCACAAAATAATAGATTTTTTCTAGAGAAAAATACTACTCCCTCCGTCCTAAAATAAATGTCACACTTTCCATTTGATCCATCCCAAAATAAATGTCGCATTTCTAAATTAGGAAAGAGTATTAGTGTAATTTTACCATTGTACATGCAATGTACAAGTAAAACACATTTCTTAAGAACATTGACAAGTCAGCTGCGACATTTATTTTGGGACGGAGGGAGTATGTTGAACATGATGTGTGTGTCATCTATTAACCATAACTAGTGATGCATTGTCCATATACTGCTGCGGAAAGAACTAACTACTCAACATAAAAAAGATAATCTGAAGAAGATACCAATCACCACCGACCTCAGTTTCCCTCTGAAGGGAAGTCAAAGCAGCAACCAATGACTTTGGGTTGGGTCGTTCTCGGGGTTCATACTGCAAACAGCGGGAAGCCAGGCGGACCAACTCTGTCCCGTCATCATTAGTAAACTGCCCTTCCAAGCATGAATCTGTCAGCATCTGTAGGTTCCGATCCCGTATCAAGTCAAGGGCCTGCAAGTTATCCAAGTATCAGAATGATCCAAAAAATGGTGTGTAAGTAAAATATATTAACACATCAACCTCACGAATTAAGAAGCCTAGCTCAAGGGATGAGGTATATATTGATCCCTAAACGTTCGCTGTGTCGCATAGAAGCTAAGAGATTCATTGTGGCTTTCAAGTCCGTATGACTGAGTAAAAGGGGTTCTACTTTCTAATTTAGGGTGTCCACGCAAAGAGTCTTTAGAGAAACTAAGCTACTTTTATGACTTCCCAAATTACGCTTCTTTACTTTTTCAAAAACATAATTTAATCCTCAATAAAGGGTATTTCGTGGGGAAAAACTTAATTTCGTTGATGGAACGGGGAGTAAAGAATCAGAATTAGAACCAGTTCAATGTAAATTGTAGACATTCGAGAAGAGAGAGATACTTACATGGCTCGGAGGAATATGCTTCCCACTGAGAAGGTCAAGTAAAAGAGTGCCAAAGCTATATATCACACTCTCTGGTGTCACTCTTCCTAATCAATAAAAAGAGAGAGAAAAGTTTTACTAATGCATACTGGTATATCTATAACTCGATGCAAGAATATTTACGTATATGACTTAGATTGAATAAATACATACCAGTTCTTAAATACTCAGGAGGGGTAAATGCTAGATTTGTGCTATAACTTTTCCCGTCCCTACTATTTTTCATAAGGCCAAAGCATGAAAGTCTAGGATTACCTTCCTGCGGAAATTCTAATGTAAATAACAGAAAACACAGAGAAACAAACAGGAGAAAATGGGCAATGGATTGAGAATGATTTAGATTTTACCTCATCAAACAAAATTCTGTAAGCATTGAGGTCATGATAAAGGGCACGGCCTTTTCCTGTACAATATTCAAGAGCTTCTGCAAGATATAGAACCACCCGTAATCGCATGGCCCACTTCATTGGTTGAGCTTCCCCTGAATCAATCAAGTAAATGAATCATGAAATGTATTACTCCCTCTGTCCCAAAATGAATGTCCAAATAAATTCAAAATTTGCTCTTAATCAAGAGCATTTTTTTTTAAATAAAAAATTAGACATTCATTTTGGACGGAGGTACATTATATCTGAAGTAATCCACAAATAGACTTATCAAACTTAAACCCAAAAAGAGGAATAAAGTGATGAGTCACAACTACACGCAGTCATATAGTCCACTTGTCTGTGTGTGAGCGAGTGAGAGGGCACACGAGCATTTAGTTTAACTTACAGTGAAAAAGGTGTTTTGCTAGTGTATTGTTGGGCATGTATTCTGCCACAAGCAGTCTCTCATCATTTTCACAGCAGCAACCAAGCAGATTCGCCAACCTCAGGTTACGAAGCTGGCCAACAGCTTTTGCTTCTTCCTGAAATTGTCATAGGCCATATTTATAGTCAAGAAATAACAAGTGAATTGTGAATCTGTGAAGCAAGCTAAATATGTCTTCCTTAAGTTGTCAAAATGAATGTTCACTGTAATAATCAGTGATAACTAGCTAGATGCACAAGGAAATCTCCCGCACGGTCAAATCGAAAGATAACTCAGAGATATACAGAGTATAACTCAACCTAGACACTAGTGACATTGTTGACCTCCGATCAGAAGCTTGCAATCTTACTCAGCCTAAACTACTTAAACTGGAGTTATGTAAAGAAGCTATTAAAGATGAATGCAGAATCAAAAATCAAATAAAAGCAACAATGTTACGAGAGCTTACTTTGCAGTTAAAAGCGAATCTATGAGTATCTCTTTTCCCTTCACATATGCAAAATGAGGGAAACGTTAACAAGATAGATGCATAACTCCCTCCTTCCCATAATAAGTGCAATTTCCTTTTTAGGTTTGTCAGAAAATAAATGTCGCATTCTATATATAGAAGCAATCTTAGTGCATTTTCACCACGGTTCAATCACTGTATAAACAAGTAAATCACACTCCCTAAAAGGTTGACAAGTAAAACGCGACATTTATATTGGACGGGGGGAGTATTAAGATTCTTAACTAAGAACATGTCAAAGGATGAGACATGGCAAATGGTTGGATCATACAATTGAATCTTGCATGTGCAAATGCTTAGACAGAGAGAGAGAGAGAGAGGAAAAGCGCATTTACCAAGAATTGCCTAGCATCAGGCCAAGCTGATCTATTAAAGCGTTTAACAGCTATTCTTGTTTGGTTCTCCAGTTTGCCTTTATAGACGACATTAGGAGCCTTCTCACCGTGCTCAGATACAATGTTCTCAACCGCAAAACCAGATGTTGCATTTTTCAGTTGCTCTAACGTGAACTCTCGAAATACTGGTAAGTTACCATTATCCCCACTGTCATCATTCCCTACACAAACACAAACCACCAATTTTTGATAATCTATCCTACTTATTATTATTGCCAAACAGGGCATAAGTAATGTATAATAATGGGTAAAAGATCCGTTACCATTTTCTGGTGCTTCAAGAACCGATGCTTTATTTGGTGAAACCAAACAACATGGGTTGAGCTTAGTGCACGCCGAACCCATGTCAAAAATATCAAGAAACCCCAACCTAATGACAAAAATCACCTAATCTGTCATTAATTAGAAAAACCCCTAACTAAAAACAAAAACCACCAAATCTGACTTTAATTAGAAATTCAATCCATTTCCATGAAGATCAATCTTGTTGTATCTACTCAACCTCAAATGGAAAAAAGAATCCAACTGGCAATTATATCCCAAATTTCGCAGCAAATGTTAACATTCATCACATAATTAACAAACTTTAACATAATCCGATCATTTAATACGTTGATCTATAAATTTCTTGATAAGTTATCCATAAAATTAACTACACTGCACACACACACATTAAACTTCCTGGTACCAGTATATACTATTTCAGTTTCTCAGAATCATATCACACACACACACACATTAAAGGCACTAACTTCTTGATTCAGTTGACAACCCAATAATGTTCTTAAAAAGAAATTTCTGGGTTTTAAACAAAAATCCCAAATCAGATAAACAAAATAAAATTCATCACTATTTCCAGAGAGAGAGAGAGAGAGAGAAGAGGAGCATATACCTTTGAATACGCCTCTTTCCTTCTGCAAGTCAACCTCTAAAGTCCACTTTTTTCCTTTTGCATTTGAATCAACAACAAAAACCCAAAATCCCCAATCCGCGTATATAGTCAAGAAAAAAGTCAATGAGACATTATCAATGAAATCAGCACATTTTTTCACCTCAGAAAACACACACACACACACACACACTGTGAGATCTTTAGTATTGAAATAAATGTTTCTTGAAAAACTCAGAAACGATTTGTTTTTACAGATTTGAGAGTTGGTGATTTCTTGAAAGACTGAACAAAGACGAGGAAAATCAAAAAGTTTTGATATTTGAAAAAACCCCAAAAGAACGAATCACGAGCTGGTGAGATTCAAGTAGTGTGGAAATAGAAACACAGCAATCATGCATCAGATCTCTAAATATCTCTATATTTATAAGTATTTATTTAAATTATATTGACATTATTGACTTATTTTTATCTATTAAGGTCTCATTCTAAATATTAATGTTATGTACTGACACTTTGTGGCAAAAGTACTGATTTTCATTTTTCTTGAATAAACGAGTTGCCTTAATTATTCTTAAACCAAAAGGGTAAGTGAGATACGAACTCCCTCTACCCCACTCGAAATAAATTTTTTGATCAACTTTATTATTCTTTGACCCGTAATTGATGAAAAAACAATGATACCAATAAATATTTAAAAATTATTATTATATCACGGTTAGTAATAAATTCAATAACTATTTATAGATTCTTATTAGGATAATTAATTTTTTTCAAATTATTAGATAAGGTATAATTTAATTGATCAAGAATGTTATTTCGAGTAAGATAGAGGAAGTATTCGTTAACTAGACAATAAAAGAAAAATAGGAGTATATTTATATTAAGCATCTTTTCATATGTTTCTATTTCCATAAGTAGTCTATACAAGTAGAATTATATATAAAAAAAAAAATGAGTAAAAAAAAACTACTTTGTATATTAAATTGTTTCAGCCAAAAGTGGTAAATATTTGGGTCAACTTTTGAGTACAAAAGATACTCACGGTCTCAAAATAAATGTCCATCTTTTCTTTTAAATATATCCCGGAGCATATGTCTACTTCTTAAAATGACAAATTATTCCTCCCACTCATTCTCTCTTTACTTTTATACTCACAAGACTAATTAACTTACTATTTATCTCACTCATTCTCTCTTATATTTTACTTTTCATACTCACAACATTTACATCACTTTCACGACTTCGTAACCTTTGTGCAAATGAAAAGGTGGACATATACTCTGGCATGGAGGGAGGGAGTAACTATTTTTCGATGGAGCAAATAATTTCCTATTTCCATAACTATACAAGTAGGACTAGATTAGAGAATTTGACCATACCCTTTATTTAATGACCTTATATTATAGGTTTGGAGATTGCAATAAATTTGGAATTGTTTGAGGGGGATGAGCATTAAAGGTAAGAGAAGAGGGGGAAAGGGTTCAAAAGCATAATAATAAAAAGGGTAAGGCAAATGGAAGAGCATGAGAGAGAAAGAGACATCCCATCATTTCATACTATTTTTCAAAATGGACCCCACAACTCTCCCAACACCACACTTCTGTCCTAATTATTTTGCTTTATGGACTTTTTTTAATTGTGTTTGAATGACCACAAAGTATGGAAAAAGTAAAGCGAAGAGCAAAAAGTTGTGGAATGTTTGGGGGCAGCTAGAAAGAATAGGAAGAAAAGTAGTAAAATGAAAATTAAAACAAGAAAAAAGGAAGTGAAAAGGTTAATTGACTTTTTATATGACTAAAAAATAAGTACTCCCTCTGTCCCTAAATGAGTGTCAATTTTCAAGAAATCTTTGTCCCTAAATGAGTGTCTTTTTTTAACATAACTTTTTCCCTAAACGTTTTTTTTTTTGAAATTTTTTTCACCGGTTTCTTTATACGTGCAAAACTAAAGGTTTGGAAAGGAAATTACAAGATTATATATGAATCGTTGTTACCAAATTGTTCAAAAAGTTGAGATTTTCAGTGTCCCTTAAAATGAAATTTGGACACTCATTTAGGGACAGAGGTAGTAATAAAAATATCAGACGTTTCCTTTTTTATCTCACAAAATAAAAGGGTTGAATATTTGCACAAGAAATCAACATACAAACAAATAAAACACATTTCAGAAGTTTGACAAATCAACTGCAACATGAGTAACGAGGATGACTCAATAGCTTCTTCACTCTAACTTGGTCAGCTAGCATAAAAATAATTATACAGTATTACAAACATTAAACAGTTAATTTAAGGGTCGTTCGCGTAAATCTGGATTTCCCTCATCAGTTTCTTCAAATAAACACAAACTCTCTTTAATTACGCGTATACCAAGAATCCTCTACAGCTACAAATTATGGGTACATGGTAGGTTCTGTATTTTAGTGAAGATGAGAGGCATTGATCCCACGACGAATTTGCTCAAGGGAAAGATAAGACGGAGTAAAAAATTAGAATCTCCGGATTTCTTTAGGGGGCCTGAAGTTGAGGGGATGAGTTTCAGGGGTGGCGTTTTCATCTTCTTTCCACATTTTGATAGTCTTGTCCGCTTCACAACTAATGAGCCTCGTACCCGTTACATCATAGGCGAGTGCATATATTCCAGCTTCACTTTCCAGTGAGCCTGACAAAATAGTCAAACATCGGGTCAACCTCCTCCACCAATGCCACAACAAGAGCGAGCACACACACACATATATACATATACACATACATGAACATATACATATACATAACTACATAGACATATATACATACACATGCATACGCGTACACATATACAGACAGCTGAATAATGAAGATTGAGTTGTAGAAGTTACGTACCAGGTTGGACAATTGTCTGAGATTGCTGGAAACTGTGACCACTCTTCCAATCCCAAAACCACATACTTCCATTGTCACCTTCAATCATGAAAACAAAAACAAAATTACACAAATATTAATTCTTGGGAAAATTACGGAAAAGATTTCTGTCGTTTCTAAATGGAGCGGATAGTCCCTCTTCCGCATCATATTAAGCACATAAGTTAACTCAGGGCATGCATCTAACAATTTGGTTAAATTAATGACCAAATTGCAATTAAAATTTCATGTACTAACACGTATTGCCTTGATTATTTAAGGACAATTTAATCATTTATGTTAATAAAACTGAAATCTTACCTCCAGTAGCCATGACACCATCTTCATTGACCGCCATTGCATTGATGATGGTCTTCTGTTGAGAGCTGCAGGCAGAGCCACCATTCTCGTTGATTAATTCCTTAGTTAGTTCAAACAAAAACGACAGCAAAAAAGAAGTTCCTCTTCTTACGTCACATATTCGTTAAAAAAACAAACACCAATAATATGCAAATAAAGGATTTCCCAGAAATACATAAGACACAAGCAAAGTGACATGTTATACAACTTACAGCATATTGTGCAGAAATTCTCCTCTTGGAAGGCTAAATTTTTTGGTGTTGTCTGCTGATGCAGATGCAAAACTATTCCTGAAATAGAAAGCAAATAAATTGGTTTAAAATGATGTAAAGAATAAAATCAATAGTCCATGTTACAACACCAATATTAGGCACACAATCTCTTGTCGACCAGAATAGTTACATACTCTTTGGGATGCATGGCCATGGCACGTACAGATTTCTTATGATGCGTTAATGTTGACATTGTTTTCCCTGTGCAAAAATGAGCTTTCAATTTAACAACGGGACGGGACAATTTAGTTTTTTCAAAATAAAATTGGACTCAGACTAAGAAATTCTAGGTAACTTTACCATTTCTAAGATCCCAGAACTTAATGGTTGTATCATGTGAGCCAGTTACAACTTGTGGATCCTGGAGGCAAATGATGCAAACAAAAGCTTGTCAATCATGAAAGATCTATTAAAAATATTTCAATATGACATGATTATTTTAAGCAGTAGTATACTATAAGGGACATCTTACCGTAGGCCGAGTGAAAACTGAACAAACTGTATTATCATGCCCAGAAAGAGCGTAAATTTGAGACTTGGTACGGATGTCCCAAACCTGTAATTTTGTAGAATCTAAAGTAAGAATAAATCAAATATATATATATGTGTGTGTGTGTGTGTACATGTGTGTGTGCGTGTGCATACATGTGTGCATATATATATATATATGCACACATGTATGCACACACACACACACATATATATTCTTGATAAGTAGATTAAGATAGTGAAAGAAAAAATCAGTGCACTGGTATTTAAGTCAACTTCATACACGGCAGACAGAGTCACGACCCCCGGTGAGCAGAACGTCGAGAGTTGGATGAAGAGACAAGCAGTAAACTCCACTTAAATGACCGTGATAAGACCGGATAACCTTTAAAAGAAAGAAAATTAAGCGCGTAAGAAAAACTATGGTTGACTTTTTAAAAATAAATAAATAATAAAATAAAACAACAAGTATAAAGTTAGGACCGACCTTGTTTTGTTCTAGATCCCAGCATTTAACAAGCTTGTCATCGCCAGCAGAAAACATATACGTGTGCCTACTGCTAACAGCAAGGCCTGAAAGAGATACCAAAATGAACCGTAAACTTGTGAATGCATAATTGGCATGATACCCTAATAGGGGTATGCAAATGATTACTCCCGTCCCAAAACGATTTTCCCACTTTTGTTGCCGTTACTACGAATGAACTTTGAGCTATAATTATAGGTTAATTTAAATTTACTAATGAAAATCTAAAACTTGTGATTGATAGACCATCAACAATACTATCAATAACAACTTTTTGATTTTTATTAGGATGATTAAATCAACCTAAAATTATTGATCGAAGTTCATTCGTAATAACAACAAAAAAAGAGGGAAGATCATTTTGAGACGGAGGTAGTATTGGGAAAACGAATATTGTTAGCCAATAGGAACAAAGGATACCAGCAGCAATTAAAAATCTACCTCGCACTTGTTCAATGTGTCCAGTGAGTGTCAATTTCAACCTCCCAGATCCAACATCCCAAATCTAGCCAACGCAGGGGAAAACATTTAGCAAGACATTCAAGAGAGAGTGGATAAGACAAACAGATTAAGATATTTTCGTCAATGGTTTCTGATGCATTATAGAATTGGATAATTTCTCAAAAGCCCCTGAAACAAAATATAATTTTTAATAAGGACATAAAATATTTAGTTTATTTTTCAAAAGTCCACAAGGTGAAATTTTATTGCCCAAAAGCCGTTCGAGACACAACTATCAAAGGTTTTTTTACTCCATATATGGGTATCAGAGTGTCTGGTAGACGCGTGTCTCAAAGCGACATATGGATCTTAGAGGAAAAAAAATGTAGAGTCCTTATAAAGAACAAACGCTCCCTACAGAATTTTTCAATCAGCTTGTTGACACACCAGAAAAAGATCAAACACCATCAATCATGATATGATGCTGTGTAGTAGTGATGAAGGACCATTATGATGGAAAACCAATACAAAAGAGTGAAATTGATTTAGCTTTTTTTCAAAAAAAAGATGTGAACAGCAAAATATATGTACTATTTGCATCATGTAGATTGAGTTTAAAAGTAATACCTTGATTGTGCGATCTGCAGACCCAGTACAGAACCAATTGTTGCTTGGATCGAATGCGACCGATCTCACCCATCCCAAATGACCACTGATCACCTTTACAAGTTGACATTTGAGATAAAAAAAGATATCATGACAAGAAGGGAGGAAACTCAATGCGTAAACTCATTGTAGTGCATAGCAAAAGAAAATATTACTAATGAGATTAATATGATTCTTCCACTGAGGAATTTTGCAAGCTACATTACATTGCACATGTTAACGTAAAAATGGGTAAAAACTAATAATCCGGATAAAATCTTCCTTGACAAAATAGACATACTCCCTCCGTCCATAATAAGGGCACAAATTTCCTTTTTGGGTATCCTATTGATAAGTCACATTACCTAAAATGGATTTATGTGGTGGGACCCACTTGTCATACTCACAACAACATCTACTCATTATACTCTACCTCACTTTCTCTCTCCTGCTTTATTTTTCATACTCACAACACCCACTCACCTACCAATATTCTTGAATATAAACTTCCTCCTTAATTCCCGTGCGTGCCCATGTTTGTGCCCTTTATTGTGGGGCGTAGGGAGTATTCATGTATATATGTTGTCATACAGTTAGCTACTCTTGCCACTAAGTTTATTGTATACAACATGATGCATATAATATATTCAAGCAGATCAATACGGATACATTTGCAGGGTTGATGTTGAGGCAGTACATTTTCTGTACGCTTGATGGAACAAAGATACAGGAAAGCCATAATCATATCCTGCAGAGAAGCTATACCTATACATGGATATGCAACTAATGTATAACTTCAGGCTCCAATTCATATCCAAAATTAAAAGTATAGATCCAAACCGACTTATTAAGCATATATTTCATCAATGAAACAAACAGTTGAACATAATAAAAAAATGTAGATTGTCACAAAATGTGTCACTGAGTAACTTTTTAACGTTTTTTTTTCCCATTTAATTTTATACTTGCAAAACGGAAAGTTTAAAAGCGGATAGCAAGGATATTAATGAACGAATTTTTACTATTAAAAGTCAACCTTTTCAGAATGACCTTAAATAGAAAAAAAAAGGTCAATCATTTTGGGACGGAGGGAAAAGCAGTTTAAGAATGAAGGAGTAATTGTCTATGAGTAGCATGCAGAGAGCCTATTATACAATAGACTTTGCAGATAAAAGAAGATTCGTACCCTGTAGTTTTTCCATGGAGCACGCCACACAGGACGTGGCCACCTACTTGGTATTCTCTCCATAAGCGCTACAGTTGAGAGATTCCTGAAGACAAGAAGGTAAATTGTGTTAAGAAAGAAAATATCACATCTAAAATGGATGGTGAATGCATCAAACTACAGTTTGCAATATAAGTTGTGTTTCGTTGGATACTCTACCTCACTGAACGATAATATGAAGTAGGCCGACACAGTTTCATTAAAAGTGTTTAACAAACCAACATAAATAAAATGCATGCTTCAAACTCATAGTTATTTCTAGACTCAGTTTCAATATAAACATAATGAAATCAGATTCATTGAGAATGTACAAAGAAAAAATATTAGAGACTCTGAAGGACAATATATCCCTCCTTCGAAGCAACGCAACATCATCTTATGATGTATGAGTCGTGCAGCAAAAATCTCAATACAACAGCTAAGCCTTAGTCCCAAAATGATTTCTGGTCGGCTAACATGAATCGATGTATGGGCTCATCTATGAAGAGGTAAGAAAACAATGAAAACAAGTGGAGAGATGGTAAAAAAAAAAAAAAAAAAAAAAAACATAACAGCATAAATATATAAAAAATAGAAAATGTGAAAGCTAACAAGGCATTTAAAAGAATACAAAAAAATCTTTACAAACAAGCAATTCAAGCCGATAAAGAATTATTGAGGTGTTGCACCACGTAAAACAAAACCGCAAGGAAAATTAAACGAAGTATATGCAAAAGGTGCAAAGAAGGGAAGTTTCAAGAACCTTTCAGATGATCCATGAGCAGGAATAACTGCGCTGCTTCTGCCAGCTGAACTAGAATCAACTCTGTAAAAAAGAATAATAGAACACAATTACAAAATTGTGTGTTTGTGGGCAAGCAGAAACAGAATGCAGGCATGAAAATCAAGATGGAATGAATATGATTTAGGTGCCATTTGTCCATGAGCAGTCAGGACTCATGAACAAGTTGACAAATTTAAAGGTCAATATACAGTAAACAAGAGTTATGGTTGAAAACAAAATTCTTACGGGCCCTTCGGTTGGATGGAGGGAGCAACAACTAAATCAGTTTGAGAGCCAGTCTTGTGAGGATCTCTCAAATTTTCCGGACCTGCACATCAAATCCAATTTTGAATCAAAAGATACTCGTGGAGCCCTCTAGGCTCACAAAATCAAACATAGAACTAATATTTTTCTTTTAAAATAGATTACTTCTTTAGTATCTTGCTTAATCTATGATCTATCTAGGGCGAATATACTTTCTGATTGACAGGATGTGCTTTAGTCATCACATATCCGCACCTTAAGGTGTAGTTGGGCTAAAACCGGTTGAGAAACCTTTCCGCAGATTCCATTTTTCCTCCATTCACACTCACAGGACTAATTCCCTTATATACACGAGATAATATTTTTCCCACAACCAAAATTACAACATTGTAGGAGTGGAGCATTTAATGCACAACTCCTCGATAGATAGTATCCATCATCCACACCTATGGATATTTGCTATTGACATGGCGGCCACAAAAATAATGTTCAATTTTATGACCCTCCTAAACTAACTCCCAACCACCCGGTCAACAAGTACTAGTTACAAGCCACTTTGTATGTTCTTTCCTGCTTCCTATTTCACAACTAGGGCTGCCTTCATCTACAGTACAAATAGACATACTTAACCACAAAAAACATGCTTGTGTCTCTCATGCTCATCTACAAAATTAGAAAATTAGATACTATATTGAAATGCATCTTGGAAACAAGAAGAAACAAACTAAATAAGTACCTGGAAGTGCAAGGGTATTCAAAGAGGTAGATGTTAGTGCAGCTTGATCGACCGCTCTAGACTGAGTAGGAGGCTTTGTTGTGCTCTTGATCCCACCATACTCCAAACTTAACTTCAGTACCAAAAAGATCCAAAAAAATCTTTTAGCACCACAGTTATAAAAAATACACAATTAATCACCAAGTACTCATCATAACTGTACAATTGAGAAAAATGGGGATCGGAATTGTCACACAGACGCACTACATACATATATACCTACTGATAACCCATGAGACCCTTCTCCAGAAAAATGTCAATCTTGCCCCCACACAGCCCACCCACACTCACCTACACACTCACTTAATAACTTACGTGAAAAACTTGTTTTACGCTTGCTTTGGTGTAACACGTGTTTTTTTTTATCTCTTATGGAAAACCCGTTTTTTCATCATCTTATTAGTGTAAAACAAGTTTTTCATAAGTAGTTATATACTCCCTCCGTCCCATACTTATTGCTACTAAAAGTGAGTGCACAGGAATTTAGAAAATATGTTGGAAAAGTAAGTATTGTGAGTGTGTAGGAGAGAGAAGATAGGTTAGTGGATAGTTGTTGTGAGTGTGTAGGAGATAGGAAATTGAACATTTTGGGTAAATAGCAATAAATATGGGACGCACAAAACGGAAATAAGTATCAATAAGTTTGGGACGGAGGGAGTGTTGTCAGATATACACTCCTATTTGATAACCCCTTAAACCCTTTGAAACAATCAATTATAAGCCAGATTTGTCAACACAAGCAAATTGATAATTACTGACTAACCTTGTGGCTCAGCCGAATCTTCTTGCTGCGATCCAAAAAACAAAAAATCAAGAATTACACAATGTGTAAAGTAATGAACTTTGGTATTGAAACAACGAATTAAAGCTTCAATTATCAAATCGATTAGCAACATAATTGGAAAAATTAGCAAACCTTTCTGGGTCTGGAGGAGGGAGTTGAGAGTGGAGAGGGGAGAAAAGATCGAGAGAACGCTTTAGCGTTTTGAAACTGAGCTTCTTCAATGACTGTGGCTCCACCGGCAAGTCCATCTCCGTTGTCGGCCCCGGCATCGTGTCCGGCGCGCTCTTTGTTTTAACGCTCGAACACTTCTCACCTCGGAAACCTACTCAGTTTATGAACGAACTAGTTAGTATAGGAAAGTGGACGACAACAGAAGAACCGGGCACTATTGAGGGGCTACTTGCACCCAACAAAATTCCAAGTGCACTGGTCAAATTATGCCATTGTTGTCTTTTATTCACATATATTCAAGGGTATGCGTTACATTCATGATGTACGTATATGTCAAATCTATATATATATATATTAAAGTTGGCCAAAAGAGTTATGGTATTGACATGTGGACAAACAATGGAAAAAACTTTAAAGTTGGCCAAAAGAGTTATGGTATTGACATGTGGACAAACAATGGGAAAAACTTGCATTTGGAGAAGCCACATCAACAACATACTAATAAATAAGTGACTTTTCATTTTCTTTTCATCAGCTAATACTATTAGCTAATAATAATAGTTACTAAAAAGGGTAACTATAATAGTTAACTATTATAGTAACCATTACTATTATTAGTAATAGTTAACTATAATAGTTAACCATTATAGTTAACTACTACTCTTAATAGTAATAGTTACTATTATAGTTAACTATATTAGTTAACTATTACTATTAATAGTATTAGTTAACAATATTAGTTACAATGCAAGTTAAATATTACTATTAATAGTATTAGTTAACTATAATAGCTACTATTATAGTTAACTATATTAGTTAAATATTACTACTAATAGTATTAGTTACTACTATATTAGTTAACTATTACTATTAATAGTATTAGTTAACTATAATAGTTACTATATAGCTAATTATTATTATTAATAGTATTAGTTAACCATAATAGTTACTTTATAAGTTATTTTTTACTATTAATAGTATTGGTTAACTATAATAGGCTACATACATTAACTATTATTATTATTAGTAGCATTAGTTGATTATAATAGTTATTATATAAGTTAGATTATTAATTTTTAATATTAATTAATCATAATAGTTACTATATCAATTAACTATTACTATTAATAATATTATTTTATTATAATAATTATTATAATAATTATTATTATATAGACTAATCATTGTTATTAACATATATATTAACTATTACTATCAATGGTATTAATTAATTATAATAGTTATTATAATAATAGTAATCATATAGATTAATTTTTATTATTAATAGTATTAGTTAAAATGATGATTACTGTATCAATTAACTATAGTTAAAAGACATAGTATTGGTTTCCGTGCAGAGCACGGGTTACCCGCTAGTCCAACATAAAAGAGAACTCCAGTGTGTTATGCAAACACATGGATTTTCACTTTTCACGGACTCCTTATGCCATTTGTTTCAAAATATGTCATTTTATACTTCTCCACACATGTTAAGAAATTCAATTAATACATAACAGAAAAAAGATATATACCCCTAAGAAAATCGGTTACTTAGTAAAAAAATAATTAATATTATGCCCCGTCGAATTTCGACGGGTTACTTACTAGTATATTTGTAAATTTGAATCGTTAAAATAAGTTTATTTTTAAGATAAAAACAGGAAAACAACCAACTGTCACCACACTTGCTTTAATCTGACATGCAATACCTTGACGACCAATTAGATATTTTTCAACCCCTTATTATTTATATGATGATTTACATAAATACAATTTTTTTGGCCTTCTAGAATGTTCCCACAAATACTGGTGTCAAATTTTGAGTAAACTGCTTTTCTGCCCCTCGTACTATGGCTCCAACCTCAATTTGATATCCGTACTGCTGAAACAACAAATGTATGATGCGTACTAACGTTTTATTTGCAAAATTAACCAAAATACTATTTAATCGTTAGTATTTTTAACAGATGTTATTTTATTTAACGGGCATTAATTTATTTTAACGAATATCAATAACTTAACGATTTTTTTTACAACTTTTTACATATCGGTCCTTGACTCGTTTTTTATGTTCGTTTTAGTCACTGCCCAACCTATTTAATGTTTCATGTCACTCTTCTTCTATGTTTGTCAAATTTTCCGTTAAATTCCCTATATAACTATGGCACTATAACCACTCAACCACCATCCTCACCAACATCATTTTAACCATCACCGGCAAGCTCTACCTCCACTTGCAATTGTAACTCCGGCAAGCAATTTCCCCAATTCTTCATCATTTCTCATTGCCAATTGCACATGTCTAGGGTTCATCCTTGTCTTCTTGTTGTCCCTCGCAGCATTTTCGGCCAATTCCAATACCTAATTCAGATTTCCCCAACTTCCAATTAATAATCATTCATACAATTAATGAACTCAAACTGAAGGTTGGAGATGGGAATCGGAAAGTTACCTCAGCAGCTAGGTATTCGAGAACGGCGGCGAGGTATACAGGAGCACCGGAGCCGGTACGCTGAGCATATCGGCCTTTCTTGAGCAACCTAGCGATTCTACCGACGGGGAACTGAAGGCCGGCCTTGGTTGACTTGGTGTCACGACCCAAAAACCCGCCTCTATTTTCTTAGTAATAAATATTTAATTATTTATTTATTTCTTATTTATTTATTTAAATAATTATGTGTGCATTTTGTGTTTCATAATATTTTATGTCTAGCATTTAATTGGTTATTTGTGCTAGTGTAGAGTGTTGGGTCTTAGTTGCTAGAGGGGAGTATAAGAGTATTGTGTTGTTAGTGGAGGAGAGGCCCTAAGTGTAACTTTTTAAATATTATCATCCACCTCCCTACCTCCCTCTCCCTCCCTCACCCTCATTCACCTAAACACACACACACACACTCAATCATCTTCTCTCTCTCTCTTCCTCCATGAAAGGTAAGAAAACTCTCATCCTTCTTTCCTTATTTTGGTCATCTTCTATTCATTATTTCTTATTGCTCATTTTATGAAAAATGCATAGATCGTCGCTAGGATCGTTTAGAGCCAAGAAAATTTGAATTCCGTCATCTTTCATAATTTCCAAGTAACTTACTTTCCCCCTTCTTTGTATATTAATGCTCATAATTACTATCTATGATGCTTGGGTTGTTAAGTGATGATTTGTGGGAAATTTAGAATTTATTTGGAATTTATTGGTATTTTGTGTAATTTTATATTATTTATGACTATGTTCAAATCTTAGTAAAATTTGTTTATAGTTGTTATAGAAAGCTTTTATAAGCTTAGAAGTCATTTTATACTTCACTATACAAGTTAGAATTTGTTGTTTTGGATACGTAGTTTTATGTTATTTAATAATTTTGGGGTTATTTGGGTTTTAGAGGCACAGGAATTAAGTTTTCTTGTCTTTAAATGTTAGGATAGAAGTATATATAGGTACTCCTAAGATTTAGAACGAAAAGAGTGAAATTCGGAGCCAAAACAGGGATTTTTCATAATGTCCGGCCGAACACTTTATAAAAATTGTCCGTTTTACGTTCAATCTTCCTGAGGCCATAACTTCTTCGTCCGGACTCCGTTTTGGACGTGTAAACTATCGTTGGAAATCTATTTTCGAGTACTACGCAAGGGTTCTATTGGACGCATGGTTCCAGATCAGAATGGTTGTCTTATTGTTGAGGTTTAAGATCAAGGTGTAGTCTCGGTCTAGGTTCCGTAGTACTAATCTAGTTGACTTAGTTGGGCACCGTGGAACACTCTAGTGTTTGTTAATGGTTCCTTTGTGAACAAATGTGTTGTGAAATTTGACAAAGTATTGTTTAGGAATGTTTGGGCATCTTATGATGTGTTCAGGATTATTCCAATCAAATTGATTTTAGGATAAGACTTGGTCTAGGTTTTAGGTGATATCCTATAGTACCTAGAGGGTTGTTATGGAATAGCAAAGTGTTGGGTTTGGTCCATTTGTGATCATGTATGAATAGGTGTAAGCTTTTGGGTTCGTTTGGGGTGTTTAGAATTGGTTCGTTTATGAACGGATGTAAAGTGTGAAATGGTGATTGGGTACCTGTGATTTTGATTAATCTTAAGGTGCATTTATTCGGATTTCCTATTTGGAATTCCATGTGTAAAGAGATGGTTGAGTTCTTGGTCATAGTACTCTTTATGAGTAGACGTTTAGGGTCATTTTGGTAATAGTCTTTGTACCATTTGTGAGTGACCGTTGGATTGTGCTCTTTATGAGTAACTCGTGGGTATCACCTTTAGGATGTATTTGGTATGATCCCTTATCATGGAATCATCATGTTCTAATGATCAATGTTGTTGGGCTCTCTATGAGCAACCCCGTTTATTGTTGTTGGACTATTTGTGAGGAACTTCTTGTGTTCGTTGTTGTTGAACTCTTCATGAGTAATCGTTTGCATCTTTATGGTGATTATTTGGAATGGTTCCCTACTTTGGAATCACTAGTTGTTTATTTAAGCTAGTATTTATTACTTGGCATTTATTGGAAAGTCCAGCTGGTATTTGTGGTTGTGTCGGGCGATGGGGAAGATTATAATGGCAATGAGCCGAGTCCATTATAATGTTGCCCATTGTTTTGCCCTTATTTTCCTCTTTCAGATTGGCCTTGGTTGAGATGAGCTAGCTTCCTTCGGAAGTAGTCTAGCTAACTTTTTGGAGCATGACTTTGTGGCATGGCTTCCACCCTTTGTGGCATGTTACATTATTATGGTTCCGGTACCGAGGTTGTGATCTTCAGCTGTTTATGCTACTACGAAGATTGGTTGAGTGATTAATTTGTCGGTTCTGTCCGAGGTTCTCTTCAGCTGTTATGCACCTATGGTTGATAGATTGATTGGTTGGTTCTGACCGGGTTCTTATCTTCAGCCGTTTGTGCTACTACGAAGATTCATTGATTGGTTGGTTCTGCGCAGAGGCTTCTTTGTTATATCCGTTTGGTGAAACCTTGGCTCAGTATCCTTTGTTACGTGTTTATTTCAGCTTTATGTGCTGCATGATGAGTTGGTCGTTATTTCCAACCGGTATGGGACGGTTGGCGATAGGGAGCCTCTCATTTGTTGTTAAGTGATTGTTTATGGAGAATGCTTATTGTTATATTACTGTTCATGATAGCATGACACCTAGTTGCATTTAGTAGCTTACTGAGATTTTATCTCACCCCGTTTATTTCTATCTTTGTTTTTCCTTACCCCCCCCAGGAAAGCAAGTGGTAGCGTCGTGAGGTCCGTTGTAACGGGAATCTTCTGGGCAGGTTGACCTTCTTTGGGGTAGTTGCACTCCGGAGCCTTTATGTATTTTGTTGTGGGATCGTAGTCGCCCAGTGTTATGTAAATATTGTTGTCCTTTGGGTATTTATATTATTAATAGTTGTTCTTGCTTCCGCGTTTATTTCTAGTCTCCGAGTTATAATCTCGTTGAGGTGTTGTTTGTTGGTATTGGTTTTATAAGTTGAATTCACGCGCCCGGTTTGGTATTTAGCATTTTTGAGATGTATATTGTAAATTTTATACTTATAGATTTTTGGAATTTTCGGGGCGCGACAGTTGGTATCAGAGCAATGGTTTTAGATTTTGAAAGAGAATAAAAACTCTGATATTGAATAGGTTTCAATACTTGGGTGTTATAGGTTTGAGCGGTTTAGAAACTAAGTTTTCTTGAAAGATAAGGTTAAGGTAGAAGTGTTGGGTTTTGTGCAATCATGCGCAGCGGAATAAACCCAAAAGCCTAGATCCGATCCGGAGATGAATTTAGAATACTAACCGTGACGGAGCTTTAAAATTTCGGATCTTTGAATCTTTATTCTTCGCGCTTCTTTGAATCACGAACGCAGGAACACGACCTCAAAGCTTGGATCACGAACTTGGAGGAGTTGATGCCAACACCCTCTATGTTTATCCACACGCGAACGAATTTCAAGAACGATTCTTGAACCGGATTGCTAGACCCAATAGAAACTCTTTCTACTTTGAAGGCTATATGAAAAATCAATGTTCTTGTTCTTGAGGAAGAAGAATAACTTGTTTTTCTCTCTCTCGGAGGCTATCTAATTGATATGGAATCAATTCATACTGATTAGGTCGTTGTTAGAGGTTTATATACTTATTAGTCCCAAACCGTTTAGGAGAAATAGGTTAAAACCCGTCACAACACGAAATCAGTTTTTGGGCCCGAACAGGGCCTGCTCGGCCGAGCACCTTTTCTCCAGAAAATCTGACCTTCTGATTTCCCATGCTCGGCCGAGTCATATGAGGTGCTCGGCCGAGCACCATCAGAATTCCGATTTTAGCCTTTTAAACAATTCGTCCTTTTGTGTGTGACCCCATAGGATTATATTAAGTTGGCAATGAGCCCAAACACATTTGTGCTCATAAATCATGAGCGGACTCTAGCAAGCCATCATGACTACCCAATTAATATAACTTGTATAAGTTCGTGAATCCTTTATAGAACATATTACAATCTCTTTGTTTCACGTGTCTATTGAACGTAAGTCATGGTCAATGGTGAACTTACAATGTTCAATGCTTTCTCGATCCAGAATGTATTGATAGTACAAATCTTATTTGAGCACGGCCATGCATTTCATCAACACCATTCTTCGAGTGGCCAAAGCTTGACATCTCTCTTTTACGAGGAACAAATCCCTTCTTGATTTATTACCTTTCCCTACATGAATCCGATTACGCCAATCACATTCTTTATAGCTACCCGATTAGGGGTAACGTTTGAATATGTCAAACGTAATGTTCATCGAGTGGAAGACTGTGATAATCTCAGGTCTAAAGATTCCAGTAATATAACTATATGAGACTTAATTATGACATTGTGACCATGACATAAATCTCATATGGGTCAGTCCAGTATTTGGTCTCCAACAAATACCCATAAGTTTAATTGTATCCCATACACCATAATCATCATATGATTATCCATTAAACTTATACTAACAATTAATCATAATTATCAGGGACGGGGATTATTATAATAAACATGCAAATGATATAATAATCAAACATTCAATATCTTTAATATATAAATAACATTAATCGTTTTACAAAACGTGCCTAGAGCATACAACACCAACAATCTCCCACTTGCACTAGGCCTAATTAATGTATCGAATACCCATAGACCTAACATGACCATCATGCTTTGCTTGTGGAAGACCCTTTGTCAATGGGTCGGCAATGTTATCATCAGTCGGTACTCTGCATATATTCACGTCACCTCTGTTAATGATTTCTCGAATGACATGGTAACGCCTAAGTATGTGTTTGGACTTCTGATGGTTTCTTGGTTCCCTTGCTTGAGCAATAGCACCATTATTGTCACAATAAAGGTCTATTGGATTAGCAATGCTAGGAACCACCTCTAGTTCAGTAATGAACTTCTTAATCCAAACAGCTTCTTTAGCAGCATCAGATGCAGCAATATACTCAGCTTCCGTTGTAGAATCAGCGACAGTACTTTGCTTAGAACTCTTCCAGCTAACAGCACCTCCATTAAGCATAAATACAAATCCAGATTGCGATCTAAAATCATCCTTGTCGGTTTGGAAGCTTGCATCTGTGTAACCACTTACAACAAGATCACCTTCCACACCTCCATACACCAAGAACGAATCTTTAGTCCTTCGCAAGTACTTAAGAATCGTCTTGACTGCAATCCAATGATTTTCACCAGGATTTGATTGGTATCTACTCGTCATGCTTAAAGCATACGAGACATCAGGTCTAGTACATATCATGGCATACATGATGGATCCAATAGCAGAAGCATATGTAATCCCAATCATTCTCTCACGCTCATCAGTCGTCTTAGGACACTGATTCTTGCTTAGAGATATGCCATGACCCACTGGCAAATTTCCTCTTTTAGAGTTTTCCATGCGGAATCTCTTGAGAACTTTGTCAATATATGTATCTTGACTTAAACCAATCAGTTTCTTGGATCTATCACGATAGATCCTAATGCCAAGGATATAAGCGGCTTCTCCCATATCTTTCATAGAGAAACACTTTCCTAACCAAGTCTTTACAGACTGTAGTGCGGGAATGTCGTTTCCTATGATCAATATGTCATCAACATATAGTACTAGAAATAATACTACGCTCCCACTAATTTTCTTGTATACACAAGGTTCATCTTCGTTCTTGATGAAGCCAAACTCTTTGACCGATTCATCAAACCGAAGATTCCAACTCCTAGAGGCTTGCTTCAATCCATAAATGGATCGTTGCAATTTGCATACTTTATTAGAATTTTCTGGAATTACAAAACCTTCAGGTTGTGTCATATAAACATCCTCAAGTAAGTTCCCGTTAAGGAACGCTGTTTTGACATCCATTTGCCATATCTCATAGTCAAAATATGCGGCTATGGCAAGTAAAATTCTTATAGACTTGATCATTGCTACGGGTGAAAAGGTTTCATCATAGTCGATTCCATGGATCTGCCTATAGCCTTTCGCTACAAGCCTAGCTTTATAAGTATGCACCTTTCCATCCATGTCAGTTTTCTTTTTGAAAACCCACTTGCATCCTATGGTTCTTACACCTTCGGGCGCATCAATCAAGTTCCAAACTTGATTGTCATACATGGACTGAATTTCAGATTCCATGGCTTCAAGCCATTTATCTGAATCAGGAGCGGACATCGCTTCTTGGTAGGAAGTAGGTTCGTCATCAACTATGACTTCTACTTCATTGCTATCCGTCATGAGAAATCCATATCTCTCAGGTTCGGATCGCACCCTACCAGTTCTGCGAGGAACTTGAGTACTCTGAACCGGTTCCACAACTCCTTGTGAAGCTTGCTCAGATCCAACATTTTGTTCCATGTAATTTTCGGGTTCTTGAATCTCTTTGAGATTAATTTTACTCCCACTAATTCCTTTGGAGAGAAACTCTTTCTCTAGAAAGGTACCATCTCGAGCAACAAACACTTTGTTGTCCGTGCGGTTGTAAAAATAATATCCCTTAGTTTCCTTAGGGTAACCCACAAAATTACATTTATCAGATTTTGGTGCAAGTTTGTCAGAGATCATTCTCTTAACATAGGCCTCACAACCCCAAATCTTTATGAAAGACAAACTAGGTTTTCTTCCAGTCCACATCTCATATGGAGTTTTTGGAACAGATTTAGTTGGAACTCTATTTAGTGTAAGAGCAGCAGTTTCTAGTGCATGTCCCCAAAAGGATAAAGGAAGATCAACTTGACTCATCATGGAGCGGACCATATCCAATAAGGTCCTATTTCTCCGCTCAGACACACCATTCCATTGTGGTGTTCCAGGTGGAGTTAATTGTGAAACAATTCCACAATCTTTAAGATGATTGTCAAATTCTTGGCTTAAATATTCTCCACCACGATCAGATCGTAGTGCTTTAATAGTTTTTCCAAGTTGATTTTGTACTTCATTTTGAAATATTCTAAATATCTCAAAAGATTCACTTTTATGCTTCATTAAGTAGACATAACCATATCTACTAAAATCATCAGTAAAAGTTATGAAGTATTGATATCCTCCCCTAGCACTGCTGTTCATTGGTCCACAAACATCAGTATGTATGAGTCCCAATAAGTCACTAGCTCTTTCACTACTCTTAGTAAAAGGTGTCTTAGTCATCTTTCCAAGTAAACAAGACTCACAAGTTTCATATGATTCTAAATCATGTGAATCTAAAAGTCCGTCCCCATGGAGTTTTGAGATACGCTTCTCATTAATATGACCAAGACGGCAATGCCACAAATAAGTATGATTTACATCATTAGGTTTGGATTTCTTATTTACATTATAGATATTATCATTATTTTCACTTTCAACATCAAGAACATAAAGGCCATTAAATGAACATGCAGTACAATAAAGCATATCATTTAAATAAATAGAAAACTTCTTATTCTTAATAAGAAAACTATAACCTTCATTATCCAAACAAGAAACTGAAATAATATTCCTACTCAAATCTGGAACGTAATAACAATTGTTCAAAACAAGAATTAATCCGCTAGGTAAAATGACATCATATGTTCCTACGGCTAATGCAGCAACTCTTGCTCCATTTCCCACACGTAGGTCCACTTCGCCATCTTTGAGTAGCCTTCTATTCCTTAGTCCCTGCACATTTAAACAAATGTGAGATCCACATCCGGTATCTAATACCCAGGAGCTATAAGTAGAAAGAAAAATATCTATAACATAGATACCTGAAGTAGACGCAGTCCCACTGCTCTTCTTCTTCTTTAGTTCTTCCTTGTAAACCTTGCAATTGCGTTTCCAATGACCAATCTCATTGCAGTGGAAACAAATTGCATCCTTTTGGGAAGCAGGTTTAGCCACAGTAGCATTGACAACATTTGCCTTGCTAATCTTGGGTTTGACAACTTTTGCCTTACCCTTTCCTTTGCCTTTCTTTCCTTCCTTTGACACTATGAGCACAGGAGCGGCTTCTTTACCAATTTTCTTTTCTGCCTGCTTAAGCATCCCATGCAATTCATATAGAGTCTTATCCATCCCATGCATATTAAAGTTCATGACGAACTGGTTATAGCTTTTGGGCAATGAATTAAGAATAAAATCGGTAGCCAACTCATCATCAATTGGATGACCAAGCCTCTCTAGTTTCTCAAAGTAAGCCTTCATCTTTAAAACATGAGGGCTCACAGACTGCCCTTCGCTCATCTTGCATGAGACAAGTGCAGCTATAGTGTCGAACCTCTCTTGCCTTGCTTGTTCTTGAAACATATCTTTCAACGAAGCAGCAAGGTCAAATGCCTCCAAGTGCTCAAGAGTCTTCTGAAGCTCTGAACACATGGCCGCAAGCATAAGACAACCCACCTCACGAGAATCATTTGCATGTTTCTTGTAGGCGTTTCTCTCATCCTTGGGTGCATTAGAAGCAGGTTCTTCTTCAGGAACGGGCTCTTCAAGAATATAGAGTTTGTCCTCATGCTTTAGAACAATTCTAAGGCTACGGATCCAATCCGTATAGTTAGCTCCATTTTCTTGAAGTTTCTCCTTCTCAAGGATAGATCGCAGTGATAAGTTTGTATTTTGAGCCATTATCTACAATTATGCAAACATATAATTAAATATAAGTACCAACTTTATTAAAGATATTAAATATTAGTATTTCACAAATACTCCCACTAAATTATATAACCTTCAAATACATCTAATGCATCATATAATTTAAATGGGCTAAGATCCATCTTTAATTTAATTTCAAGTCCGCTTTGGCGATACTGCTCAAAATTAAATTAATTAGGTAGACAACTCTTTGTCAATCATATCAAATATGACTCTTAGATCCTTTATGAGATTTTAGACATCATATGTCTAACATGTTTTAATCTCATCTGTGCCTTAGGCCCAAAACTTTGTCTTTTGATAGCCTAATTAAGTCAAACCATTTTAAACGTATAGGAATCACTCTTTCCTCATCTTGCTCATAAATGAATAGAATTAATGCACCTCGCTTTGGCAGAGCCCACATAAAACTATCCACGTACTCGCAAGTGTTTTAATCATGGATTGGCACAAAACTTAAGTTTTATGAAGGTTCACCACATATAGCATATAACACATTTATGATCACATAAGATAAACATGTTATTCTTAAAGCAACGGTTAATAATTTAATTAATCTCATTAATTAAATTAAGATTTCATGTGATTGATTTATGGGGATAAATTCTTTAACACATTATTGAGAGCACGATTGTACGGTCGAAACTAAGCCAAAAGGCATCCACAATCTCGTACCAAATTTAGAAACTAGAAGAAACAACTATGTAAGGTCGAAACTAAGCCAATAGGCATCCACAATCCCTTACATAAAGTAACTCGATTCTAAATTCTTTTGTCCCATCAATTCATTACTTTGACCTTGATATTTGTTTTCAGGAAACACGGTTTCTCAAACCAGCCATCTGACAAACAAATTCAATCCAAAGTGATTTTAAACAAGCCATTTAATTTCAGGAAACACGGTTTCTAAAACCAGCCATCTGAAAAACAAATTCTGTCCAAAATCAACCTGCTCGGCCGAGTCCTTTGAGGTGCTCGGCCGAGCGCCTCTGTGTTCCAGAAAACACTTTGCTTCTGACGACTCTGCTCGGCCGAGTCTTATAGACTGCTCGGCCGAGCACCACGAACAGAACAGATTTTCTTGTCGAATTTTAATTCTAAGATTGCCTTCTCGATTCATTTAGGATTTGGTGTTCATAATGATCATATCATCATGTTCATCAAAACCTTGAATAAACGATTTATTCATGAATCAAAGATCATCAACAAATCAATCCAATTAATTTTTGATAATCTAAAGGAACATAATAATCAAATTATTATTGCAATCGTAGATCCCACATAACGTATTTAAACGGTGCGATTTTATGATTTCAATATATCTCATATACAAACATAAAACTCAGATCACATAAACATCTTGAATCCAAATTCTCATAGCATGCCAAAACATATAATCCAATTATATTATTAACATGTTATTATTAAAATAGTCATGATGAACGGGGCTCTGATACCACTGTTGGGTTTTGTGCAATCATGCGCAGCGGAATAAACCCAAAAGCCTAGATCCGATCAAGATGATTAAATTAATACGGAGATGAATTTAGAATACTAACCGTGACGGAGCTTTAAAATTTCGGATCTTTGAATCTTTATTCTTCGCGCTTCTTTGAATCACGAACGCAGGAACACGACCTCAAAGCTTGGATCACGAACTTGGAGGAGTTGATGCCAACACCCTCTATGTTTATCCACACGCGAACGAATTTCAAGAACGATTCTTGAACCGGATTGCTAGACCCAATAGAAACTCTTTCTACTTTGAAGGCTATATGAAAAATCAATGTTCTTGTTCTTGAGGAAGAAGAAGAACTTGTTTTTCTCTCTCTCGGAGGCTATCTAATTGATATGGAATCAATTCATACTGATTAGGTCGTTGTTAGAGGTTTATATACTTATTAGTCCTAAACCGTTTAGGAGAAATAGGTTAAAACCCGTCACAACACGAAATCAGTTTTTGGGCCCGAACAGGGCCTGCTCGGCCGAGTCCTTTAAGGTGCTCGGCCGAGCACCTTTGCTCCAGAAAATCTGACCTTCTGATTTCCCATGCTCGGCCGAGTCATATGAGGTGCTCGGCTGAGCACCATCAGAATTCCGATTTTAGCCTTTTAAACAATTCGTCCTTTTGTGTGTGACCCCATAGGATTATATTAAGTTGGCAATGAGCCCAAACACATTTGTGCTCATAAATCATGAGCGGACTCTAGCAAGCCATCATGACTACCCAATTAATATAACTTGTATAAGTTCGTGAATCCTTTATAGAACATATTATAATCTCTTTGTTTCACGATGTCTATTGAACGTAAGCCATGGTCAATGGTCAACTTACAATGTTCAATGCTTTCTCGATCCAGAATGTATTGATAGTACAAATCTTATTTGAGCACGGCCATGCATTTCATCAACACCATTCTTCGAGTGGCCAAAGCTTGACATCTCTCTTTTACGAGGAACAAATCCCTTCTTGATTTATTACATTTCCCTACATGAATCCGATTACGCCAATCACATTCTTTATAGCTACCCGATTAGGGGTAACGTTTGAATATGTCAAACGTAATGTTCATCGAGTGGAAGACTGTGATAATCTCAGGTCTAAAGATTCCAGTAATATAACTATATGAGACTTAATTATGACATTGTGACCATGACATAAATCTCATATGGGTCAGTCCAGTATTTGGTCTCCAACAAATACCCATAAGTTTAATTGTATCCCATACACCATAATCATCATATGATTATCCATTAAACTTATACTAACAATTAATCATAATTATCAGGGACGGGGATTATTATAATAAACATGCAAATGATATAATAATCAAACATTCAATATCTTTAATATATAAATAACATTAATCGTTTTACAAAACGTGCCTAGAGCATACAACACCAACAAGAAGTTGGTGGAGTTATGAGTTGTGATGTTGACGTCGAGTGTTTCTTCTCTTCTGGTATATCAAGTATAGGATTGATGTTAATAGTGTTGGTCCCCTTGGGGTGAGTTGGTTTGGGAATCGAGAGTGCAAATTTGAAGGCTCGGGCATATCTATTTCGTAAAGTGGACAACGTTTTGTGCTATGTTCGCATGTTTGTTATCATTCATGGATTTATGCTGAGGTGTATTCTCGAATACGGAACTACGTGATTGTTACTAGTATATATAGGATGATTTAGTTATGTCACCTATGCGAGATATTGATGAGTTAAGTGGTATGGTTTAGCTTTCCGTGTGTTACAAATTTCTTGTGTGCCATCGATAGGTGGTGAATATTTCTATATTAGTATGTTTGACTTTGTTTAGGAGCATACTAAGTATATATAATGTTCAGGTTTTATATTGAAAATCAGAAAATCTTTATTATAAGGTTGTGCTGGGAATTTAGCTTATTCTGTTGGCAATATTAATTTTGAAGTCTTGGGTATAATTTATATTGGGGGCAATATGTCGCTTGGTCGATAGGGAACTTGGGTTATATGATGAGTTAATATAAGCTACAATACTGATAGGTGAATCGGTGGACGTATGGTATAGGTTGGGTTAAAAGAGTTAAAGATTCAATTTGAGAATTTCTCGATAGGGGATTTTTCTTTACTTTTAGTACATCTACGTGAGTGCATCGGAATTGTTTAGTATGAGGAAATACATAGTTTATTATAAGTGATATTAAGAAGTTGAGTTATTTATTATACTTTTAGAATCATTTTAGTACATGAATGGAGTTGAGTTAAAGCAATACGAGTTATGAGTATATTGTGGAAGTTATAATCATTAATGATGGTAAGTGCGTTAAGTTTGAAGGACTAGACACATTTTGAGAGAGTAATAATTTCTCGAACTATATTGAAGGCATTTTGAGTTTTGGTTAAATGGTTGTTTTATGGTTCTAAATCTCTTCTTGGTGGCGTTTCTCGTTTTGGATTAAGGGTATGTAAGGAAAGTTGGGTACAGACACTTGGGCATATTAAAGAATACAATGATGTAGTATTGGGTCGGTTGGACTGTGATTAACTAATAGATTTATTATGATGGTAGTAAAAATCGAGCCTAAGTATCATCGAATTGATAAATGTATACGTGAAAGACTAATGTGGGTTAGCCATTGAAGATTTAGGATTTGCTAAATTCCTGTGGGGTGTACAAGCACGGATTATTAATTTAAATGGGAGTTAGAGGAAATCTCGTGAAGGTAAAATTTGGGTTGTTTTACGGACTACTGGGTATTTGTAACTGTTTTAGGCTTTCAAAGATTTGGAGTAATGTGATGATGAAATTATAGCGTGGATTTAAGTAAACATTTTGTATTAAAATTTTGGGCTTAAATTGTACCTCTAATTTAAGGTGCCATCTAAGGTGAAAGCACTATAATGGAAATCCTTGGAGATATAGCCACTTTGGTGAATATTATGAGGATGGAAAATTTCTTTAGCTTTCCCTATTTTAAGAAGTTGATTAAGCTCGAGATGGTTTAATGTTTGAATTTCTGGGAAGTAATACTAAGTATGCGGTTTACAAATGGAAGTATCCTTGCAGTGTAATTAAGTTTATGAAATGAGATAAGCTTGTAGTATCTCGAGAGTTATGTTTAGGAGCAATTTGGATTCTTCGATTTTGAATATGGATTCTAATTAGTAGTGAAGGTAACGATTGAAGGAAGTTAAGTACGAGAGGTTGTTATGTTGTAAGCATTATTTAAGGTTACCATATGATGGTTTAAATTGGATGATTGAGAAATTCGGGAAGTGACGGAACCAGCGTATCCGTGGCTATTTGATCTTTCGGGTAAGTAACTTAAAAATTCGGGACGAATTTTCTTTTAAGGAAGAGTGAATGTCACGACCCGAAAACCCGCCTCTATTTTCTTAGTAATAAATATTTAATTAATTATTTATTTATTTATTTCTTATTTATTTATTTAAATTATTTATTTATTTAAATAATTATGTGTACATTTTGTGTTTCATAATATTTTATGCCTAGCATTTAATTGGTTATTTGTGCTAGTGTAGAGTGTTGAGTCTTAGTTGTTAGAGAGGAGTATAAGAGTATTGTGTTGTTAGTGGAGGAGGGGCCCTAAGTGTAACTTTTTAAATATTATCATCCACCTCCCTACCTCCCTCTCCCTCCCTCACCCTCACCCTCACCCTCATTCACCTAAACACACACACACACACACACTCAATCATCTTCTCTCTCTCTCTTCCTCCATGAAAGGTACGAAAACTCTCATCCTTCTTTCCTTATTTTGGTCATCTTCTATTCATTATTTCTTATTGCTCATTTTATGAAAAATGCATAGATCGTCGCTAGGATCGTTTAGAGCCAAGAAAATTTGAATTCCGTCATCTTTCATAATTTCCAAGTAACTTACTTTCCCCCTTCTTTGTATATTAATGCTCATAATTACTATCTATGATGCTTGGGTTGTTAAGTGATGATTTGTGGGAAATTTAGAATTTATTTGGAATTTATTGGTATTTTGTGTAATTTTATATTATTTATGACTATGTTCAAATCTTAGTAAAATTGGTTTATAGTTGTTATAGAAAGCTTTTATAAGCTTAGAAGTCATTTTTATACTTCACTATACAAGTTAGAATTTGTTGTTTTGGATACGTAGTTTTATGTTATTTAATAATTTGGGGTTATTTGGGTTTTAGAGGCACAAGAATTGAGTTTTCTTGTTTTTAAATGTTAGGATAGAAGTATATATAGGTACTCCTAAGATTTAGAACGAAAAGAGTGAAATTCGGAGCCAAAACAGGGATTTTTCATAATGTCCGGCCGAACACTTTATAAAAATTGTCCGTTTTACGTTCAATCTTCCTGAGGCCATAACTTCTTCGTCCGGACTCCGTTTTGGACGTGTAAACTATCGTTGGAAAGCTATTTTCGAGTAATACACAATGGTTTTATTTGACGCATGGTTCCAGATCAGAATGGTTGTCTTATTGTTGAGGTTTAAGATCAAGGTGTAGTCTCGGTCTAGGTTCCGTAGTACTATTCTAGTTGACTTAGTTGGGCACCGTGGAACACTCTAGTGTTTGTTAATGGTTCATTTGTGAACAAATGTATTGTGAAATTTGACTAAGTATTGTTTAGGAATGTTTGGGCATCTTATGATGTGTTCAGGATTATTCCAATCAAATTGATTTTAGGATAAGACTTGGTCTAGGTTTTAGGTGATATCCTATAGTACCTAGAGGGTTGTTATAGAACAGCAAAGTTGTAACACCCATCGAATTTCCTGTTAAATATTTGACATATTTGTTAAATACCTGAACTTGCATATTATGTGCTAGTTTTACTTGGGTTAAAGTTTTAACTGCTTTAAATAGTTAAGGTGGTTAAATGTCTAGTTTTGACTTTTGGGTCATTTGTGAAAATTTGACTTCAGGGGTGTTTTTGTTAAAAGTGAAACTTGAGGGGCCTAAGTGCAATTCCTGGATAGTTGATAGATAACCTTGGGTTGCCTTCTTCTCTGGGTCATTATTTCCCAAATTTCTTTACGCTCTTCCTCTGTTTCATAACCTAGGGTTAAAAGTTTTCCCTATTCCCGACTCCTCGGGTTTAATTATCCCTCCGTTCTTGATTCCGATCCCGGATTAATATTCGTGGCGTTGAATAGAGCGTTCCAGGCCGAACAGAAATAAGTTTTGGTCAACTTGAATTTTGACTAGGTAAGTTATTAGCTCCCCCTTGCTTGTAATAACATGCATAAATGTTATTCTCGGTACTTATGATTGTTAATTTTGTGTTTGGGGTGATTTTGGTGGTATTTGTAAATTTGGGACAAAGGGAGTAATAACTTCTCTGTATAAATAATGAAAGAAAATGAAGGAGGTAGTTTTGAACTTGAAATTTCATTCTGGGTATGTTGAAATGGTTAGTAAATGTTACTCCTACGTTTTGGGACGGAAATAGTTTAACCTGGGAAGAAATGGTAATTTTCGCATTTTAGCACATTGTGCGACCGCACAAAAATGAGTGTGCGACCGCACATCTTTCTGAAGGGTTTTTCAAAGAAACCGACTTGCTTGTGTGCGGCCGCACAGTCCATGGTGGGCGACCGCACAGTTGTCTGAAAAACAAAGATGTTGTTTAAAGTTTGTATAAAGTTGGAAGTAACCCTAGTTAAGGTATATAACCTTAATATAAGATGTCCTAGCAAGTGTTGTGATACTTTAGGGGCATCAGACTTGGTCTTAAACATGTATACTCATTGAATTAAAATGAGAACATAGGTATAAGAGTAGTATCTCTTCTTTATGTCTTGGAAGTGCTATGAACAAGCACTAATGTGTTATACTTGTTGTGAATCCCATGATTGTGCACCTTAAGGGCATTAGATCAAGGTCTTAGACTTGAACATCCTAAGAATAGGATTGGGATTTTGTAAGAGTAAATGTATAACTCTTATACTTGTTTGAATGTCCAAAGATTGGAAGTTATAACTTGAAGTATAAGACATTAAAAGCTTGTACGTGACTTGAACATCCATAGAAATGGATTAAGACTTGAATATAAGATAATAAAATCTTGTACTTGACTTAACACCAATACATATGTATGGTAGTGAACTTGAAAGTGCTATGAACAAGCACTAACGTGTATGAGACTTGTTCTTGTTGTGTATGTGCAAACATTGCATATAGTTGCTTGATAACAAGGTGACTTCTTGATTACTTGAAGCATGTTCCTTGTTGAGCTAGTCCACTACATTTGGATTAGTTCCTTTCCCGTTGTTCAAGTAAATATCTACTTGTACTTTCTTGTGTGAGTCCAGCTGGTTCTCCTTGCTTGTTCGAAAATGTATAGGTTCACGCTTGTCGCGAGAGCTGGGGTTTAAGTGACAATCGGGTCCCTATGTATTTCCGCGTGACCCCTTACTACCGGCCATAGTAAGGGCATAGCTTCCTTAGTTGGAGCAATAAGCCTGACTTAAGTGAATGCTAAACTCTTGTCTTGAACACCTCATGAATAGTCATGAGTAATAGTATTGAGAATGACACTGGTTACCGGGTCTTCTGTTCCTGTTATTGATCGTGATGTCAAAGTAATACAAGCTTCGACAACAACGGTATTCTTGGGAGGAATAAGGAAGGAAGCAATATCCTTATAACTTGCTTGGTTAGCTTTATGTGCTACTTTATGAGTGGATTATCCTCTCATATACTTGTTACTTGATGATACTTGAGACATGATTACTTGAGTACCTATTTGAATTGCATGATAACATGTCATGTAGTTGCATCTAATAGCTTACTGAGATTTATCTCACCCTTTATTTGCTCCCCTCCCCAGGAAAGAAGGATAGTGCGCAGTGAGGCTCGACATAGTTGGGAGCTTGCTTCGCAGGTCGTGATTATTTTGGGGATTGTGTCCTTTTACACTTGGTGAGGACGATGTATTATGGGTTTTGTAACTCCTTATTTTGGGGTAGACAGTTCTTGTTGTCACTAGACATTTTGTATAGTACTCTTAATGCCAGCTTATGTGCTAGGCATGTTTCCGCTGTGTATGTATTAAGTTTGGTTTTAAATTTTCTTGTCTAGAACTCGTGTTGTGAGCTAGTATAGCTCCTTACTCTAGAGTATATATATAATGTCAGTTTGTTAAACAAATGTCATTAAGTTTCTTGTTAAGTTTCTTGTTTCCCGTTAGGCATTCCCATCCAGGTTCGAGGTTCTATTAGGGGATCCCGGGACCTGGGGGCGTGTCAGGTTGGTATCAGAGCTACCCTGGTTTGGCTACCCTGTTTAGCTACCTTGGTTTGCTCTAAGTCTGGATAGGGTCTATGGCCTAGGTATGGGTGAGTCTTGGGGTGTTATTAATAACGCTGAGTGTTTACCTACAGGTGCAATGAGTTCTGAAGGTACAAGTGGTAGTAATCAGCTGAGATCTATAACTCCTCAAGAAGAAATGGTTGATAATGTTGACTGGGATTATCCTAATCGCCTTACAAGGTTCTTGAAGCTGAAACCTCGTAGTTTTGATGGGGAATTTGATGCTAAGAAGGCAGAGGAGTGGATTGAAAGCATTGAGAAGATCTTTACAGCCTTGAGATGTGCGGGTGGTGATAAGGTAACCTTTGCAACCTTTAAACTTGAGAAAGCCGCTGAACATTGGTGGCAAGTGTTGAGTAAAAGTTGGGAACTGGAAGGTGTACCTCAGACATGGGAGAATTTTCTTAAAGCTTTTAAGTCGCAGTTTATTCCAACAGTGGTCCAAGACAGAAAGGAGATGGAATTTCTTAATCTGGAGCAGGGAAGTCTGACCGTGGGGCAATACTCAACCAAGTTCACAGAATTGGCGAGGTATTGTGATCACTTAGTTCCAAATGAAGCTAAGAAGGCCCAGAGGTTTGTTAAAGGGTTGAGGACTGAGTATAGGAAGCAACTTCTTTCTCTACAGCTCACCAGTTATCAGCAAGCAGTGGAGAAGGCTTATACTATTGAAAATGATATTGAAGAACACAAGGTGAAGTTGGGAACAACCATGACTGGTCGTGTATCAGAGAAAACTCAGGGTTCTGGTTCTAAAGGTGGTAAATCTGGCCGCCAAGATCGTCGATTCCGACAGCCAACTGAAAGTAAAGGTAGTGTGTCAACTGGTTCGAGGACAACAGTCCAAGGTTCCAGGAGAGTATGTGGCTATTGTTCAAAAGAAGGCCATTCTGAAGACAAGTGTTGGCTAAAGCAAGGAAAGTGTTTATTGTGTGGTGAAGTGGGGCATTTTGCTAGAAATTGTCCTAAAAATAGAGGAAATCAAGTTGGGGGTACAAGTCAACAGGCCTCAGGTTCCAAGAGAGATAGTGGGGGTCGACCAAAAGTTCAGGGTCGAGTGTTTGCTTTAGATCAGCAGGGTGTAGCTGAGTCTTCTGCGGTCATAGGAGGTATTATATTACTTTCTAGTACGAGAGCGCGAGTCTTGATAGATCCAGGCTCATCTCATTCTTATGTGGCATCTCATTTTGTGTCGCATTTGCATGTTCTTCCTGATTCTATGCCTTATGTGCTAGAAGTATCTTCCCCTATGGGAGATTGCATGTTTACTTCTGAGGTTTACAAGAAATGTGAGGTCCTTGTGGGTGATCATGCCCTTCTTGCTGACCTAGTCGTGTTACCTATAAGGGACTTTGACGTGATTCTTGGCATGGATTGGCTATATGTGCATCATGCATCTGTTGATTGTTATAGAAAAGTAGTAACTTTTTCTATTCCTGGTTTGCCTGATTTTACCTTTGAAGGTGATAGGCCTTTATGTGCTATACATGTTATTTCTGCTTTAAAAGCTAGAAAACTTTTATCTCGTGGTTGTGCCGGGTATCTCGCATGTGTGCTTGATCAGAGTTTATCTGTTCCCAAGATGGAGGATATTCCTGTTGTGGCTGAATTTTCAGATGTGTTCTCTTCTGAGTATAGTATGCCACCTGATCGAGAGCTTGAGTTCTGTATTGAGTTATTACCAGGTACAGCACCAATCTCTAAAGTACCTTATAGAATGGCTCCAGCTGAGTTAAGAGAGTTGAAAACACAGCTTGAGGAATTGCTTGAAAGGGGTTTCATCAGACCTAGTGTATCACCGTGGGGTGCACCAGTGTTATTTGTTAGAAAGAAAGATGGGACTCTGCGATTGTGTATTGATTACAGAGATCTTAATCAGGTAACTATCAAGAACAAATATCCGTTACCTCATATTGATGACTTGTTTGATCAGCTTCAGGGTTCAGTAGTGTATTCGAAGCTTGACTTGAGAAGTGGTTATCATCAGTTGAAAATTAGATCTGAGGATATACCAAAGACAGCTTTCCGTACCAGGTATGGGCATTATGAGTTTATTGTTATGCCATTCGGTTTGACAAATGCTCCAGCTGTATTTATGGATTTGATGAACCGTATATTCAAGCCATATCTTGATTGTTTTGTGGTGATATTCCTTGATGATATTCTTGTGTATTCTAAGTCACGGGCTGAGCATGAACAACATCTCAGAGTAGTATTACAAGTTCTTCGTGAGAAACAACTATTTGCAAAATTCAGCAAATGTGCTTTCTGGTTAGAAGAAGTTTCATTCTTGGGGCATGTTGTGTCTGCTACTGGTATTGCAGTAGATCCTTCCAAAGTTGAAGCAGTTGTTAACTGGAAAAGGCCAACTACAGTGACAGAGATCCGTAGTTTCTTGGGCTTAGCTAGTTATTATCGGAGGTTCATTGAGGGATTCTCCAAGATTGCTACTCCATTGACTAATATGACTCGAAAAGCTATTTCTTTTGAGTGGAATGACAAATGTGAAGCAAGTTTTCAGGAGTTGAAAAGGCGTTTGACTACAGCTCCAGTCTTGGCTTTACCTAATGGTTCTGAGCATTTCATGGTTTATACTGATGCTTCTAAAGAAGGATTGGGTTGTGTTCTGATGCAAGATGGCAAGGTAATAGCTTATGCTTCTCGAAAATTATCTCCTTATGAAAAGAATTATCCTACTCATGATTTAGAGTTGGCTGCGATTATTTTTGCTTTGCATAAATGGAGGCATTACTTGTATGGAACCAAATTTGAGGTTTTCACTGATCATAAGAGCTTGAAGTACTTGTTTTCTCAAAAAGAGCTTAACATGAGGCAGCGTAGATGGATGGAGAAATTGAAGGATCATGATTGTACTATTCTTTATCATCCTGGAAAAGCAAATGTTGTGGCAGATGCACTGAGTAGAAAGACTTATATTTCTTGTTTGATGATTCGTGAATGGAAGATGTTTGAAGACTTGTGTGACTGGAATCCTTGTGAATCAAATCATGGAGTTATCTTTGCTAATATAAAAGCTACTTCAGATTTACTCCAGCAGATCAAAGAAGCTCAGGTAATTGATTCTGAATTGCAGAAAATCATTAGTGGAATGAATGAAGGAAAGCAACCAGATTTTTCTTTGAATAGTGATGGAATTCTTACCTTCCGAGGTCGAGTTTGTATTCCAGTTGATCCTGAGATAAAGAAGAAAGTTCTTGAAGAGGCTCACAAAGCCAAGTATATTATTCATCCTGGAAGTACTAAAATGTATCAAGACTTGAAGAAACATTTCTGGTGGAACAATATGAAAAGAGAGATTGCTGAGTATGTTTCCAAATGTTTGACTTGTCAACAAGTAAAAGTGGAACATCAACGTCCAGCAGGTTTGTTGCAACCATTGGAAATTCCAGAGTGGAAATGGGAGCATATTACTATGGATTTTGTGACTGGTTTGCCACGTACCAGACGAGGCCATGATGCTGTTTGGGTTATAGTGGACAGATTGACTAAATCAGCTCACTTCTTGTCTGTTTCCATGGGATATTCATTGTCCCAGTTGGCATCTTTATATGTTCAGGAGATAGTCCGACTCCATGGAGTTCCTGTGAGTATTGTATCTGATAGAGATCCTCGTTTTACTTCTCGATTCTGGCAGGCTCTTCAGGGTGCTATGGGTACTAAATTGAATTTCAGTACTGCTTTTCATCCTCAATCTGATGGGCAATCTGAGAGACTTATACAGATTCTTGAGGACATGTTACGTGCTTGTGGGGATACTCATCTTCCTTTGGCTGAGTTTGCTTATAATAACAGTTTTCAGTCTAGTATTGAAATGGCTCCATATGAGGCTCTTTATGGTAGAAAATGTAGATCTCCTATATGCTGGGATGAAGTGGGAGAAGCTAGACTCTTGGGTCCTGAAATGGTTCAACAGTCAGTTGAAAGTGTGAAACTCATTCGAGATCGATTGCGCACAGCTCAGAGTAGACAAAAGAGTTATGCAGATCATCGTAGAAGGGATCTTGAATTTCAGGTAGGTGACTTTGTATTCTTGAAGGTCTCTCCTCGTAGAGGTATAAAGAGATTTGGGAAGAAAGGAAAGTTATCTCCTCGTTATATCGGTCCATTTGAGATTCTTGAAAGAGTTGGTAAGTTGGCTTATAGAGTGGCTTTACCTCCTTCTTTATCGGGTATTCATGATGTGTTCCATGTATCTATGCTTCGCAAGTATATGGCAGATGAATCACATGTTCTTGAGTATGAGGCCATTCCATTTCAGCCTGATTTGTCTTATGAGGAACAGCCTGTTGAAATTCTTGACTGGAAAGAGCAAGTATTGCGTACCAAAAGGATTCCTATTGTGAAGGTCCTTTGGAGAAATCATGAAATTGAAGAGGCTACTTGGGAAACCGAGAAAGAGATGCGAGATAAATACCCGAGCCTATTTGAAAACTTTGGTAAGTAAAATTCGTGGGCGAATTTTCTTTAAGGTGGGGAGGATGTAACACCCATCGAATTTCCTGTTAAATATTTGACATATTTGTTAAATACCTGAACTTGCATATTATGTGCTAGTTTTACTTGGGTTAAAGTTTTAACTGCTTTAAATAGTTAAGGTGGTTAAATGTCTAGTTTTGACTTTTGGGTCATTTGTGAAAATTTGACTTCAGGGGTGTTTTTGTTAAAAGTGAAACTTGAGGGGCCTAAGTGCAATTCCTGGATAGTTGATAGATAACCTTGGGTTGCCTTCTTCTCTGGGTCATTATTTCCCAAATTTCTTTACGCTCTTCCTCTGTTTCATAACCTAGGGTTAAAAGTTTTCCCTATTCCCGACTCCTCGGGTTTAATTATCCCTCCGTTCTTGATTCCGATCCCGGATTAATATTCGTGGCGTTGAATAGAGCGTTCCAGGCCGAACAGAAATAAGTTTTGGTCAACTTGAATTTTGACTAGGTAAGTTATTAGCTCCCCCTTGCTTGTAATAACATGCATAAATGTTATTCTCGGTACTTATGATTGTTAATTTTGTGTTTGGGGTGATTTTGGTGGTATTTGTAAATTTGGGACAAAGGGAGTAATAACTTCTCTGTATAAATAATGAAAGAAAATGAAGGAGGTAGTTTTGAACTTGAAATTTCATTCTGGGTATGTTGAAATGGTTAGTAAATGTTACTCCTACGTTTTGGGACGGAAATAGTTTAACCTGGGAAGAAATGGTAATTTTCGCATTTTAGCACATTGTGCGACCGCACAAAAATGAGTGTGCGACCGCACATCTTTCTGAAGGGTTTTTCAAAGAAACCGACTTGCTTGTGTGCGGCCGCACAGTCCATGGTGGGCGACCGCACAGTTGTCTGAAAAACAAAGATGTTGTTTAAAGTTTGTATAAAGTTGGAAGTAACCCTAGTTAAGGTATATAACCTTAATATAAGATGTCCTAGCAAGTGTTGTGATACTTTAGGGGCATCAGACTTGGTCTTAAACATGTATACTCATTGAATTAAAATGAGAACATAGGTATAAGAGTAGTATCTCTTCTTTATGTCTTGGAAGTGCTATGAACAAGCACTAATGTGTTATACTTGTTGTGAATCCCATGATTGTGCACCTTAAGGGCATTAGATCAAGGTCTTAGACTTGAACATCCTAAGAATAGGATTGGGATTTTGTAAGAGTAAATGTATAACTCTTATACTTGTTTGAATGTCCAAAGATTGGAAGTTATAACTTGAAGTATAAGACATTAAAAGCTTGTACGTGACTTGAACATCCATAGAAATGGATTAAGACTTGAATATAAGATAATAAAATCTTGTACTTGACTTAACACCAATACATATGTATGGTAGTGAACTTGAAAGTGCTATGAACAAGCACTAACGTGTATGAGACTTGTTCTTGTTGTGTATGTGCAAACATTGCATATAGTTGCTTGATAACAAGGTGACTTCTTGATTACTTGAAGCATGTTCCTTGTTGAGCTAGTCCACTACATTTGGATTAGTTCCTTTCCCGTTGTTCAAGTAAATATCTACTTGTACTTTCTTGTGTGAGTCCAGCTGGTTCTCCTTGCTTGTTCGAAAATGTATAGGTTCACGCTTGTCGCGAGAGCTGGGGTTTAAGTGACAATCGGGTCCCTATGTATTTCCGCGTGACCCCTTACTACCGGCCATAGTAAGGGCATAGCTTCCTTAGTTGGAGCAATAAGCCTGACTTAAGTGAATGCTAAACTCTTGTCTTGAACACCTCATGAATAGTCATGAGTAATAGTATTGAGAATGACACTGGTTACCGGGTCTTCTGTTCCTGTTATTGATCGTGATGTCAAAGTAATACAAGCTTCGACAACAACGGTATTCTTGGGAGGAATAAGGAAGGAAGCAATATCCTTATAACTTGCTTGGTTAGCTTTATGTGCTACTTTATGAGTGGATTATCCTCTCATATACTTGTTACTTGATGATACTTGAGACATGATTACTTGAGTACCTATTTGAATTGCATGATAACATGTCATGTAGTTGCATCTAATAGCTTACTGAGATTTATCTCACCCTTTATTTGCTCCCCTCCCCAGGAAAGAAGGATAGTGCGCAGTGAGGCTCGACATAGTTGGGAGCTTGCTTCGCAGGTCGTGATTATTTTGGGGATTGTGTCCTTTTACACTTGGTGAGGACGATGTATTATGGGTTTTGTAACTCCTTATTTTGGGGTAGACAGTTCTTGTTGTCACTAGACATTTTGTATAGTACTCTTAATGCCAGCTTATGTGCTAGGCATGTTTCCGCTGTGTATGTATTAAGTTTGGTTTTAAATTTTCTTGTCTAGAACTCGTGTTGTGAGCTAGTATAGCTCCTTACTCTAGAGTATATATATAATGTCAGTTTGTTAAACAAATGTCATTAAGTTTCTTGTTAAGTTTCTTGTTTCCCGTTAGGCATTCCCATCCAGGTTCGAGGTTCTATTAGGGGATCCCGGGACCTGGGGCGTGTCAAAAGTGTTGGGTTTGGTCCGTTTGTGATCATGTATGAATAGGTGTAACCTTTTGGGTTCGTTTGTGGTGTTTAGAATTGGTTCGTTTATGAACGGATGTAAAGCGTGAAATGGTGATTGGGTACCTGTGGTTTTGATTAATCTTAAGGTGCATTTATTCGGATTTCCTATTTGGAATTCCATGTGTAAAGAGATGGTTGAGTTCTTGGTTATAGTACTCTTTATGAGTAGACGTTTAGGGTCATTTTGGTAATAGTCTTTGTACCATTTGTGAGTGACCGTTGGGTTGTGCTCTTTATGAGTAACTCGTGGGTATCACATTTAAGATGTATTTGGTATGGTTCCTTATCATGGAATCATCATGTTCTAATGATCAATGTTGTTGGGCTTTCTATGAGCAACCCCGTTTATTGTTGTTGGACTCTTTATGAGGAACTTCTTGTGTTCGTTGTTGTTGAACTCTTCATGAGTAATCGTTTGCATCTTTATGGTGATTATTTGGAATGGTTCCCTACTTTGGAATCACTAGTTGTTTATTTAAGCTAGTATTTATTACTTGGCATTTATTGGAAAGTCCAGCTGGTATTTGTGGTTGTGTCGGACGATGGGGAAGATTATAATGGCAATGAGCCGAGTCCATTATAATGTTGCCCATTGTTTTGCCCTTATTTTCCTCTTCCAGATTGGCCTTGGTTGAGATGAGCTAGCTTCCTTCGGAAGTGGTCTAGCTAACTTTTTGGAGCATGACTTTGTGGCATGGCTTCCGCCCTTTGTGGCATGTTACATTATTATGGTTCCGGTACCGGGGTTGTGATCTTCAGCTGTTTTTGCTACTACGAAGATTGGTTGAGTGATTAATTTGTCGGTTCTGTCCGAGGTTCTCTTCAGGTGTTATGCTGCTATGGTTGATGGATTGATTGGTTGGTTCTGACCGGGTTCTTATCTTCAGCCGTTTGTGCTACTACGAAGATTGATTGATTGGTTGGTTCTGAGCAGAGGCTTCTTTGTTATATCCGTTTGGTGAAACCTTGGCTCAGTATCCTTTGTTACGTGTTTATTTCAACTTTATGTGCTGCATGATGAGCTGGTCGTTATTTCCAACCGGTATGGGACGGTTGGCGATAGGGAGCCTCTCATTTGTTGTTAAGTGATTGTTTATGGAGAATGCTTATTGTTATATTACTGTTCATGATAGCATGACACCTAGTTGCATTTAGTAGCTTACTGAGATTTTATCTCACCCCGTTTATTTCTATCTTTGTTTTTCCTTAACCCCCCCCAGGAAAGCAAGTGGTAGCGTCGTGAGGTCCGTTGTAACGGGAATCTTCTGTGCAGGTTGACCTTGTTTGGGGTAGTTGCACTCCGGAGCCTTTATGTATTTTGTTGTGGGATCGTAGTCGCCCAGTGTTATGTAAATATTGTTGTCCCTTGGGTATTTATATTATTAATAGTTGTTCTTGCTTCCGCGTTTATTTCTAGTCTCCGAGTTATAATCTCGTTGAGGTGTTGTTTGTTGGTATTGGTTTTATAAGTTGAATTCACGCGCCCGGTTTGGTATTTAGCATTTTTGAGATGTATATTGTAAATTTTATATTTATAGATTTTTGGAATTTTCGGGGCGCGACACTTGGTCACCGCTTTCTTCCTTTCTCCGGCGCCTTTCCTTCCTCCGGCTCCCTTTGTCTTTCCGGACTCCATTGATTCGATTTCAAAAAAAGCGAAATTTGAGGAAGAGTTTGGGGGTTTTGATTTTGATTATGGCTCTGGATGTTTTGGATGTCGGATTTGAGAAAGGAAGGTTGAGTTTTTATAATATGTGGTACCAACTTAGCATTTGTAAAGTTTAATTCTAATTCTCATTAAATTATTAACATCCGTTAGAATAAATTAATGTTCGTTAAAAAAAATAACGTGTGTTAGAAAAATTTAACGACTGAATAGTATTTTGGTTAATTTTGCTAATAAAACTATAGTACACATCATACATTTGTTGTTTCAACAGTACGGGTGTCAAATTGATGTTGGAGCCATAGTACGAGGGGCAGAAAAGCAGTTTACTCTTCAATTTTTTTGCAAGTAATAGAGGTGGATGATGGCTCTAGGTAAGTGGATATTTGCATGATTCTTACACTTATTAGTGAAATCGCTAAATACACATGCATCAGCCGCCTATTATGCCCTACCTATACTTTTAAATGATCGTTAGATACATTCATATATAGTAGTTGGTTTCAATTTTATCAATTTTTTTTTTTTTTTAAATAATCATAGATATTACATGTAATTTTGAACTGGGTAAAATACAAAATATGGCCTAATATCAACGGAGTGATTGCAATTTGGGGTCTGACGTCCAAAATTTAGCAATTTAGGGCTTAAAATGACAATTTTTGAACAATTTGAGGCTTTTTGACGATTTCCGTTCAAAAAACCCGTTAAGTGATCACGTATGTCGATCATGACTTGGTCCATACGAAATAAGAAGGTTTGTCTCTATCCATCAACACCAGATTATGGTAAGATATTTTATACACAGAACACACTTATTATTTGGGGATTTTTTTCAAATGCAAATTGATATCGTTTCAATAGGTGTAGGTTTCTTGTTGACTATGTCATTTTATGTGTAAAAGAATGATATGGTTCTCTTATTTCCTTTAAATATAGTTTTTTTTTTTTTTTAAGTTATTGAGCTTTGAATATGGTTCATCAGTGGGTTTGTTTATACATGCTCTGTTTTTCATGTTTTATTTATGTAGAATCTCCCCAGCAATTTTCTATCAAGCTATTTCATGGGGGATACTCCAGTCAAGGCAATAGTATTGTGTATAATGGTGGGGATATCACTTGGTTTGATTATTTTGATGAGGACTGTGTGTCAATGGTTGAACTTTAGTTGGTTGTGAAAGAGGTTGGTGTTTTATCAGATAAATATAGTTTATACCACAAATTTGGGGGAGGAGAAAGTCGTGTATCACTTAGGTCTTGTGGGACTTGTGGTGGTGTCCCTCGGTCGTTCATCACCAGGGTATTTGTGATGTGGCTGAAGCATAAGCCTTGGGTCTTATGGAGACTCACCCGATTTTGGGAATATTAAAGCACATTGTAAATGGTTACTTTTGGAGTCTATTTTTTTTACTGTCTGTCACATATGCCACTTGCAAACGCTTTAGCAGGCTGTATATCGCGTGAGTTGCGGTTTTATTCTAGTCCTAGTTATTAGGTTTAGCTTGTGAAGAGCCAACTCTTATATGCTTGTGAATGCAATTGATGGTGATGTTTCCTTAAATAAAATAATTTTTTTTTAACTAATGTTAAAATTGTACATTCTACACACATGTCTCCAGTATATTTCAAACGGAAAATAACCTCATGTCTTTAAGACCTTGCATTTTCGACATATCATCCAGTATGTTGCATTAAACGAAAAATTCACGCGCAGAATATAAATTGACCTCAAAACTTTGATTCTTAAGTGTTTTAAAAAGTTTTCCACTTTATAAAAACTATGTGATGAATTTTCTTTTCTATTTTTGAGTTTTGTCATTTGTTTAAATTTACACAACATATTTCCATTTGAAAAATTATTTTCCAACATTTCCTGTGCGAGCATTTAAAAAAAACAAAAAACAAAAAACAAAAAACAAATTTTTTTTTATGCAGTTGTTCGCATGGGATCGGGGTTAAAAACCTTGTTTTGTTTACACAAACGCGTTACTTTACTGTCCTCATAACCATTATCTATTGAGTACCTAGCATATACTCCCTCCGTCCCACCCGAATTAGGATTTTTGGGTTTGGCACGGGAATTAAGGAAAAAGTGTTGGTGGAGTAGGTATTGTGAGTATGAAAAGTGAAGTATGAGAAAGAAAGTGGGTAGATAATAATGAATGGAAAGTTGTTGTGAGTGTCAATGTGGGTCCCATTAATTAAAACTCTTCCATTTTTGGGTTGTTCTAATTCGAATGGGACACCAAAAATAGAAATTTTTCATAATTCAAGTGAGAAGGAGGGAGTATTATTTATTGTTCGAAGTTTAGTTTTAATATCCCAAATTGAAAGAACTGTAACGACGCCTTTTGATGTTCATCCCAAAATTCCAAATCTATGCATAAAAAAATGGGGGTGGGTAATAAGAAAGGAAGGTGCACTTAGAATTTTAGGAGGTGTAAATAGCCCCGCTCAAAAAGTAAGGTCAGGGGTATCTTGGGCGATCATTTTAAGCCCTCCTCCTGATTTCTGGTTCAATTGTGCGCGAAGAGGGGTTTAGGGTTTCATCTCCTCCCCACCGCTGACTCTAAAATCAGAAGAGCCGCCGGCGCAAAGAGAGAGAGAGAGAGACTGCCATGTCGAAGAAAAACAACTTATCTCTCCGAAAAAAACAGCACGAATTCGAGCTCCGAAGTATTCTTTCTCAACTCCCATCTCTTTTTATTTCTTTAATTTCTTGTTTGATACCCAATAATTATGATTCTTGTTTCCCTGCAATTTTAATACTCCCTCTGTCGTCACGGAAAGATAGTCTCATTTTGACTTTTTATGATCAAACAAAAATGAATTTTGACCAACCATCGGTGACAATTTAATCATTCTAGTGAAAATTTGTAATTGATAATCACTATGTGATTCATCAATAACAATTTTTGGAATTTCATTGTGATCATTCAATTGACACCCATGTTTGGTCAAAATTTGTTTTTGTTGACCATGAAAAGTCAATATGAGACTATCTTTTCGGGACAGAGGGAGTATATTGGGAGTATATTGTAGAATGAAATTTGTACTTGATAGGGATGGAATGAGATGGAGTTACATTGTATTGTGAAATTACTTGTTGGGTATATTATATCTTGGGCTTATATAATAGTTTTCTCTTTGTGAAAATAGGAGAGCAACAAGAGAAAGAAAAGAAGGAAAAGAAGCTTCATGCCAAGAAGAACAAGATGAAAGTATGTTTTCTTTCTGTCATCTCATTGATTTTTAGTTTGTGGTATTTAAGTTTTTTGGTCATTTGATTATGAATCTGTTTGTCAAATTACTTCTGCAAGCAAGAATTTTGAAATGGATTGTTGAGTTTTATGTTGAAAAATTGCAACTTGACTTGTATGATCCATATGCTTTGTTAGGATTGAAATTTGAAATCAAGGGTTCAAATTGAATGTTGAAAACCACTGTAACTTTGTTCCAAGTTGGCCTTGGTTAACTGTTGTTTTGGTCACACTCTTGGTTGATTTACCCCTTTTTTGATTGTGTGATTCAATAACTGTCTCGATTAATATTGTTGATGAATACGGAGTATTACTTTTGTTGATATCAATCTACTAAAAAGTTATGGTTTTAGAAATGTGTGATTCATACTCCATCCGTCCCACTTTAATCTACAAAATTTGCCATTTTGGGGGTCCCACTTTAATCTACAAAATCCCAAAATAGAAACTTTTTAATACTTCTTAAATAATGAGACTCACTTGTCATACTCACAACAACTACTCACTTACAATTCCCTACCCCTTTTTCTCTCTCCTACCCAACTATCTACCCTCACAACACATCACCTTTTCAACCATTTCCTTAATTCTTGTGTTCAAGCTTATTTTTGTAAATTGAATCCTGAGGTTACTTAGAGGTGGAAGAGGAGTCCAGTTCCATTTTTTGTTTGCAACTTTTAAGTGTTTTTAATCATGCTTTCTTGGATAACTTATTTTTTTTTTATCAGGTTGACGGTGCGGCAAAGAAAAAGAAAGGTAGCGGTTTCACGGTGGGGAAGAAGAAGTTGAAGACCAAAATGACTCCATTGGCTAAGGCTAAAGCTGCCCAAGCTATGGAAGTCGACCAATGAGGTTGTAGTCGAGTTGAAACTAGAACTAGTTGTACTGGAACACATAACTAATGTCAATCTTTATTCTGTATTTATGCGGTTTTTGTCGTATGTATTGCTTTTCCAGTGAAAAGAAATTCTCTACTGAATATTTATCGGTTACCTGTTACTGAGTGTTCTTTAACTTCAGCAGAGTATCATTTATTTATTTTCTTACCATTATAGCCACTGCCATTGACAACCACTACAACAAAGCCTAGGTCCCAAAATGATTTGGGGTCGGCTAATATGAATCTCTCATATGGATGACTTTGCTTGATGAGAAGGTTGATATGGAGGCACATTGATTTTGACACTTTTGTGACTTGGAGCTGATGGATGACTTTGCTTAATGAGAAGCTGAGTTCAAGGATCTACTCCCTTTGCCCCAAGAATGAATGATCTAATTTACTCTTGATCAAGAGAAATTTCGGTCATTCATTTTGGGACGGAGGTAGTATAATATTAGATTTATGGCTGGCTGACAATATCTTTAGTATTTTTTCCCCCAGCTGTTGCATGCTGGTGTTGATCAGGACGCTTGGTGGTTTGTGGTCTCGCTATGGTTTGAAATGCTGGTGTCTTGCTGATTAATGGGCGGTGGTGCTGTTATGTAGGTAGGCTGCCTCTCTCTCTCTCTCTCTCACACACACACACACACACTCCCTCTCTCCTTTGTTTTGGGTTGGGTTGGGTTGGGTTGGATTGGATTGTATTGTCAGTTCCATGCTATGGCTTAGTAATATTTGCTCTCTTAGAGAAGTTTTCTCAACAAATAAGTAGTTCATGGGCAGAACGTGTTTTAATTGAATTGCATGGAGAACATGATAGGAAATCAGGTGCATTTTATTGTTGCGACGGCTCTCTTTTTGTATCGTCCTTGATTGGATCAAACTCATGTTTTTAATTGATTTGCATAGAGAACATGATAGGAAATCAGGTGCATTTTATTGTTGCGACGGCTCTCTTTTCGTATTGTCATTGATTGGATCAAACTAATGTTTTTCATGTCAAACTATGGAGTTTATGTCTAAGCAATCATGTTTATAAACTTTATTTTATTTTTCACATCTGCATACATGACATAAACATATTTCAATAGTGATAAGATTAGGATACTTTTTATGCATCAGACCAAGTAATATCCATCTCACCCCAATCGCTTTCAGGTACATCCAACGCTTTCCACACAGCTATCGACGCATCAACAACATTATTACCACAGGGAGGCCTATAGTAACGCTCTTCATCACATCCTACGCTAGAGTCACACAAGTCAACCACCATAGCGTTAACACTCCACCCGTTCTTGGCACTTATTACAACCTCTTTGAGGCACCTCTCCCCTCCGTTATACCATCCACTCGACAAAGCCACGACAGGAGTGTCGTCAGAGTGATAACGTCCGTCACATTTTGACGGGCCGTAAAGGGCCCCACCCTTTTCAAAGCTATTTAGAGTGAGAAGTGCTTTGGTAGTATTGGATACGGGCGGTGAGCATTTGTATGTTGTGTATATCTTACCTTTGACACAACATTGGTAGTCTTGGACGTCGAGGTTGCATTGATCCGGTGGAGGCTTTTGGCCTTTGACTCTACCGCTTGGCCAGCAGGGTTGTCGAGCTGCGTCGACTTTTGGAAAGTGCAAAAAGTTGTTGAAAATAAGGATTAGGAGAATCGATGTCGTTATAAACCCGACTTTGTTCATCTTTCACTATCTTTATGTGAATTTATATCAGATTAAAGAGAGCACTTCTTATATAAGTTCGTCTGAAGTGAAAAAAAGCCAAAACTGTGGTCGAGAAGGTTGTTATTTGTGGTAACTTTAGGTATGATAATTGAACGGTAACGTGTTTGTTAATATGATTGTCTTTTTGTTGCTAAAAAAAGTTTGAAGAGGAAGTTGTCACATTTAGTATTTTGAGGGTCATGATCTTGTTTTTATGAAAAAAGTGTGAAGAATTGAAGATTATTTGAGACAGGGAGTAATTAAATAAAATCACGGCCAAAAATGATATTTTGGACAAAATTGTGAGTTATGAGATGTGTATGAAAATCTAAGCATGGATATGATTATGTGTTTATTCTACACTAGTTGGGCCTCGAAGAAAATTGAAGAAAATTATAGGTTTTCCACTTTTCGAGTCGGAATCCAAACCCAAGAGCTCCACTAAAGAATGCCCTTAACGCACTCACCCGATACTACTAGACCAGGAGGTCATTAGTGGAAGAATACACTTAAAATGTTCTAAATAAATATTTACAAAAAATTGGTTGGTAGATGTAAGTGTAAAATATAAATTGTGTGATTATTGGAAAAATACAATAAAATGAGCTGAATAAAGAAAGATGTTAGTATTTTTAATGATTAATGTTTAAATTAAGAGTGATTCTTAGTTTTCAACAATAAATTTCTATCTTTTGTAAGAGCTGTTGTATTCTCTCCTTTGTGAGAGCCGTTGTTAAATGCCGGATTGAGGCAGTGTCCAAGTTTCACTTGGAAAAGAATCCGAACGTCTCAAATCGGAAATACTCCCTCCGTCTCAGAAATATGGTTCACTTTTGACTTTTGATGGTCAATACAAGTGAACTTTGACTAAATATAAATGTCAATCTAATCATTCTTGTGAAATTCTAAAACTTGTTATTGATTAATCATCAAGTGATTTATCAATGACAAATTTTAAAATTTCATTGGGATGATTATATTGAAAATAATTTTTGGTCAAAGTTCACATGTGTTGACCGTCAAAAATCCAAAGTGGACTATCTTTTGGGGGCAAAGGGAGTATTATTGTTGTAGGTTACGAAATGGAACTGCTATTGAAATTTGGAGTGAGCCTCCAACTTTTGTGGTGTGCCATCTCTTTTTTAATTGCGAATGAAATGAATTTATCGTTTGCTTTCAAAAAAAGAAAAAAGAAAAAAAGAAAGATGTTAGTAAGTATAGGGTTTGATTTGGAATATACATAACGGTGAGGGGCTTATAAGAAAGATGCTATCAGAGTCAACTTGAAGAGAAGGCGGGATCAAAAATTAGCGCGCAACCCTCGACCACCACCTGAGATCGGCACTGTTTCCCACGTCGCCGCTGACCGGTAACCTAGCGCGCAACCCTCGACCAACACGCCGGACGTTAAATGATCAAGAGCTGAAATCTGAAGGTGACTGTACTTCTGTTTTTTGGCCATGAACACCATAGTGATTGCCGACGAATTCAAGTTGGATTTTTGAACTTCCCAACAAAGTCATTTCTTTTTAAAATTCATTTGTCTTCGTATATTAATTTAATAGAACACATGATTAACGGTAAGTATTAGTTTATTGATGGTGTTTTAGGGTCCAATTTGACAATTTGAGTGTAAATCTATCTAGGGTTTCACAACTACTTCCTCCGTCCCATTTCAAATTGAAAAAAAAAATCATGGCACAAGAATTAAGGGGAAAAGTGAAAAAGATGATGTGTTGTGAGTGTAGATAGTTGGGTAGGAGAGAGAAAGTGAGGTAGAGAATAGTATGTGGGTTAGTTGATGCGAGTATGACAAGTGGGTCCCACCAATTTATAATAATTAAAAGTTTTCTCATTTTGGATTTTGCAATTTCAATGGGACACACAAAATGACAAATTTTGCAATTTGAAATGGGTGAAATGGGACGGAGGAGTATTAGTTTTTGAAATTGGTTGGTTTTGAATGTAGTAATTGTTAACTTCTATTATTGAAGTGATTCCCTTTTAGTTTTTGTAACACTAGCCACAATGGCACATATAGTGTGTGCATTTAACTTAATTTTGATCCGTAAATATTCTGAAGTGTGTACACACACACATCATCTCCTTGAAAAATCCAATTGTCTGTTTATCTCTCGTTCTGTAACATGTATTTCATTGACAAGAATTATGTATGATGATGAATACTAGTACATCATGTAAATTGCCATGTTTGTGCCTTCTCCAATGCAAGAAACTGCTGACCCTTTGTTTTTTAGTCAAGCCATGTTATTTTATCGTTCGTTTTGATTATTGAATGGCCTGAAAATTTTGTTTCTGAATGGAATTTAGGTGTATAAACATTCGTTCATTTACCACATAATTATAAGTGAAAATATAACATAGCATTTACCAGAAATTCCTAAGTCTCAGACCAAGTAATGTCCAAGTCTCCCCAGTTATCTTCAGGCACACCTAAAGCTTTCCACACAGCTTTGGAAGCATCAACAATATTGTTTGGGCACGGAGGCTGATAGTCATGATCTTCATCACATCCCATAGTAGAGTCACATTCATCTACAACCATGGCCTTCACGCTTCGCCCATTACCATTAATCGTGATGAAGTTGTGGCACCTGTCTCCTCCTTTATACCATCCCGTTGATAATGCAACAACCGGTGTTTCATCAGAGTGATAGTGACCGTCACACTCAGATGGGCCCCCACCATCCCCTCCTTTCTGGAAACTGTTTAGTGTGAGAGTTGCCCTGGTATTACTTGTCACTTGAGGCGAGCATGTGTAAGTAGTGTAAGGCTTTCCTTGGACGCAACAATCAGAATCATTCTCTCTGTTGCACTGTCCAGGAGGGGCCTTTTTACCCTTAATTGTTCCACTTGCCTTGCATGTCTGAGCAGCAACATCTATTGAATGCGTGATAAGGAGAACGGATAATAAAAGAAATGATGCTCCTAGGTTGAAGTTCTTCATAATCTCTCTCTCTCCTCTGCACTCTCTGTGAATGTTTTTGGTTTTGATGCAACATTGAAGAAACTTACTCTATATTTATAGTATGTGTTTGGCTAGAAAAATGCCAACGGGGTGTTCAAAATATGGCTATTCTGGTTAGTGCTGTTTCATTTTAGTAGTTGTGACCAGATTTTGTTTTTATTTACTATAGTATATAGTATGTTCAACATTCTTTACTTGGAACTTGAAAGTGACAAATGTAAAAAGTCTTCATATTTGGAGTCTTAGTTTGTCATCTTCCTGAATTTGATAATTATTTTCTTCATGATGTTCTCCGCAGATTGCCAGGCAAATTATTGCTAAAGCAACAAGAATGAAGTGTTGCGTGCGGGAAACTCCCGATTGAATATAACGTTATATCAGATTTATTCAGATGTGAGTGCAGTAATTCATTGCTTTACCTCATCTGTAGTTAAACTTATGCGGTAATCTTCTCGTCCCTCTGTCCTTCAATAAGTATCCATTTTTTGTTTTAATCCATGAAAGTTGACTTGTAAGCATTTTTTTTCCCGAAAGACTTATAAGCATTGTTACTAGCATATGTACATAAATACCCTGAATTATCACACACCACACTGCACAAATATACATATACTCCATCCGTCCCACCACAAGTGAGATTAACTTTTTGCTCATGGAGATTAATAAAAAGTAGTATAATATTAATAGTTAAGGAAGGGTTGTGAGTACGGAAAGTGAAGTAGGAGACAAAATGAGAGGTAGGAATAGCAAGTGGATTGTTGTTGTGAGTATGATAAGTGGGCCCATTGAATAAAAAAATTGTAAAACTTTGCCATTTTGGGCAGTTTCAATTGTGGTGGGACGGACAAAAAAGGAAATAAGTCTCACTTGTGGCGGGACCGAGGGAGTATATACACACACACACTTACACATATACTCCCTCCGTTTTATGTGAATTGAGACAAAAAAAGGGCACAATAATTAAGAGAAAGTAGTGAATGTGTGGTGGAAAATGAAGAGAGAGAATGAGTGGGGTAAATAGTAGTGTTGGTTGGATAAAATGAGTGGTGGAAAATGAAGAGAGAAAATTAGTGGGGGTTAAATGGGTGGGGTTGGGTGAATATAAAATATTAATTTTTCTAACCCACATCCCTGCCTCTCCCCCTTCATTCTTTTAACATATTGCTGTTGCTAGATCTCCTTGTTATTATATGCCAATGTGGAAGTAAAACATTTTTCTTCAGCATTATTTGCACTAGGCATTTATACTTTATTTGCTTGTATTTGCACATGACCATAATGCTAGCTCTCCTTGATTCTTTTAACATATCTTATTTGCTAACTTCTTTCCCTAATATACTTCTCTAGAGTGTATTATCTTGACTACTTAGACGATGCCCTATAATTTTGTTAGGTTAATTTCTCTGCCTGCCCTTGAGGTTTGGACAAGTCTTAGTGTCCCCTGAGGTTTAGTTCCGTCTCACTGCCCCCCTCCTTGTCAACTATATTTATGACAAATGACTATTTTATCCCTAAATCTCCCCAATGTATATTCCAAAAACACTTTAAAAATTTAGGGGCTAAATAGTCGTTTTGCATCAATAAGGTTGATAAAAGGGGGCAGTGAGACAAAACCAAACCGAACCTCAAGGGAATTGGTGGGAGTGAGACTTATCCAAACCTCAAGGGTGGATCGTGAAATTAACCCATTTACTTTCATGCAGAGTTGGTCAACATGCTAATAAACTATGAGTTTTGAAGAATATTCCGATTTAGGCAAATCATAAATTATGTGAAAAAAACTTATCAAGTAGTTCATGTTTATATCGAAGTGAAACTTGCCTCTATACAACTTTATTATGTGACTTGCCGGTGACTATACATTGTTCATGTGAATTGTGATGGTTATGTCTTGCCAGAACCCATTGAACCTTGACCTCTATTCAAGTCGTATGGATTTAGTCATGCACTTTGATGATTGAATGAACCCATATATGTAGTTGCCGATGCGCATTTACGTGTATAAAGATACTTTCATTTACTATAAATATTCACAAGTATGAAAATTACAGTTTATATATTAGGAAACATATCTAGTATATTGCTAAGCATCGGACCAAGTAATGTCCAAATCACCCCAGTTATCTTCAGGCACACCTAAAGCTTTCCACACGGCTTTGGAGGCATCAACAATATTATTGGGACATGGAGGCTGATAGTCATGATCTTCATCACATCCCATAGTAGAGTCGCATTCATCTACAACCATGGCCTTTACACTTCGCCCGTTACCATGTATTGTGATGAAGTTGTGGCACCTGTCCCCTTTTTTATACCATCCAGTTGATAGTGCGACAACTGGTGTGTCATCAGAGTGATAGTGGTTATCGCACTCAGATGGGCCCCCACCATCACCTCCCTTTTGGAAACTATTTAGTGTAAGTGTCGCCTTGGTATTGCCAGACACTGGAGGTGAACATGTGTAAGTAGTATAAGGCTTTCCTTGGACACGACAATCAGAGTCATTCTCTTTGTTGCATTGTCCAGGAGGAGGCTTTTTCCCCTTGATTGTTCCACTTGCATTGCATGTTTGAGCTTCAACTTCTAGGGATAGTGTAATAACAAGAATGAGAGATAAAAGTAGAGATGCTCTTACGCTGAAGTTCTTCATATTGTTTGTGTGTATAGTTTTGTTTGCTTAAATGTTTGATGCATAGCAGTGTAGAGTAAGGGGTATTTATAAAAAGATTTACCAAACAAAATCCAAAGTTATGTTCATAACTTTCCCATGTACATAGATGTTGAATATGGCAATCACATTGTCAGTGGAAGAGTGCGTTGTTACATTATTGTTATCAATATTGTACTTATATCTTAGTGGAAGATTGTGTTGATTTTTATAAGCAATTATGGACAGTAGTCGCATAACACCCATTGTTTAAATTGAAACTTGAGGTAATTGTATTGAGCAAAGATAAGTTCATATTTTGGACTCTAGTTTTGTCGTCACTCTCATTTAAACAATCAAAACCATTGTTTTGTCCCGATGCTTACAGTTGTTATCTGCAGATTTTCAACAAATTGTGCTTCCACGGGGACTACAAATAAGTGTTGCGTGAAAGTCGGGATGTCGAGTATTGAGCATCAACTGCAACCCAGAATCAGATTTATGTAGGTAAGGATGCAATAAACTATCTGTAAGTTGCTCGTTAAACAAGAAATTGACTAGCAGCTATTTTCAAGATGAAAACCAGAAAGAGACTTCATTTCGGATTCTACATATACATTCAACAAACTAGTTATTCCATAAAAGACAACCATTTTAATTACTACACGAAAAAAATGAAAGATTATAAACATGCTTATTCAGGTTTTGCCATCCTCATGGTCTGTCTTCTTCTTGTCACGATCATATCAAGTGTCGAGGCACAATCTTGCAAGCCAAATGGCAAGATAAGGGGGAAGAAACCGCCCCCAAAGAAATGCATCAGAGCGCACGACTCTGACTGTTGCATAGAGGGAAAGTTGTACACCACGTTGGGTGTGCCACCGAGTCGTGATGAATTGGAGATAGAATGGGCTGATGGTTGATCAAGTAATTAATTGATAAAAGTTTTAACGTTTAAGGCCATGCTTAGTTGGATGTTATTGTTATTTTCAGTGGGGACTCGCTCCCTAGGTCATTAACATGTCTTGATATCTTTGAGTCTTTGCTTGTTACAGTAACAAAATCTTCTTACAGTAGCTATACAATGATGGAGGATTTTTTAGTTGGTTTCTTTAGTAGATGTCTTTGATTATGACATTACTATTTCCTGAGACTTTCACAGATTTACATGCTAAGTTTTGTGCATCGGATAGATCTGTTCGTTGTGTCCGCGTCCTCTCAATTCTGCCTCTCATGTTTTAAATCACAGATAAACATAGTTATTTTCTGGCGCTATTATTAGATGACAACCTTATAATCTACTCCCTCTGTCCCATAATAATGTCACACTTTCCTTTTTTATCCGTCCCAGTATAGACGTCACATTTCTAAATTAGGAAAGAATCAATGCTATCTTACCATTGCACATGCAATGTACAAATAAGTAATGCGCATTCCTTAAAAACGTTGACAAGTCAAAAGAAATACTTTATTTTGGGACGGAGTGAGTATTCAGTATGCTACATATTTATGAAGTGCATATATGGTTCGACACATTCTATCACAAAACTTATATCGAAGTGAGACTTGCCACTTCTGGAATGTATACAACTTTATTATACGGCTTCCTATTACTATACACTGTTCATGACAATTATGATGGTTATGTCTTGCAAGAACCTGTTGAACCTTAACTTCTATTCAAGTTATCTGGATTTAGTCATGCACTTTGATGATTGCATGAATCAATATATGTAGTTGCCGATGCGCATTTACGTGTATAAAGATACTTTCATTTACTAATATATTCACGAGTATGAAAATTACAGTTTATATATTAGGGATAGTATATTGCTAAGCATCGGACCAAGTAATGTCCAAATCACCCCAGTTATCTTCAGGCACGCCTAAAGCTTTCCACACGGCTTTTGAGGCATCAACAATATTATTGGGACATGGAGGCTGATAGTCATGATCTTCATCACATCCCATAGTAGAGTCACATTCATCTACAACCATGGCCTTTACGCTTCGTCCGTTACCCTTTATCGTGATGAAATTGTAGCACCTGTCCCCTCCTTTATACCATCCAGTTGATAGTGCGACAACTGGTGTGTCATCAGAGTGATAGTGGTTATCGCACTCAGATGGGCCCCCACCATCACCTCCCTTTTGGAAACTATTTAGTGTAAGTGTCGCCTTGGTATTGTTTGTGTGTATCGTTTTGTTCGCTTAAATGTTTGTTCTATAGCAGTGTAGAGTAAGGGGTATTTATAAAAAGATTTCCCAAACAAAATCCAAAGTTATGTTCATGAACTTCCCCTGTACATAGATATTGAATATGACAATCACATTGTCAGTGGAAAAGTATGTTGTTTCATTATGGTTATCAATATTGTATTGAGTAAAGAAAAGTTTACTGAGGTAATTATATCTTAGTGGAAGATTTTGTCAATTTTTATAAGCAATTATGGACAGTAGTCGCGTAACACCCATAGTTTTAATTGAAAGTTGAGGTAATTGTATTGAGCAAAGATAAGTTCATATTTGGACTCTAATTGTGTCGTCGTTCTCATTTAAACAATCAAAATCATTGTTTTGTCCCGATGCTTACAGTTGTTATCTACAGATTTTCAACAAATTGTGCTTCCACGGGGACTACAAATAAGTGTTGCGTGAAAGTCGGGATGTCGAGTATTGAGCATCAACTGCAACCCAGAATCAGATTTATGTAGGTAAGGATGCAATAAACTATCTGTAAGTTGCTCGTTAATCAAGAAATTGACTAGCAGCAATTTCCAAGATGAATACCAGAAAGAGACTTGATATCTGATTCTATATATACCTTCAACAAACTAGTTATTCCATAAAAGATAACCATTTCAATTACTACAAGAAAAAATGAAAGATGATAGACATGCTCATTCAGGTTTCGCTATCCTCATATTCTGTATTCTTCTTGTCACTATCATATTGAGTGTCGAGGCACAATCTTGCAAGCCAAGTGGCAAGATAAGGGGCAAAAAACCGCCCCCAAATAAATGCAACAGAGAGCACGACTACGACTGTTGCATAGAGGGCAAGTTGTACACCACGTACAAGTGTTCACCCCCTGTAACTGGGCGTACAAGGGCTACATTGACAATCAACAGTTTTGAGAAGGGTGGTGATGGTGGTTGTTTTGGCAAAAAACAATGAAATATATTCTGGGATTGATGATCAAAATCAAGGAGGGTCAAATGAATATAAGCTATAGAATTGCAGAGTTCAAGATTGCACAAGGATGTAACGAGGAAAGCCTTTGAGAGAATAATCTCGCCGGCACAAAACCTTGGGAGGTGATTAAGAGCACCTTCCTTCCCAAACGGTAGTATTAATGTTTTTGAACTATGGAGGAGTACAAAGTGTTGTGTGAGTGTGTGATGGTGTGCCCCCAAGCTCGGTTTTAAATACAAATAAGAACCCTATCTAAAAGAGTAACAAAACTATCCTAAAAACTCGGGCTCTATCTTGATGAATCTTTGACTTGGTCTTCTTTTCTGTTGAGAGTAGGCCTTGTAGCACGCTTTACTTAACTGTAGATAAATAGAATTAGTTAGGATAATTATGATTAATTTATTGATAATTCTGCCAGAGGTGAAGATGTCTGCATCTTGGTCAAGATGTCACCATCTTGAAAATATATCCATAACTAACTCTCCTAAAATCCCGGGCTCCATCTTCAAAGAGTGGAGACGTGGTCAATGATGCCGTTGATGGTTGTTTTCATGCTTATCCACACGTGCTTTTTTTGTTATTAACACCTGCAAACATTATTACTAAAATAGGATATAATTAATAATGTTAAATATACATGCTGTTTAAGACGTTGCAATCTTGAAGGTAAGTGAAGATGGGTACAACTTGAAATTTCACCCACAACAATTGCCCCCAAACTTACCATTTACGGAATACGAAAAGGGTAAGTTTTTCAAAACTCAAAACTATAAATGGTTATTGACTGGACAACTGATTGGTAGAAGTGTTTCCATCCTCTAAAGATCTGAATGTTTTTTCTTCTTCAAAAAGTTTCAGAAAATTTTCAGGAAGAAACAACCGTTAGGTGTCGTCAATCATCAAGATATCCACAAGTATCTTTCTCCTTAAGATGACCTGCACCTCAATCTTTGAAAATATATATTGTTCTGTTTATCGTTTCTTCGTTTCAGGATGTTAATTTCTTGTGTAAGATGCAGAAATCTTTATCACTTAGTTGACATGTTAATGCCAAAAACCGGGTGTCTTAAGATGACATGTCAATGCCAAAACCAATTGAAAAATTCTTAAGGTCAAACACTTGATTAAGTGGAAACGGGGGGTGCGTACATATAAACATACGTGCCCATTCCCCACCTTAACCACATTGACATCGTGCGCTCCAGGCAAAGGTGTATAAACCTTAACTCGGAAGAAAGAAAGAAATTTCTTTAAACCTTAGAAGGGATTGAGTACCTTAAACTTAAGATGAGATGGCCAGTCTCAAGCTGTTGTCTTCTTAGGTCATCAAAATCTTTATTCAAAATGTTAATATCTTGCAAAACGACATGTTAGAAGTACGTGACATATTAACTGATGTCACTTTTATTAATGAAAGTAAACTTGCATAAATAACTTTATTAAAATGAATGGAAATAAAGTAAAGTTTATTCAACTATTGAGGTAAGTTCATACCTAACTTATTACCTTAAGATGTCGACAACTTGAAATGATACTGACATATGAAGTATGTCTTAAGATGGATAGCGTTCCAAAATCTGGGAATCCTCATACGACGCTCTTCTAGAAGCCTTTGTTGCTGCACCTTGTCTTCTTCAAGTCTGATAAATCTTGATGCCCTGTTGCGTACATCTTCCATTCTCTTGCAAGGGTTCATCACCAATTCTTCATAGAACGGGGAATCTTTCTTTAGACCCATTCTAAAGGCTTCCGTTGCCGTAGCCATATCAAGGTTGGGAATTTCCAAGACTTCTTTATTGAACCTGTTGACGTAGTCTTTCAAGGCCTCGGTAGGTTGTTGGATAATGTGGTAAAGATCGCTGGTAAGCTTCTCAAATTGTCTGCTACAAGAGAATTGGTTGTTGAACATGTTGACAAGCTGAGCAAATGACCCAATAGATCCTGGTGGTTGACGAATCAACCATTTCAAAGCTGGTCCTACCAACGTTGAGCCGAACCCTTTACACAAGCAAGCTTCTCTGATTAGAAGAGGTACTCGGACAATCTCCATCTTCTTCTGATAATGGGCGACGTGTTCCTCAAGATCAGTGCTTCCATCATACAGCTTCATGGTCGGAATGTTGAAGCCTTTGGGGATGTCTACTTGTGCAATAGCTGGTACGAAGTGTGATTGATTGTAACATGTTGGGGAGACCTGCTGGATAGGTGGAATGACACCGGGTACATTCATGACCAAATTCCTCAGTTCTTGAAGCTGACTCGCTATGTAATTACCTGCAATGCAAAAGGATTAATAGTACGAGTAGTATTATCAAAAATATTTGCAAAATTAAAGTTACCGAACGGATTGGTATTATCAGCTGAAGATGTAACAATCTTGCTGCCAGTGAAGATGGGTCCTCCTTGAGATGTTCCGGAGATGTTAAGGGTAGGAGACGTAACAGAGGTGTTTCTTTCTATGGGTAACTCAAAGATACTAGAAGCAAAAGGTGTCGTCATCATTGGAGATGTCGACATCATTGGAGATGTCACGATCCCTGCATAAGTTGCTGAAGCCATAGGGATGAACTGCCCCCAAGATCGAAATTGAGAACTTTGGGGCGAATCGGGGAGACATCATCTATCATTTCAATTAACATCTTCTGTTCCTTCTGCATCTTCACTAAGGCGTCAGCGATCAGAATGGTGCTATCTTGTTGTCTGTCAAGCTGGTTCTTCATCTGGATGAGCATGTTCTTGATGTCGACATCATGAGTCGAAGACGAATTCTTCTTGCTAGTTCCCACAGGTGGAGGAGGTGGCAATCCGCTAGAACCACCCGTTGATGTTCTAGGACTGATTCCCCCAGACGGAGGGATAACACCACTGATTGAAGTGGTTGACTTGTTGGTGCCGGAAATCATGGATTGAGTAGACATCTTGAATCGGTAGCAATTCAATAGATTAAAAAACCAAGTGCCCCTTGGTGGGCGCCAAATTGTTTTGGCAAAAAACAATGAAGTATATTCTGGGATTGATGATCAAAATCAAGGAGGGTCAAATGGAATATAAGCTATAGAATTGCAGAGTTCAAGATTGCACAAGGATGTAACGAGGAAAGCCCTTGAGAGAATAATCTCGCCGGCACAAAACTTCGGGAGGTGATTAAGAGCACCTTCTTCCCAAACGGTAGTATTAATGTTTTTGAACTATGGAGGAGTACAAAGTGTTGTGTGAGTGTGTGATGGTGTGCCCCCAAGCTCGGTTTTAAATACAAATAAGAACCCTATCTAAAAGAGTAACAAAACTATCCTAAAAACTCGGGCTCTATCTTGATGAATCTTTGACTTGGTCTTCTTTTCTGTTGAGAGTAGGCCTTGTAGCACGCTTTACTTAACTGTAGATAAATAGAATTAGTTAGGATAATTATGATTAATTTATTGATAATTCTGCCAGAGGTGAAGATCTCTGCATCTTGGTCAAGATGTCACCATCTTGAAAATATATCCATAACTAACTCTCCTAAAATCCCGGGCTCCATCTTCAAAGAGTGGAGACGTGGTCAATGATGCCGTTGATGGTTGTTTTCATGCTTATCCACACGTGCTTTTTTTGTTATTAACACCTGCAAACATTATTACTAAAATAGGATATAATTAATAATGTTAAATATACATGCTGCTTAAGACGTTGCAATCTTGAAGGTAAGTGAAGATGGGTACAACTTGAAATTTCACCCACAACAGTGGTGGGCCATCCGAGTGTGACAATAAGTTCCAACCGGATGACACGCCCGTGGTGGCACTTTCCACGGGGTGGTTTGCTAAAAAGTAGAAGTGTTTAAATTACATTACGATTTATGGGAATGGTAAGAGTGTGAAGGCTATGTTTGTTGATGAGTGTGATTCGACCATGGGGTGTGACGGTGATCATGATTATCAACCACCGTGTCCGAATAACATCGTGGATGGGTCCGAGGCGGTTTGGAGAGCGTTGGGAGTGCCGTCGAGTCGGGATGAATTGGAGATAGAATGGGCTGATGCTTGATTAAGTAATTAATTGATAGAAGTTTGGAGGTTTAAGACAATGCTATGTTTGATATTATTGTTCTTTTTCTTTTTTTTTTCCTGTGTAATACCCCCACCATCCCAAAAATATTGCCCCTTTTGTTTTTTGGTTAATTTAAGTAAACTTCAATGAACAAGATATTCCATAATCTTAATGAAATTTTAAAAATAGTTATTTGATTGTATTATCATAAGTCCATCAGTAAGTAACATTTTAGAATTATCCTCCATCCCGGACTAAGATTTTTAGTTTGACTTCATACGGAGATTCAGAAAAAGTAAATGTTGTGAGTATGGAAAGTAAAGTAAGAGAAACTAGGAGAAAGAAAGTGGGTAGAAAGTTTTTGTTGTGAGAATGACAAGTGAGTCTCATCATTCATTTTAAGTAATAAAACAACTAAGAACCTTAGTCTATGACGGAAGGAGTAATATTTATATATTGTTGGTCAAAGTTGAATACCAAAAACTAAATGTGACTTATTTTTCTTGAATAAGGAGAGGGAATATATCTCTATCTCTATATATATTAAAGCAGGTCATCCATGAAAAGTCCCAGCGCCAAAAATTTTGGTGAAATTTGGCGGTGGCAATTTTGTAATTTAGTTGGCTGCTGGTGGCAAATGTAAAAGAGAGATTTTAGTGGATCTCATTTAATCAAAACCATTTCTTCTTCTCCTCTCTCCTCTCTCCTCATTTCTCACATCTCTCTCTCTCTCTCTCTTAAACACACACACACACACACACACACACACTCTCTCTCTCTCTCACTTTCCCCATACCATCACCAGCCACCAACAGCCACCGCCCGCAGCCACCCTTCCCCACCATAAACCCTTTACAAACAATTCCTTCCAACTTCACCAAAATCTCAACACCAAAGGACAAAAGTATCTGAAATCAACATCATGAATTAAGATTTACACAGAGAACACACCCACACAAAAACACTAACAAACTCAGATCTACGAATATTGACCCTGTATTGACGCATAAAAAACCCAGATCTCCAATAATGAACTCACTCACGAACAAAATTACAGGTTCAGATCATCATTTAGCAAGCCGAGATCTACAACAAAATGAACATAAAACGCACACATCCCCACAATTCTACCTAAATACACAGAGAAAAGTAAGAGACGGAGAAGGAGTTGACGGTAACGAGGGCGGAAACTATGGCTGTAGCGTGAGATTCGTACCGGTATTGGGTTGACTATGGCGGCAAAGGACGGTGATGGAGAATAAACACACGAAAAAAACACTAACCATAAGAGAGAGAGAGAGAAGAGACGGAGAGAGAGAGTGCGATGAGAAGAGGCGCAGAGAGAGGGGACTAGAAGACAGCAGAGGTCTGTAGGTAATAGAATAGGCGGACGACGACGATGGTGACGGAGCTTGGCGAAGGTGGCGGAACTTGACGGTGGTGGTGGACTTTAATGAGAGACAGGTCTCTTTAGAATTATGTGGTGGAGAGGAGGATTTGATTTAATGATTTGAGAGGGTTAATGAAATTACCCACAAAATTACTTGACTTGATTTTTTACTTGGAAAAAGAAAGAAAAAACAAATAGAGTAGAAATGAGGTGTACATATCGAGTAGAGAAAACATTTTGGTTTTAGTTGTGGGACCCACCTACTTTCATGGCTCGGCAATAAGCAAACTTGACAGAATAATGAGATGTGTACTCACCCCGTCCCAACTTAACTTAAGAGTCAAAAATTTCTTTAAAAAATGATCCAACTTAATAGTTAAAATCCAAAAATAGAAAATGGGTCCTACATGTTAACTCACAATAATTATCCACCAACTTTTTTTTCACCCCACTTTCTCTCTTCTATCTAACTATCAACACTCACAATATACCACATTTTTCTTAATTCTTGAACCCAAAAAAAATTTTACTCTTAAATTTGGGACGGAGAGAGTAAATATTACCAATGTTAGTATGAGGTGGAATCTGATCACGATTGACTCATCTTTATTTTCCAAACACTATTAATACTTATTTGGGGCACAAAAAAGTCACGAAATCTTCCCCACAAAATTCTAGGTGTAATAATTTAATTGGTGTTTTTAATTAAATTGTGGCGGGTCCATTATCGATGCAACCAATAAAATATCGCCACCTCATGTTGTGAGCAACATTTTTTGAGCTTATTTTGTGCCCATATTCAAAGTTCGCTTGCACTTTTGTGGTTACGATTAGGAAAGTTTAATTGAGAAGTAAATAGATGAAAATATTAATTGGTCAAATAATATTGAGTTTATTTATAGACTGAATTCGTATGTATGAATTGATGAACACGAAGTGATTGGATGGATTATTGGCTGGCCGCAGCTCGACGAAAATTTTCACAAAATTATAGATTTTGATCAATGGACAAGTCTAAATCTACAAGAAACCGAAAAATAAATGAGGGATAAAAGTACCTACCGAAAGCTCACTGGCATAATTTGTGTTAACAAAAATATTTACTAACCATTATTTTAAATTGAATAAGCAATAGTTTTTATGTGATAACAAATATTTAAGAATTCCATATGGTTATTTTTTCATTTACTGGTCAAAATTTATGAATATATTATTTTTTTAGTTGATATGATACTTTTAACGAGTGGACAAATCTCAAATGCGGCGACTCCCGGCGTGTGCGGCGGGCCAAGCCAGCGGCTCAAACCCGCCTGCCGCAGATCCAGTTATCCACCCACCCAACTTCCAACAAACCAATCATTTTACGACACGTGGCGCGCTCTGAGCCACACGTTGGTGCGTCCAGCCGCATGCTGCCACATGTCATTTTAAAAAAAAAATAAAATTTATAATGCTATATCTTGATATTTATAACTCGGGAAAAAAAATTAAAAATACCGTTGTGTTCGTCTCGACGAGACGAATAAAACTACATAGGTCATGATATGGTTTGATTTTTTTTTAAAAAAACATATTTTTTTACACACAAAAAGTTTGAGCTGCTCATCAGCTAAGATATAACACTCTGTTTTGATAAAAGTAACAGTTTCATTTTCAAAAAGTAACACTTTTCACAGTCAAATGTAACAACAATTTTACAAGAAAAATTAAATTGTTTGATAGTTTTTGTGGTTAGAAAAAGTAATATTTTAAGTGTAACAAAGTGAATATATAATTATAAATTTCTATATAAATGAATGTAACATTTTTATTTAGTAAATGTTACTTTTTTTCTTTAAAAAAAAGAGTAAAAATTCATATATATAATCGAGTTGCATTTCAATTGTTACTTTCTCAATAAAAAATTGTAACATTTCAGATATAATATTACATTTAAGAATATAAACTGTTACAATTGAGAAAAAAAATGTTATATTCATTTTTATAAATTGTAACATTAGTTTAGTTTGTCAATCTTATGTTAATTTTGAAAAAAAAGTGTTACATTTGAAAAAAAGAGTGTTACATTCATTTATAAAAAGTGTGACATTAGTTTAGTTGTCAATCTTATGTTATCTTTAATCTATTGCAGCAAAATTGTGGTACATTTTGGAAAAAAAAAATGTTACATTTGGAAAAAAATGTTACATTTCGTTATAATAAGTGTTACTTTTGTTGGGAGAAAAAAAGTTGGGGGTGGCAAAAAAAAAATAAAATAAAAAATAGGGTCGGCTCCGTGCGCCGTCGCACTCTGTGCGGCGGTTGCATAGGTGACATCACCTTATGAGTGGGGGAGCGAATTATTTTAGGTGAAGTCTGTTTTCTTTTTGGTAAACTTATTATTATATATATTTATGTCTTTATTAATTTAATTAATAAAAAAACATGGTGTCGCCGTGCATCGCACGGGGGTACCGCTAGTTATAGAAAAAAGATGTAAAAAAAGTGGTTGCTAGTAATGGCCTAGTAGGGATGGCCAAACCGGACTGGAACTGTCGAACTGGATCGGAATCGGAACCGAAAAAAAACCGTAACCGCCATGAACCGCCACGAAAACCGGAACCGTTTTAGATAAGGGTCGGTTAAGGTTCAACCCCCCAAAAAACCGTGAACCGGCGGTTCCGAACCGCCCAACCAAACGTGAACCGGAACCGTCAGTAAAACCGTTAAAAAACCCATCAAAATCATTAGATTTCTAACAGTTTCATCAGAATTAACCGTTACTAATGGAAGGTTGACAAGAAAAGTTGTGTTTTGACTGATTTTTTAGCCAAATTTAGTGAATGAAAATAATAAAATTTGGTTGTCCCCTCATTGTAAATTTGCCTTTAATTAATAAAATTTCAAGGGTACCGTCCCTTTTTTCTTTTATATGTTGATTTAGCTTTTTTTTTTTTATTAAAAAAAATCACTTATGAAATAAATTTTAAGTTGTTTATTCATTATTGTATGAAAAGAAAAAAAAAGGGTACTGCGGAACCGGAACCGGTGTAACCAAAGGCCGGTTAAAGTTCACATCTAAGCCGAACCGGAACCGTCGGTTCCGAACCGTTGGCCATCCCAGGCCAACGGTGACTTGTGTGGTTTAGTGTTTAAAGGCTTTGGATATTATTTTTTTTAAAATTGGGTTTTTTCATTAAATGAAGGACTTAATTTATTACAAGAGTGTGCACGTTAAAGTGCTATAAATCGCAGTTGGTGGGATTCAAACCCCTGACCTCTCATTTAAAAAGATTACCGGATGCCGCTTGAGTTTTTGCTTAAACGCTTTGGATAAGTTGAATGTGTGGTGAGTGGTGACCATGCGACTGAGAATTTGGAGAGAGAGAGAGAGAGCAACGACTTAAAAGGTGGACTCCATGAGTTGTACATAAGTACATTCATGCCATGTGAAGATTTAATGTCTTGATAAAAGTGGGCTAAGAATTGCAAACATTTTTTATTTTCGCATCCATATATCCTTTGTATTTTTCTTGAATCCAATACAATGGTGACAAGTGTCCACAAATAATTACCATGCAACGGTCATTCAAAAAATATTGTAATAATAGTAAACAGAAAATCGATATTACTATTAATTAAGCCAATAAGAATAAAAGAAAAATCTTGTTACTAATCAAGCTCTTAATATTGAGAGAGAAAAATTCAAATTAGGCTAATTAAGTTTTAATAAATGAGAAAAGCCACGTTTAAAATAATGAGAGGAAAGCTAGGAGTGTAGATAAAAGAAAAAAAAGCTAGGAGTGTAGAGAAAAGAAAAAAAAATGTCTACTAAAGTGGTTTGAACCCAGACACTAGATTCTTAGACAAACAACTTAAACACTTTATCACACAAGTTGTCTTGTTTAGGTCTGAGAACTTTTATACTCTCTCTGTTCTTAAATGAGTGTCAATTTTCAAGAAATTTTTGTCGCAAAATGAGTGTCCATTTTGATCATAACTTTGTCCTTAAATGTTTTTTTTTTTTCCGGTTTTTTTCTCACCGGTCTCTTTATACATGGAAAAACTAAATGTTTGAAAAGAGGATAAAAACAACCTTATTTTGCAAAAAAAAAAATTAAAAAAAAATTGGCGTTGCTTAGGCAACACCGTGCACATTGGTGGGTCCCCCTGCTTATAACTTTTACTTTCTCTTCATTTCCCTGTTTTGGTTTTCAGTTTCTCACTTTCTTCCGGTTTGCTTGTGATATCTACGCCTTGATCTCGTTTCTTCTTTTCCTTTAATTAACTAAATAGTGTTAGAAAATTTGTGTATTAATGTGAATGAGAAATTATTACTTTCTTATTTGAAATAAGGACTCCAAGTTGAGACCCTTACAACTTGGAAATATTAACCTGCACTTAAGTTTGAGTTGTTAGAAGAAACAAAGTGTGTTACTTCTCTTATTAAATTATACCTTATTCTTGTAGTGAATTCTATGTTGGAAATTTAGGGTTTATTGATAATCCTGGATAATGATTGAATTGTGTATATTCACTTTCCGAACAAAGTATTTCGACCCTATATGCCTGGGTTACACGAAACCTTTGTATGGGATAAGACAATCAAACGATCTGAATCTAGGCAAAGAAATCAGATCAAAACTTAGAGAAATTGTGTGTGTTTTTCGTAAGTAAAACTGAGATCAATAATCTGTTTATAAACAGATTTTCGGAAAGGGCAGAACTGGTATCAGTCATGACTGTTAGCCCAACAGTCATAATTGTTAACTGATTGTGTCTCTTGGTTTTGGCGGGTTTTGGTGGGAAAACTGGCGGGAGATTATTTGGAACACCAAATATACTGTCTAGAAGTTTGGATGTTTAAGACAATGCTAAGTTGGGAGTGCCATCGAGTCGGGATGAATTGGAAATATAATGGGCTGATGCTTGATTAAGTAATTAATTGATAGAAGTTTGGATGTTTAAGACAATGCTAAGTTTGATATTATTGTTCTTTTTTTTTTTTTCCTGTGTAATACCCCCACCATCCCAAAAAGATTGCCCCTTTTGTTTTTTTAGTTAATTTAAGTAAACTTCAAAGAACAAGATATTTCATAATCTTAGTGAAATTTTAAAAAATAGTTATTTGATTGTATTATCAAAGGTCCATAAGTAAGTACTCCCTCCGTCTCAGAGTAAAAGTTCTATTTTTTAATTTTTGTACGTCCTTGAGTAAAAGTCTCTTTTCTAAAATGGCAAAGAATTTTTACTATTCATCCCACTCATTATATCTCATACTTTATTTTTATACTCACAACACCAATCAATTTACTATTCCATCCAACTCATTCTCTCTCATACTTTATTTTTACACTCACAACACTTAATTTACTTCCACCGTTTCTTAATCTCTGTGCAAATAAGAGGTATGACTCTTAGGAACGAAGGGAGCAATATTTTAGGATTATTGATATTTATGTATTGTTGGTCAAAGTTGAATACCAAAAATTAAATGTGACTTATTTTTCTTGAATAAAGAGAGGGAATATATTATAGAGAAAAGATGTAAAAAAAGGTGCTTCTTTCGTCTCAAAGTAAGAGTAATACTCTCTCCGTCCTATTTTAAGAGTCAAAAAATGGGTGGGTTCAAGAATTAAGAAAAAAAAGTGATGTGTTGTGAGTGTTTGATAGTTGGGTGGTAGAGAGAAAGTGGGTAGAGAAGAGTTAGTGGATAATTGTTGTGAGTATAACATGTAGGCCCCACTTTCCATTTTAGGATTTTGACTCTTAAAATGGGACACCCTTTTAGGAAATTTTTGACTCTTAAAATGGGAATGAGGGAGTACTTTCTATTTTTGCTGCGTCCCAGAGTAAGAGCTCATTTCCTAGAATGACAAAGAATCTTTACTATTCATCCCATTCATTTTCTTTCATACTCCCTTCATCCCTATTTAACTTACAAAAAATGAGTTGGGCACATTAATTAAGGAAAAAGTGAAAAAGGTGATGTGTTGTGAGTGTAGATGGTTGGGTGGGATGAAGAATAGTTAGTGTATAATTGTTTGTGAGTATGATAAGTGGGTCCCACTATTTTAAAAATATTAAAATATTTCCATTTTAAGATTTTGTAAATTAAAGTGAGACAACTAAATGGGTAATTTTTGTAGATTAAAGAGGGCCGGAGGGAGTACTTTACTTTACTCACAACACCAATCAACTTATTATTCCTTCCCACTCATTCTCTCTCTTATTTTATCTTTACACTCACAACACTTATTTTAGTTCCACCATTTTTTAATCTTTGAGCAAATGGGAGATAAGTCTTTTAGTCGGGGACAGAGGGAGTAGTTGCTAGTAGTGGCTGATGGTGACTTGTGTGTGGTTTAGTGTTTAAAGGCTTTGGATTTTTTATTTTTATTTTTTCCAAATTGGTTTTTTTGTTTTTTATTAAATGAAAGACTTAATTTATTATAAAAAGAGATAATTGCAAAATAAACCCTATACAAGTTTATTCATTGCAATTTAAATATTGTACAAATAATAATTGCGTAAAAAACCTTGTACAAGAAATTTGGTTGCAATTTAAACCTTCATCCTGTTAGTCGTTAAAAAAAAGTTTAAAATGTGCACTTACACCCCCTTAAAGTTTACGTAAATTGTAATGTTCCTCCAAAAATATTTATTATTATTATTATATTCTCATACTAACTAAAAGTTATTAAACTATAACTATTAAAAACTTGAGTAAACACATCCACAAATTCTAAACATTTTAAAGTCAACTCTAATAGATTGATTTTTTTTAAAATTAATATTTTAATTTCTAATTATGTCTACGTTTTATGAAATTTAATTATAGAATTTACAAGATAAATTTTAGTCATATTTAGAAATTAAATAATAATATTTAAAATATTAATAAAATATTAGTCGTAGTAAGAAATTAAGATATATTTAAAAAAATGATTCAATTCCAAAAGAGTTCTCATTCACATTTTTTTTTAAAGTAATACAACATTAAAATCAATATGATTTTACATAGAAATTTAAACACACAAAATTCAAAAATTAAATAACCCCACTCATATTATTATTCTCTCTTCTTTTAGTCATATTGATTGTTTGAAGTTCAAAATTTTGTTGGAGGAAAGGAGAGGGTTATGATTGTGAATTACTCTGGAAGAAGAGAGTAGATGATTTTTATTATGTTGAAGGTGCTAGATATTTTTGTAAATTTTATGTGTTGAACTTCACAGTAAAGTTTTATTATTTTTCTTTTTAAATTTTGTGAGTGAGTCAATTTTTTTAGAGTCAAATAACTTTTTCTTTAAAATTTATTTAATAATTTCTAACTATGACTTACATGTTATAAATATTTAATTATATTTTATTTCTAACTATGACCAATATCTATCTTGTAAATTCTATAATTTAAATTTTTCAAAATATTAGTTATTATAATAAGAAATTAAAAATAAACTCTAAATAACAAGTCATCTCTCTTTGAGTTGACTTATAAATTTAGAAAATTATGAATGTGTTGAGTCAATATCTTAATATTTCATTTTTTAATAACTTTTAAAGTGATCTTTTGGAGGAATAATATGCAATAAGATAAACTTTAGGTGTGTAAATGCATTTTTATAACTTATTTTTTAACGACTAACTGGATGAAGGTTTAAATTGCAACAAAATTCTTTGTACAAGGTTTTTTACGCAATTATTATTAGTACAAGGTTTAAATTGCAATGAATAAACTTGTACAAGGTTTATTTTGCAATTATCTCTTATAAAAATGTGAACTTTAAAAAATGCTAGAAGTTGCTTAGTCATAGGATAAGTTGAGTGTGTGGTTTTCGTGTGACTGAAAATTTGGAGAGAGAGAGAGAGAGAGAGCAACGACTTAAAAGGTGGACTCCAGAGTTGTATTCATGCCATGTGAAAGTGGGCCAAGAATTGCAACCATTTTTGACTTTCTCATCCATATATTCTATTCGTTGATATATCCGTTGTATTTTTTCTTGAATCCAATACAATGGTAACAAGTGTTCACAAATAATTACAATCTATCATTATCTTTACTAGAGTAACTTTAAAAGAATAATAACTAATAGTTCTATTAATAGAATTATTTATTATTAATATATTAATTTAATTGAATATGTAATTCATTATATTTATCATGCAATACTTAATAATAGGTAAAATATTTTTTGTAAAAAATTAATAATATTTATTATATAAATGAGTAGGAAAGAGAAAATATAATAGGGTATAGTAAAAAGTAGGAGAGAGAAACTGATGACTTTTATCATGAATGAGGGTAAAAAAATTAAAGTTATGATGATTGATGACTTATAATTTAGAGCTGATGTGGAAGAGGGAGGGAAGACTCAGAACCGCTCTACCGAGTTAGCTCCATCTCTCCACCCAACAGCTCCGACTTTGGTATTTTTCACTGAAAAAGAGACAATAATTGTGCAAATAGAAATTCCCGTTTTTTCCGACTCCTAGTTCAATTGGCTCACCCAAACAAACCAGCTCCCTGTCTTTTCATTTCTCTCACTTCTGAATTCTTGTCATCCTTGATTGCTTCTCTTCTTCCTTTCCATCTTCTCTCTCACAATGGCTGAAATATTTCTGTCTCCGTTAGTGTCGCTGCTGATGGAAAACTTGAAAGATTTTCAGAAACTGGCTTATGACATCGACTTAGGCGGAACTGATCGCAAGGTCAAGAAATTGAGTAATATGCTGGAGAGGATTCAGGCGGTGCTGGAGGACGCAGAAAACAAGCAGTTCACTGAGAAGCCTATTCAGCTGTGGCTGAAAGTTTTTCAGAAACTGGCTTATGACATCGATGACGTCGTAGATGATTTGGCCACTGAAGTTGGTCGTCGCCAGATGATGGCAGAATCAAGCCGATCCCGTAAGTGGCCTAAGTTTGTCTATAATTTTAAAGCTGTTAGCTTCAGTTATGATATGAATCGCAAGATTGGCGAGATCTCTAAAAGTTTGAAAGAACTTGATGCTCAAAAGAATATTATGGAGCTGAAAAAGTTGGTTGGTGGGAAATCTGAAAAGCCAGGAGATCAGAGGCTTCCACAAGGGTCCGTGATGGATACTCCTGTTTATGGCAGAGATGAAGAAATCAGTGCAATTCTCGCATTGTTGCTCGAGGACAGAGCGAATGATCACGATGGCAGCCACTTTCGCGTCATCTCCATTGTGGGAATGGGCGGTATTGGTAAAACAACTATGGCTAAGTCCCTATACAACAATGAGCAAGTGAAAGATTTCTTTCCTGAGAGAGCGTGGGTGTATGTTCTTGAAAATTTTGATGTTCTCAAGGTAAGCAAGATGATATATGAGCAGGTGTATAAGACGAGCTGCGAGTTCACTGATTTGGATATGGTTCAAGTGAAGCTAAGGGAGAAGCTGTCCAAGAATAAATTTCTTCTTGTTTTGGATGATGTTTGGGATCAAGACTATGAAAAATGGGATAGTCTATCCGCTCCTTTTCATGCTGGTCCACCCGGAAGCACTATAATAGTCACTACTCGCGACAACAGGATTGCAAAAACTATGGGTTCTAATTACTCAAACGAACTCCGTGAGTTGAAGGAGCTATCAGAAGGTGATTGTCTCTCTCTATTAGCTCAACATGCCTTGCAAAGACCAAATTTTGATGGGCATCCAGATTTGAAAAAAGTTGGAGAGGTGATAGCAAAGAGATGCAAAGGCTTGCCTTTGGCAGCAAAGTCACTGGGAGGCCTCCTCCGCGCTAAACAGAGCCCAAACCAGTGGGTAGAAGTTTCAACTAGCAACATATGGGAGTTACCAAGCAATGGCATTATCCCTGCTCTAAGGCTAAGCTATCATCATCTTCCTCCAGATTTGAAGCCTTTGTTTGTATATTGCTCATTGTTTCCAAAGGGCTACGAGTTCGACAACCAGGAGTTAATTATGTTATGGATGGCGCAAGGTTTCTTGAAGCAATCATCCGGAGAGCAGAAGCAGATGGAAGAGTTGGGCTGTGAGTATTTTGATGAGCTGCTATCAAGGTCATTTTTCCAACTTTCAAGTGGAAATAAATCAAGGTATCTGATGCATGATCTTAATAATGACCTAGCTCAATTTGTTTCTGGCCTAACATATCTTAGGTTGGATGACGAAATAGTGAGTAATGAGCAGCACAATATTTTTGAGGAGGCACGGCACGCATCATTCATTTCCCACGGACATGCTGATTTCAACAAATTCAGGGCTCTTAATGCAGCTCCGTGTCTCCGTACTTTTTTACCAATACATGAAAAGTCTAGCCATCGTTCTCTCTTAAGTGGTCTGGTATTAAAAGACTTTCCAAGGTTACTGTGCTTACGAGCACTGTCTTTTAATGGCTATTGCATAAGTGAGGTTCCGAAAGTGATAGGACATTTGAATCACCTCCGATATCTTGATTTCTCCGAAACTGACATAAAAGAGTTGCCGGAATCTGTTTGTGGCCTCTACAATTTGCAAACACTATTGTTACATGGATGCAAGGATCTTGTTCAGTTGCCCTCAAGCACTCAGAAGTTAATCAATCTGCGTCATCTCGATATCTCTAATACTGACAGTCTAAAAGAGACGCCAAAGTGCATTGGTATGCTGAGTCGCCTTCGCACATTGCCAGAGTTTATTGTTGTTACGAGTGATGGGCATAAAATATCAGAGTTGAAGAGCCTACACCATCTCCAAGGAACACTGTCCATACATGGGATACAAAATGTTGTGAATGTACAAGATTCTGTGGAGGCAAACCTATCGCGTAAGGAAGGTCTTTCTCAGTTGGTGATGAATTGGGGTAGAAAGTTTGATGATACTCGAGAAAAAGGAATTGACTTTGAAGTTCTTGATGCGCTAAAGCCTTCAACAAGATTGGAAAGTCTGATAATTCAATTCTATGGAGGCCAGAAATTTCCTAGCTGGGTTGGGGATCACTCATTCTGTAATATGGTGAAAGTGAGGCTGAGTGGGTGCAAAAGTTGCACATATTTACCTCCACTAGGACAACTAACTTCACTCAAAGAATTGTTTATTGAAGGGATGGATGGGGTGAAAATTGTGGGTCCAGAGTTTATTGGAGCTGGCTTTCGTCATCCTTATGCTTTCCAGTCACTTGAAGTTTTAAGCTTTAACGATATGGTTGGTTGGGAGGAATGGTCCGTTATTTTTAGTAATGGGGATGGAAATTTTAAAGGAGCTTTCCCATGCCTTCAGAAGCTGAACATGTCAGGATGTATGAAATTGAACAAGATTTCACTTGCAAAAATTCCATCCCTTGAATCGTTATATATATCTGGTTGTAGCGAGATGATTCTAAGGAGTATGGTTGGGGCTGGCTCTGTGAAGAAGTTAACAATTCGGGATATCTTAGGGCTGAGTAAACTAGATGAAGGGATTATTGGGTGTTTGGGAGAAGTTGTGGATCTAAGAGTTTATAGATGTAAGCAGCTGAGATATTTGTGGGAAGAAGAAGTTGCATGTCAGGTACTTGAGAAATTGAAATCGCTGTCTGTAAAAAGGTGTGAACAAGTTGAATCATTGGGAGATAAAGAGCAACTGCTGCCTCACAATCTTGAGAGTCTGGAATTGTGGCTTTGTGATAAGCTTGAGAAGATGCCGAATTGGCAAAACAACCTCACGTCTCTGAGGGAATTGGAGATTGTGAATTGCGAGAAGCTGGAAGACGACTTGGGATCAACAACTTATGAATTTTCTAATCTAAAGCGGGTTAGAATTGATGGATTTAATTATTTATTTTTCCAAACCATTGTGGCTTCCTGTGTGTCGATCCCCAAAGTGAGAAACAGCTCCTTTTTATCAACACCATTTCTTACTTGGGCCCACCACCAATTCAGTCCTTTGTAACCGTTTTTTTGCTTCTTCTTTCTTTCTTTTTCTTTTTAAAATTTTTTCCTTCTTTGTTTGTGGGTCCATTTTAGAAACCATACTAGCATTAACCATTGTAGAGAAAAAAAGGATAAAAATGATGAAAATGTTTTTTGATGATGTGGAGGTGAGTTGGTATGTAATAAAACTTATAATGGCATCTACCACCCGTGGAGATAGATAATCAATGAATATGGGGATGGTAACCTTCTAAATCCTTACTCATTCCGTTTCAAAATATATATTTTTTCTGTCAATTATACCCCTATCAGTTATTGTGATGTACTCTTTCTGGTCCAAAATAATTGTCACTTTTGGTCAAACAGATGTAAGTTTGACTAATAAATTTAAACAAAAAATAATGATCCTAATAAAAATCTAAAAATTGTTATTAAAAGTATTATTAATTATAATACAATGAAAAATTTTATATTTTTATTAGCATCATTATTTTTTATTTAAATTATTGGTCAAAGTTATATCTGATTGACCAAAAGCGATAGTTATTTTAGACCAGAGGGAGTATATCTTGTGCAAGCATTTAATCACCTAGGAAATTAGATCATTTTAAGGGTAATTGAGTCTTTTTTTTAACATGCATTCGTTACACTTCTTAATATTTGTGAAATAACCAAAAACGACAATTATTTTGAAACGAAGGGAGTATTCAAGTATGCCTCTTTACTATTGCAGTTGTTATTACTACATTTTTACTCGAGTGATCATACCTACTTGTATCATACATGTACTGGGTTTGTGTATTATTAATTATATATCCAAAGTTTAGTTTTTCTATGCAAATTTATCTATTAAGTCTTTGTTTTTGGTAACTACTGGAATAGGCTAATACAGTAATTATTTATTTTTATTTTTTTATTATTATGCCATTTCCTGACCATTCTCCTTTCCTGAATGTTATCACTCTCCTAGATCTATTGCACCCTAGCAAATGTGATTATTGATTCCCTGGAATTGTGAGTTATATGAAGCACTCTTTCAACGAATGATAAGGTAATTACGACCATATTGTAAAGCATTCAGATATTCAGTCAACACATAATCCGGCCCCTTAGCATTTTGTTATAGTTGTTACATATTTTGTTATATCTTTATTTTGATTTTCAAATATTGTTGATATCTTTTGTATAGAATAGGAGATTATGTATATCTTTACCTAGAGGAAACCCTAGTCTTACTTGTATATAAAGAGTTACTGAGTTACTGAAAAATCATCTTTTACCAATTCTTTCATGGTACCAGAGCCCTAATCGATCCAAACCCTACTACCTCATTTTTTCGGCCTCTTGTTACCCGATTGGTGTCTTGGTCCAAACCATCTTGCCTCTATTACTAAATCATCCCTCTCCATCACTGACTACTTGCAATCCATCAAAACATGTACTGACAAACTTGCCATCCTTGGCTGAAAGTCCAGGAATAGGACTATCTCCATTAACTGCTAGGTGCGCTGACTTTCCTGTGCCCTTCATCTTGCCTCCCCCTTTTACTCCATCTGCACTGTTCTTCTTCCGTCCCTCCGGGTACCCTATAATTTCGTAGCAATTCTCAACTGTATGATAGAACTTCCCACAATGGCTGCATTTTGGTTTCTCTTTTGGTCCACCTTTCCCTTCTTCTTTGTACTGACATAGGCCTACATTGACCTGAAAAGCTTCTGCTTCTATGCTCATTTTTCCAGCGACTGATATCTGCTTTTGCCGCTCGTCTTCCGAAACAAGATGGTAGGCTGTCCCGAGAGAAACCACCGGTTTGGTACTTAAGATTTGCGTCTTAACCGTGCCGAAACCCTCATGCAGACCCATCAAGAATTCATACAAATATTCTTTCTCCTTCATCTCTTCTAACTGTTTTGAGATATCGCAAGTGCACCCACCACACTTGCACTTTGGAGTTGGCGAAATTGCTTGTATCTCATCCCATAGCGCCTTAAGTTTCGTGTAATGTGATGACACAGAGAGTTTCTCCTGTCGAGTGAGGGATATCTCACGCTTCAATTCATACGCTCTTGGGGCACTCTCATTCCCAAAGCGTTCACGTAGATCCTCTCAGATTTCTTGTGCTGTTGTAGCGTGTTTGACGCTATTACGGATATCCTTTTCCATGGAGCTGTGTAACCACCCTTTCACCATGGCGTTGCACCGTCTCCACAATAATAAATCTGCCGCCCCTTCCTTAGGGGCTGGAATCGTTCCATCAACAAAACCAAACTTGTTTTTCGCAAACAAGGCATTACTCATTTCGTCTGCCCAATCCGCGTAATTCCCATCGCGAAGGAGATCGCTGACAAATACAATATTAGGACTCTCAGAAGCCAAGATATAGTAGGGTGACATTACATCCACTGTGACTCCACCAGCGGTGTTGCTTGCCACTTTACTCCTACTGTCTTCAGCCATTGATGAGTTTAATAAGAGAAAATAAAAAGGTTTGCGGAAGCTTTTTGTAACGACCCTAAAATCCGTTCTATTTATTTTAATATTTATTTTATATTTTAATAATTTTAATTTAAAATTTTGCGTGCATTTGACGTGTTGCATCATCTTATATGAATTTGCACATTCTATTTGATTATAGGTGTTAATATAATTGTTAGTTATAACATTGTTTTGGAGTAAAAGGGTGTAGTTAAAACTATAGGGTGTCTTATGGAAGTATAAGCATGGGGGTTTAGTTGTAAGAAGTTGAAAGTTGAAGGACCTAGGAGAATGACTATATATAGTATTTATGCATTCTTATCCCTCCCATCTTCCTCCTTGCTCATGAACTCACCATTTCTTTACAAGAAAAACCCAATTTTGCTCCATTGTTGACTAAGGTAAAATCTTGTTCATGTCCATTTTCTTTTATTTTATTTACTACTCCATTTTCAAATCTAATTATATATAAATGATCAGGGAGTTGATTAGATCATATCTACCGATCAATATTATTTTTCTTGATATCTTTTTCGGAAAATAGGTAAGTTACTAATCCCCCTTTAAATGTTAAAATGGTCATAAGTATGTTTTATATGTTTTATATGTGATAAAACAATGTTTTGGTATGTTTTATTTATACTTGTAATTTTGGGAAAAAGGGAGTGGTATGAACATGGTATTGTTGGGTGTTAGTATGATTCTTAGCTGAGTTTTAGCCTTTGTGAAGTTGCAAAAGTTAAGTGTTGCAAGTATTGGAAATTTTGGGGTTGTGAAACAAAAGGAGTGAACTTTGGTTAAGTTTTTAGGACTGCCGGGTGATGTGGGCGGCCGCCCAAAAATGGGCGTGCGGCCGCACATCTATCTGAAGGTTTTTCTTCTTGGAGCAGAGCATTTTGGGCGGCCGCACAGCCCAGTTTGGGCGACCACCCAGTCATCTGAAAAAGTTGAGAGTTTTCAAATCAAGGGATTTAGAGGTCAATCTTGGTCTAGGTTTTGGGTAGTGTTCTAAAGTAGTTAGATGGTTGATGTGGATCACTAAAGTGGTAGAATTGGTTCCTTTGTGAACACAAGTGTTGTGAAATGTTAGTAATTGATTAAGTGAGCATTGTTGAACACTTTGTAATGTGTTGGATTAGTTCATCTTCTTGATGTGTTTGGGATGGTTCCCTACATTGGAATCATTGTCCCTGGTTGTTGTTTAAGCAAGTATTTCTATGTGGTGCTTGCGTGTAAAGTCCAGCTGGTACTTTTGTGTGTGTTGGGCAGTGATAGGGATTATAATGGTCTCCCGAGCCAAGTACATTATAAGGCTCCTATCATTGGTTTCCCATTTTTAGCCCCCTTCCTTAGGCCAAAGGTTGGGCACTTTGGGTTATGACTTTGTGTCATTTTCCCCGTTGTTGTCGTTGTTGTTGTTGTTTGGTTCCAGAACCCGTTTCAGCTCTTCAATGCTTCTCAGTTGATGCCTCTCAGATGGCTATTGTTTGGTTTGAGAACCTTGGCTCAGTATCCACGTATGAGTGTTCATTTCCGCTTTATGTGTTGCATGATGAGTTGGTCGTTATTTCCAACCGGTATGGGACGGTTGGCGATAGGGAGCCTCTCATATTATGTGCTATGTGCTATATGATCATTTGTGGCATTGTTCCTTTATGTTATCATATTAGCATGTAATGTAGTTGCATTTTAGTAACTTACTGAGATTTATTCTCACCCTTTATTTGTTTACCGTTTTAGATAAGAAGGAGCCCAAGGGATAGTTCACACACACAGGGAGGACGTCGAGGAGATCTTTGGGTAAGACATTTTGGGAAATGTGGTGTAAGTAAAGGATACATTATGTAAATGTAATACCTTTTGGGTAGTATACCCGTGACTTGGTTTGTATCATCTCTTTTAGTAGATGTTCGTGTTTGTAATTAAGTAAGTAAAGTTAGTAGTTGTAGCCAAGTGGCTTAGTACTTGTTTGTGAAAGGTTGTTTTGCGACTTGAAGTCATGTTTTAGTATCGAGTTGGTTGTGTGAACCTTTTTATAGAAAGTATATTTCGAAAAAAATTCTTAAAAATGTTTTATGACGTCTTCCGTGCGTGTCCCGGACGTGGGGCCAAGTAGGACCACGGGTCGCGGCGCGACAGTTGGTATCAGAGCTAGGTTGTAGATGGTCTAGAATGACTAAATGACCTAGGAGGGTAGTTAAGTATGGAGTGAGTAACGTTGAGTGTTTTATGCAGATACTCAGTAAAAATGCCGGAATATGAGGGTGAACAGTCTGGTACTGCAGGCCAGGGTAATGTAAGGGAAGAGGCTCGAGCTATGTTTCAAGGGATGTTTGAGGCCGCAATGAAAACCATCCATGATCAGAGGCAGGGAGGAGAGCATGCACCTCCGAGGTATGGTCTAGAACAGTTTTTGAAGATGAAACCAACCGGCTATGATGGTGAACCAGATGTGACCAAAGTTGAGAGATGGATTGAATCCATGGAGAAGATATTTGATGTCTTAGTATGTACTGAAGAAGATCGATTTAGGTTTGCTACCTACAAGTTGAGTGGAGCTGCGGAGTATTGGTGGAGAACACTGAAGGCTAGTTGGGACGAAGCTCATGTACCTTATACTTGGGCAAATTTTCTGAAAAAGTTCAAGGAACATTTTATTCCAAGGGTGGATCAAGACCGGAAGGAAGTGGAATTTCTTAGCTTGGAACAGAATACAATGTCGGTGGCTCAGTATGCAGCCAAGTTCACGGAGCTATCGAGGTATTGTACCCATTTAATTGCAACAGAGGAGAGAAAGGCAACAAGGTTTGTGAAAGGGTTAAAAACAGTGATCCGAACTCAATTGGTGTCCCACAAGCTACAAGAATTTCAAGATGCAGTTGATCGAGCTTATCAAGTGGAGCACGACATTGAAGAACACAAGAGGAAGGTGGAATTAACAAGTGCTGGAAGGCAAGGTAGATCACAACCGCAAAGGAATGATAATCGTGGAGGACAAGAGACTTCAACCCCATTTAGAGGACAACCACAAGGGCAACCGAGTGTTAGAAATCAAGGTAATTTCTCAGGGGGTCAAAGCAAGAGGGTTTGTAATTATTGTCAGAGGGAAGGGCACAGTGAGGAGCGGTGTTGGAAGAAACAAGGAAAGTGTTTGAACTGTGGGCAACTTGGCCATTTTCAAAGAAATTGCCCGAGATTGGGGAGTCAACCACCGGGGAGTGGTGTTGGATCGTCTCAGGGTCAGAAAAGGGATGCCTCGGGAAAACCAAAGGTTCAAGGTCGTGTGTTTGCAATCAATCAACAACAAGCCTCGGATGCTTCCACCGTAATTGGAGGTATAATTTCTATGTCCAGTTTGAGGGCACGTGCACTTATAGACCCCGGCTCATCGCATTCATATGTTTATGTGTCTTTTGCATCTCGATTGCATTCTTCCTTTGAGTCTTTGCCTTATGTGCTAGAAGTGTCGACTCCTATGGGAAATTGTTTGATAGCTGACAAGGTGTTGCGTGATTGTGATGTGCATATTTGTGAGCATGTTTTACTTGCTGATCTAGTTATTTTGCCATTGCAAGATTTTGATGTTATTTTGGGTATGGATTGGTTAAGTAAATATCATGCCTCTGTTGATTGTTTTAAGAAAGTGGTTACGTTTTCTATCCCTAGTGTGCCTGTGTTTACTTTTGAGGCAACTTCTTTGGGTAAGGAAATTCGTATTATTTCGTATGTGAAAGCTAGGAGGCTATTGCACCGTGGTTGTGTTGGGTATTTGGCTTGTGTTTTGGATACTACTAAAAAGTCTCCTAAAGTAGAGGATGTGAATGTTGTTAAGAGTTTTGTGATGTGTTCTCTTCTGAATATTCTATGCCTCCCGATAGAGAGATCGAGTTTGGTATTGACTTGATTCCAGGTACTACCCCTATATCTGAAGCACCTTATAGAATGGCTCCAGCTGAACTAAAAGAATTGAAGGTGCAATTGCAAGAGTACTTGATCGGGGATTCATTCGTCCTAGCGTATCACCGTGGGGAGCTCCTGTGTTGTTTCAAGAAGAAAGATGGGTCTTTGAGACTATGCATCGACTACAGGAAGCTGAATCAGGTAACTGTAAAGAATAAATATCCTCTACCTCATATTGATGACTTGTTTGATCAACTCCAAGGGTCAGTCGTCTTTCGAAGCTTGACTTGAGGAGTGGGTACCATCAGTTAAAGATCTGTTCTGAGGATATTTCTAAGACTGCTTTCCGTAGTAGGGTATGGTCATTACGAGTTTCTTGTTATGCCTTTCGGGTTGACTAATGCTCCAGCTGTTTTCATGGATATGATGAATCGGGTTTTCAAGCCTTATCTTGACACCTTAGTGGTTGTATTTATTGACGATATTCTTGTGTATTCCAAGTCTAAGCAGGAGCACGAGCAACACTTGCGAATGGTTTTATCTGTTCTTCGTGAGAAACAACTGTTTGCGAAATTCAGTAAGTGTGCTTTTTGGCTCGATGAAGTGTCCTTTCTGGGGCACGTGGTTTCTAATAGAGGAATATCCGTAGATCCTTCCAAGATTGAAGCTATTGTGAATTGGAAGAGGCCTGAATCAGTTACGGAGATTCGAAGTTTCTTGGTCTAGCCGGGTATTATAGAAGATTTATCGAGGGGTTTTCTAAAATTGCTACTCCATTGACTCAGTTGACTCGAAAGAATGTTCCTTATGTGTGGGATGGCAAGTGTCAAGCTAGCTTTGAAGAGTTGAAGAAGAGGTTGACTACAGCTCTTATCCTTGCGCTTCCTAATGGAAATGATGATTGGTAATTTATAGCGATGCTTCTAAAGAAGCCTCGGGTGTGTGTAATGCAAAACGGAAGGGTGGTTGCGTATGCTTCAAGAAAGTTGACTCCGTGTGAGGTGAGCAGAAATTATCCTACCCATGACATGGAGTTAGCTGCGATTGTTTTTGCGTTGCTAAATGGAAACACTATCTGTACGGAGCCAAATTTGAGATTTTTACCGATCATCAAAGTTTGAAGTACCTTTTCTCCCAAAAGAGTTGAATAATAGGCAAATAAGATGGATGAGCTATTGAAGGATTATGATTGTACTATCTCTTATCACCCGGGTAAAGCAAATGTGGTAGCTGATGCCATTAGCCGGAAATCTTTTATGGCTTCATTGATGGTGCGTGAATGGAAGATGTTAGAGGATGCTCGAGATTGGATCCTTGTGAGTCAAAGCATGGGGCTATTTTTGCGAGTATTCAAGTATTACCAGTTTTATTCAACAAATAAAAAAGCTCAAAAGGAGGATCCGGAGTTGGTGAAAATCGTGGATAAAATCGAAGATGGCAAATTTGGGGATTTCTCTCTTAACCCCGAAGGAGTGTTAACCTTCAGAGGTAGGTTATGTGTGCCTTGCGTGGATGGGATTAAACGCCAAGTTCTTGATGAGGCCACAAGTCGAGATATACTATTCATCCCGGAGCACAAAAATGTATCAGAATTTTGAAGCCAACACTTTTGGTGGAATAATATGAAGAGAGAGATAGCGGATTATGTATCTAAATGTTGTTACATGTCAACAAGTGAAAGCTGAACATCAAAGGCCTGCGGGGTTACTTCAACCGTTAGAGATTCCGGAATGGAAGTGAGAACATGTTACTATGGATTTCGTGACGGGATTACCTCGCACTCGAAGAAGGTTTGATGCAGTTTGGGTGGTCTTGGATAGATTGACCAAGTCTTCTCATTTTCTACCTATTTGAGATTTGTTACTCGATGGAAAGGCTTGCGACTTTGTATATAAATGAGATTGTTAGATTGCATGGAGTTCCGGTGAGTATTGTGTCGGATCGTGACCCTAGATTTACATCTCGATTTGGCAAGCGTTTCAGAAGGCTTTGGGTTCAGAGTTGAAGTTCAGTACAGCTTTTCATCCCCAGACAGATGGACAGTCAGAGGAGACTATTCAGATTCTCGAGGATATGTTGCGAGCTGCTCAGTTGATTTTTCAGATTCTTGGGATTCTCATTTACCTCTCGTGAATTTGCCTATAACAACAGTTTTTCAGTCAAGTATTGGGATGCCCCGTATGAAGCGTTGTATGGGAGGAAATGTCGGTCTCCAATTTGTTGGGATGAAGTGGGAGAAGCAAAAATTTGGGTATTGATATGGTGAACAAGTCAGTTGAGGAGGTTAAGCTTATCCGAGATCGTTTGAGTCCGCTCAGAGAGTAGACATAAAAGTTATGCCGATCACCGGAGGCGAGATCTCGAGTTTGAAAAAGGTGACTTTGTGCTTTTGAAGGTTTCACCCAAAAAAGTGGGGATCGAAGGTACGGGAAGAAAGGCAAGTTTAGCACCGAGGTACATTGGCCACATTCGAGTTTTGAGTAGAGTTGGTGATAGAGCGTATCGTCTTGCGTTACCTCATTCTCTTGACAAGATCCATAATGTTTTTCATGTCTCGATGCTTAGGAAGTATGTGTATGATCCTTCTCATGTCTTGTCTGAGGTTCCCGAGGATATTGAACGAGTATGTCTTACGAGGAGCACCC